>JBAWJQ010006115.1:0-600000 GCA_037783105.1 Bactrocera zonata
TTTTTCCCTTTGATGTGCTCTGCTATTTCGTGTTCTCCTTGCGGCCTGGGAACTCCGAGAAGTGTTACCATACGTACTGATTCTTGTCATCGTAACAAATATCTAATTGGAAATGATCATTCATTTGCATAAAGTTCATATAAGGTTTTTCGGACCAATAACTTACCTTTGAAAACTCCAAAAATGAATGAATTAAACTAAGGAAGCAGATCAATTGAATGATAAATTCCAATGTACATAAATCGGTATTCGCCAACACGCTAAATCACTTTCACTAAATAACTCACTTTTTAAAACAAAATATATCAATATATCAGTAAAGCAAGGCGCATTTTTATTGACCTCTAAATTTTGCGTGTTCGATTGCAAAGCAAAATTGACGTTTAATTTAATTTGTGTTTGTTTCATATAACTGCCATTTCCATAAACCTAAAATAGCACGTAATACAACCAAAATTACGATATAACCGCTACTGTCACCGATAAATAAACAAAAATAGCAAGAAACAACCAAAATGTCGTGCTAGGTGGAAAATGAGATAAATATATGGTGGATTAACAACCAAAATAATTAAAGATTGTATGGGAGGTACCACGCCCCCTTTTTCGATAACGCTAAGTTTTATGGGTGAGAATGGTGTTGTTTCCTATAGCTCTATACCAATTTTCATGTTCCTACCTTAAACACTTTGAAGATATTCACCTTGAAAAATTCAGTTTGTATGGGAGGTGCCACGCCCCCTTTTCCGATTACCCCTTCTTTTATGTGTAAGAAGGCTTTTGATACCATATAGGTCTATACCAATTTTCAGGTCCCTACCTTGAACCCTTTCACAGATATTCTGCTTAAAAAATTTAGTTTGTATGGGAGGTACCACGCTCCCTTATTCGATAGCCCCCGGTTTTATAGGTGAGAGTGGTGTTGTTATCCTGTAGCTCTGTACCAATTTTCATGTTCCTACCTTAAACAGTTTTGAAGATATTCGACTTGAAAAATTCAATTTGTATGGGAGGTGCCACGCCCCCTTAATATTTTGTTCTGATTTTAAGACATGACCTGCGCGGGGTAATAACAAACAAATTCCCCAAAGGAAGTATTTCATTTGGTTCAGCCGTTTTCGAGTTTTAGCGTTACAACTATACACCATTTCATTTTTATATATATACATAGATGTATTCAATAGCACATACCTTTTGTGTTATCCAATTTGCAAAATTGTTTTCCCCTTATAACAAACGTGCAGTTAATTGCATTTTCCTTTTTTTGCCGTTGTTATTTTGATCCGTCAGCTGTTCCCCTCCTTGTGTTTTCGTTTTCCTTTTGGTTTGTGCATTGCCAACCATCGAAACACAAGTATCAGTTGTTTTCTTTCAGTTCTGGCATTGCCAACCATTTTGTTTTTAAGTTTAGCATAAAAACTAGTGACTGAACATACACAGCGACAGGTGTTCCCAGACTATCTTTTTTTCGGAGGTATGGCCTCTGAAAATAGTATTGGGCGAACACCGGATAATCCTTTCCGAAGGATTTCAAAAATAATGAGAACGCCGCCTAATGGAAAAAATGAGGAGTCTGCCGCTGCTGGACCAAATAAGGAATGTGATGCTGCCGATCATGTAAACAAAAGCGGTAAGCCCGTGGAATCGCAAAACAGAGAAACGGCTAGCATTTTTAGCAAACTAGGGGAAAAAATTAAAGAATTGGAAAGCATGATGGCCGGCCAAAGGCATATTAACCAGGCGATGCGCGAACTTTTGAACAACATTGTGACATTACACGCCAAAGCTGAAAGGGTGGAAATCCCATCGAGAAGAGTGATAATAGGAAAATCATCTCAAGCCCCTATTGGTAGAGATGATAATACCCCAAAAAGAATGAGAGAGCCATCAGACATTTTAGCACCCACAAAAAAGCCAAAAAATATAACTGAAACTATCGTATAGTGGAGCAGCAAAAACAACCCAAAATGATTCCATGACTCTTCAAAACGGAAATGAAGGATGGGTAGACGTGGTTAAAAAGAGGAAACAGGTGGAAAAGAAAATTAAAACAAAACCGGATGCCATCATTATTACGAAGAAGGAAGGGGCGTCGTATGCAGATATTCTGCGAAAAATAAAAAGTGACAGTGGGTTCGAAAAGCTGGGTTCAAATGTAATCTATGTTCGAAAAACCCTCAAAGGAGACCTGCTTTTAGAATTGAAAAATGAAGTAGACACAAAAGCAGAATCCTTCCAAAACGCCCTGGAGGGAGTGGTTGGAGAAATGGCTATGATACAACCCAAAACTCACAACGTTACGATTGTATGCAAAGATCTGGAGGAAATAACAACTCCCGAAGAAATCTGCGCAGCATTGAAAAGGGAGTGTGGAATCCAAAATCTGGAGATAACAAGTGTCAAAAGTCTGCGAAAAACGCGTAGTGGCACACAAATAGCACTTGTATGCATGCGCGCTCAAGATGCTAAGGCTGCACTCAAACTGGGAAAAATAAAGATCGGGTGGTCGATCTGTCGCCTTCGAGAATACTCGCCTATTCCCAGATGTTATAAGTGTTTCCATCTGGGTCACATGGCTCGTAAATGCTGTAATTTGACAGACAGATCTGCCCTATGCACACGTTGTGGAACCGCAGGACATTTAGCAAAGTCGTGTACAAACGGTCCGAGCTGCATGCTCTGCAAAGGGGAGCACTCTGTATTGAGCACGACATGCCCAAAGTACCTCAAGTCTCTGAAGTCTCTAAGTAAAAGAAGATACTGCAGTTGAATCTAAATCATTGCGCAGCAGCACAAGATTTGCTAGATCAGATAACTATAGAAGAGAACATTGATGTCGCCATACTAAGTGAACAATACTCCCAGCGTCCGGAAAGCACATGGATTGCAGACTGGCAAGGCAGCAATATGGTCCTGTAAAGGGCAACCTTTTAAGACCTGCCCCAGAGAAGTCCATAATTTTTTCACATGGGCGAATATTCAGGGGATTTATTTTGTAAGCTGCTATGCTCGTGCCAGCGCATCAATCACAGAATTCGAAGACTTCCTCTTAAGGCTGTCTTTAGAAACCAGTGGCAAAACACCTATTATAATAGCGGGTGATTTTAATGCTTGGTCAACTGCATGGGCAGCAGATGTACAAAACCACCCGGGCGGCTAATCCATGAATACCTGAGTCAAACTCACTTAACAATAATGAACACCGGAACTCGAAACACTTACCAAAAAGGCAATAAAGGATCCATAATTGACATTTTGTTTGCAAACGATTCGCTGAGCAGGCACACTAAGTGGGCAGTGCCCGACATATACACAAACAGTGATCACATGGCAATTATAGCACAAATTTCGTACTCCCGAGATCAGGAGCTTCTTGGCAGAAACCCCTCCCGAAAACGAAGTTGGAAACAACAAGAGTTCGACCCAGACCTGTTTCACCTAGTCTGGAGTGCATCAAAGGCATCTGGTGACAGCGCCGCCCACTTGGTATCAGCAGTTCGAAAAGAACTGGTGGCAGCATGTGATACAACAATGCGTAGAACGTCACATAACCACAAGCAGCGGCCTGTATATTGGTGGAATGATGAAGTTTCCATGCTGAGAAAGCTTTGTCACTCAGCTAGACGGCGTCTACAGCGTAACTGGGGCGAAACGAACGAAAATCGCCTTAGGGAGGAATTTAAAAGCCACAAGAGGCTCCTGAAGTCGGCAATTACACGAAGCAAAAAATCATGTTTTGAGAAGCTGTGTGAGGAAGCAAACTTTGACCCTTGGGGTACTGCATACAAAATATGTATGTCCAGATTTAAAAACAAGCAGCAGCAACCTAAAGATGCCTCTTTTATGGGAAAGGTCGTCGAAGCACCATTCCCGAAACACGACCGGATTTCATATGCCAAGCGACGAAACGAAGCTGTAGAGTCACCCCCGTTAGTCACGGAAGACGAACTATTGGTAATAGCAAGGAAAATCAAAAACACCAAAGCACCTGGATTGGATGGCACACCAAACAGAGCTCTGAAGGAAGCCGTAAGCTTAAAACCCCGAGCTTTCGCTAAAAAGTACAACGCTTGTTAAAAGGAAGAGGTATTCCCAGACTCTTGGAAAGTACAACGTTTGGTTCTGCTCCCAAAACCAAAGAAACCACCTGAAGAACCTTCATCGTACCGACCTCTGTTTATGCTCGACACAATGGGTAAAGTGTACGAAAGTATAATACGAAACCGCTTGGAGTTAGCAATCAAGAAAGCCGCGGATTATCAGAGAGACAATACGGCTTTATAAAGAAGGGATCCACTATTGACGCACTACGAGAAGTCGTCGATACTGCGAGATGTGCAGTAAGTGGCAAAAGATGGAAAGGCGGCACAAAAAAGTACTGCGCGCTGATTACCCTGGATATCAAAAATGCGTTCAACTCAGCAAAATGGGCACACATAATCAAAGCCCTGGATGAAATACGGGCCTCTGAATACCTCATAAACATAATAACGAGTTATTTTAAAAACCAGAGGCTAATTTTTGAGACGGACGAAGGCACCAAGAGCTACTCTATCTCGAGTGGTGTACCCCAAGGCTCAGTGTTAGGCCCACTATTATGGAATCTTATATACGATGGGGTGCTAAAAAGACAGCAACCAACAGATATTAAACTAGTAGCTTATGCGGATGATCTCATGGTGGTAGCAGTAGCCAAACAATTAGCCGACCTGAGAAATAAATGTAATGAGTGCATAAATGGTCTACGCCAATGGTTCTCTTCTGTGAGTCTGAAACTGGCGGAGGAAAAAACAGAAGTTTTACTCATAAGTACTAGGAAGATAGAAGAACGAATAGAGCTCACTATAGGGGAGTGCGAGATTACCTCGCAGCCGCAACTGAAGTATCTGGGAGTAATACTGGATTCCAAATTAAAATTTAAAGAACACCTTATTCTTCCGCGAAGGCAAACAAAATCTATAATGCCCTATCGAGAATGATGACCAATAGAGGCTGTGTGCGTTCCAGCCAGCGATTCCTAATAGCGAAAGCAATGAGTTCCGTATTACTGTATGCGGCACCAGTTTGGATACAGGCAATGGATATAAAAGCGAATGCTAAACAAATAATTGCAGTGCATAGGCTTTCTGCAATTCGAGAAAAAAGTGCTTTCCGGACTATATCAACCGACGCTGCTGAAGTATTAGCCAGCATACCGCCCATTGACATCCAGGGAGATGAACTCGAGCGTTTATATCATCTACCAGCGCCTAAAACAGTATCGGCAAAGACAGAGAAGAGGAACAAAAGCTTAAAAATGTGGCAGGAGCGGTGGAATTCCTCATACAAAGGGCGTTGGACCCACCGACTTATACCGGACATCCATTCGTGGATAGACAGACGATATGGGGACCTAGACTTTCATCTGACCCAAATACTTAGTGGACATGGGTGCTTCAGAAGCTACCTTTTCAGATTCCACAATGACATTAGTCCGAACTGTCCGACGTGTACAGAGCATATAGAAGACTCTGAACATGTACTATTTTATTGCCCTAGATTTTCAAATACAAGGGAAAAACTAAAAACCACACTAGGTGGTAGTTTTACAGTCGATAACTTAACGACACTCATGTGTCAGTCGACCGATAAATAGAAAGCTGTCAGCGAAGCGTCAGCATCCATAATGACAAAACTGAACAATTTAGGCGTCCGTCAGTCCGCACGATAGAGGAGACTTAAATGTCTTGTCCCTCCCACGAAGTAATACTTAGCCGGTGGTTCCGTGGGAGAGTCTTGAGCTGGGAGTAGGTTAGGTTTAGCGGATTAAAGTTCCGCACTCCAGCTTTCGATGCTTCCCCCTTCTATAAAAAAAAAAACAGAAAAAAATAAAAAATATGTGTGTACGTAAATATAGAGAAGCGTGCGCTTTTTATATTACTGATAAATGATAATATCTTGATTTGAAATTGATTTGTACTTGCATACATATGTATCTGCAGGATACATGCGTATGAAAGTTTTAAATGATAAGAGGTGTGATTTACATATATATACCACATTATATTTTTATTTTTATCTAATTACAAATATCTGTGTGTTTGATTGTGGCACATAACCAATATTGACTGAAATATTTTTACGCAGCTGCGTCGATATGTATGCAAGCTTACACACAAACATACATATTTACATATGTACATATGTAAATAAAAACATGTCTGCGAGTACAAAAAATAGTCAAGTTACGGTGCAGGGTGTAAAAAGCCCAGTGCCGGCGGTTGTAGGGGGTGAGCAAGCAGGCTCCCGGCCGTCGACATCCAATGACTGCAATGGTACGGTGGTGGCCCACTTGGCCAGCGTATCAGATAATGCCACAAGTTTGGTTGATAGCGCAATAGTAGACCCTTTTAAGCGAGGGTCAAAGTTAGCTCGAACACCTGAAAAGGTTATTTCCATGGAAAGGCCTCGGGCAAGATCGTCGCCGCCCTCGCTACAAATAGGTAGCACGCCTCCAGTCAAAACTGTGCAAACGGGCAGGGATTACATGGCAGAGCTAGGGGACAGCATCAAGAAACTCATAAGTCTGATGTATCCACCGCAACGTTCCATAAATAATGGCATGCTAGAGCTTTTAAGTGCCATTTCGAGGCTGCATACACGTGCACAAGAGCAAAATGCAAGCTCTAGAAAAGCAGATCGAGCAACTTACCTTGCTAAAAACGTGACAGAAGCAACACCCAAAAGAATGCGCGAAGAAAAGAATGCCAATCGAAAAACGCCACCAAAAAAGAGCAAGACATCCGATCAGGTGGAGATGGTGAAAAACGGAATGGAAGGCAAAATAAATGAAAAAATAAAAGAAACTCCAAAGGATGGAGGCTGGATGACAGTCAAAAACAAAGGGAGGAAAGTCATCAAAGAGCAAAGGAAAGTTATTCGCAGGCCCCCTCCGAAACCGGATGCGCTGGTGATTACGAAACCTGGGGACATGTCCTATAGTGAGATACTACAAGCTGTTAAAAAAGAGGAAACTCTCCAAAATTTGGGCGAAAACGTGTCGCGTTTCAAAAAAACAGCAAAAGGAGAGATTCTGTTGGAGCTAGCGAGAGATCAAAGAGGAAGCAGCAATGGATACAAGGAAGATATTTGTAAAATTCTAGGCAACAAGGTGGAAATAAGAGTTTTAACGCATGAGAAAATAATAGAAATTCGAGACCTAGACGATGTGACTACAATGGACGATGTAGTTCAAGCAATTCGATCGCAACTAAAAGAACTCAATGTAGAAAAGAGTTCAATTAGAAACATTAGAAAAGCGTATGCAAGAACACAAATAGCAGTTTTAAGCCTTCCAGAGAAAGAAGCATGGCGTCTACTAGACGCAGGGAAAATAAAGGTTGGCTTGGTTGTGTGTAGAATACGGGAAGCTGCGATCCTTAAAAAATGCTATAGATGCCTCGAATATGGCCACATAGCAAGCAAGTGCACAAACCCAGAAGACAGAAGCAAATGCTGCATAAAGTGTGGAGAAAAGGGACACTTTGCGAAGGCATGTGTGAAGGAACCATTTTTTGTATCCTGCAAAATCAATGGAAGGCCGAATACAAACCATTAAATCGGCAGCAAAAGATGCCCAGTTTACCTAGCAGCAAGCAGCAATAGGAAATAAAAATCTTCCAAGTAAATTTAAAGCACTGCGAAGCAGCGCAAGAACTGCTAAAACAAACAGTGTACGAAAAGAAAATAGATGTTGCAATAATATGCGAGCAATACAAAAGTCTAAGGGCAGGAACATGGGTGTCAGATAGCCCAGGTAAAGTGGCAATATGGGTCTGCGGCGATAAGCGGTGCAAGAAAGAACACTGACTAGCCGATGGTTCTATGCCAGAGCAAAAGTTTGTGGTACCCACATCTATAGTTGCTACTTGCCACCAAGTTTATCGCTAGAAGCGTACGAAAAAATTCTTGACGAACTTGTTAGAGAGCATTCTCGCTACTTGATGTGGTGCTGCTAAACACGGGAACCAAGAATACATTTGAAAAAAATCGATATGGTTCCATAATCGACATTGCGTTTGTGAGTAGATCCCTAGCAGGAAAGACGAAGTGGCAAGTATGTGATATATACACACATAGTGACCACCAAGCGATAATGATAGACATTTGCAATAGTAATAAATGCCAAAAGAGAACTGGGTGGCCAAAAAAAAGCTCAAAGTATAGGATGGAAAGACGAATCAATAGATGAAGACTTATTTAAGATAATGATGGACGAAAAATTAAGCAATTCAAATGACGCGAATGAACAAGCAAAACTATTGACTGACCATGTTAGCAGAGCTTGCGATGCTGCTATGGTAAGAAAAAAATACAACCACCGCCGAAAGCCAGTATATTGGTGGAATGGTGAAATTGCTGTTTTAAGAAGTGACTGCAACAAAATTCGGCGGAGATACCAAAGAAGTAGAGGAACTCTGGAATTTGAGCGACTGCGCGAAACGTTTAAAACAAGACGGAAAGAGCTTAGAGCAGCAATCAAGAAAAGCAAAGCTACGTGCTTTAAAGAACTCTGCGATAAAGCGGAAGAAAATCCATGGGATGAAGCGTATAAAGCGGTAATGACTAAAATTAGAGGTGACAAAGGACAAATGCCGACCTGCCCTATACTACTTAAGGAGATAGTAGAGACTCTGTTTCCAAAACAACAAACGCAAACAGTAGACCTAGATAGCGTAGAGCCTCCAGTTTTTCTACCAGTGGATGACAATGAAGCCATGAAAGCTTCGGAACGCTTTGGTAACGCAAAAGCACCTGGTTTAGATGGCATTCCAAATAGGGCTTTAGAAACTGCCGTCAAAGTCAAACCCAAATATTTTACGGAGTTATTTAATAAGTGCCTGAGGGATGGAGTTTTCCCTAATAAATGGAAAGTACAGCGTTTGTTTCTGCTCCCCAAACCAAATAAGCCGGCAGGAGACCCAAGTTCATACAGGCCCCTCTGTATGATCGATACTATGGGTAAAATCCTCGAACGCATAATAAGTGATCGGATAGAAAAACACCTGGACGTAGTAAAGGGCTTATCTGGCAAGCAGTACGGCTTTCGCAGAAGACGCTGGACAATTGACGCAATCAAAAAGCTTACCGAAATTGCAGACAAAGCCATCGAGGGAACCAGGTGGATGTACGGCTCCAAAAAATACTGTGCAGTTGTTACGTTGGACATTAAAAATGCATTCAACTCCGCTAGTTGGGCCCACATAATGAAAGCACTAGAGGCCCTTAAAACGCGCAATGTTCCTTCTGCGTATCATAAGTAGCTACCTTTCGAACCGAGTACTGCTGTGTGATACGGATGAAGGGTTAAAGCGGTATGCAGTTACTGGTGGAGTACCTTAAGGATCGGTGCTAGGACCACTCCTATGGAACATCCTCTATGATGGAATCCTTCGACTTCCAACACCGAAGGAAGTGGAAATAATAGGATATGCGGATGATATAGCGGTGACAATCGTGGCAAAGGAACTGTATCAAATCGAGGACCTATGCAATATTGCACAAAAAATAAAGAGATAAAAAGAGAAGAGACAACTGAAGCAGTGCTCATATCTAGCAGGAAGAAAGTGGAAATCGTCACCTTGGACATTGACGGGCATAAAATAACGTCGCAGACTTTCCTAAAATACTTAGGCGTAATAATTGACACGAGGATGAATTACAAAACAAATAAAGAGAAGGCTTGCGAAAAAGCGGCGCGAGTTAACACGACTTTGAGTCGAATAATGGCTAATACAGGCGGGCCAAGTCAGAGCCGAAGGCTATTATTGGCAAAAGTGACTCAGTCAATAGTCATGTATGCAGCACCAATGTGGGCTAATGCTCTAAAACAAAAAACGTATGCGAAACCGGTAAGGTCCTTATTTCGGTTAAGTGCACTTCGAGTTGCCAGCGCCTTCCGTACGGTGTCTCACGAAGCCGCAGGAGTGATTGCATGCATAATGCCACCTAAAATAATGGCTAGTGAGCTAAAGAGGGTGAACAATAAAAGCAGAAGTAACGGCAAGCCTCTAACAGCTAGAGAGCGCGAGGAGGAAAGACAGCAGAGTCTGAAAGAATGGCAATGTATGTGGGACTCAACGCCCAAAGGACGATGGACGTACAGGTTGATTGAAAATGTGGAAACCTGGGTTAGCAGAAAGCATGGCGACGTTGATTTTTACTTGACGCAGCTATTAAGTGATCATGGCTGTTTTAGAGAATACCTCCACAAATATGGCCATGATGAGGTAGAAATATGCTCACCCTGTGGTTATGGAAAAGAGAATGCCGAACATATCTTTTTCCATTGCCCAAAATATGAGGAGGATAGGAGATTTTTAGAAACGGAAATCTCTGAAAGAATAATGCCAGATAACATAGTGCCACACATGCTGCGGTCAAAGGATGTGTGGAGCCATGTTAAGCACTGGGCCGCAATGGTTATCCAAGAGCAGGGAAGACTAGAGCGACTGCGATATAGCGAGGCAAAGAGCCAAACCCAGTTCGAAAATCCCTGAGACGTTATAGTCAATAAGCTTAGCTTGCTCTGCGATGTAATACTTAATCGGTAGTTCCGCAGGGCAATTCATCAAAGCTATGTGTCGTTGTGTCGTTACTGAGATGTTTTTTTAGTGGGTTAAAGTCCCACACTACTGTTGTAAGGACAACAGTGTCTTTTGATGATTTTTTTACATCTCGCCTTAAAACAAAAAAAAAAAAAAAAAAAAAAAAAAATATGTACATATGTATGTAATTTATGCGTTTAAGGCGACCTGCGCAATCCAATATATTATGTGAAAACAAATGTTTGTTTTATATTTTAAATGATCAAATAATATTTATCTTTTCTTTCAGATGTTATTATTATTTTTATTTAATTAATCTTTGCTTGCAGAGTAAATTCTATTTGTATTTAATTTATTTTATTTTTTCAGATAATATAATTATTTTCTTTCAGATATTATTATCATTTTCTACAATTGATCTTTATTTTTGTTTTAGAAATTATAAATTGAATATAATTATTATTTATTTTCAGGTTTTATTACTTTTACTTTATTTTCAGGAATTTGTCTTTTACAATCTTCTTCGACTCTTTTATTTTCAGGTTTTAATAACCTTTATTTTATTTTCAGATATTTCTCTTTTATAGTTTTTTTTCACTCTTTTATTTTCAGCTATTAATAATCCTTTCTTTAGTCAATCTTTTTTCAGATGAAATTATTATTGTAAATTAAATATGTTGCATAAATGTAAATATCTATTAAAATTAATAAAATTAATAATTAAAAATTAAAAATTCTTCTTTGAAATTTTAATAAATTTTTAAAGTAGGAATTAAAAAATGCAACCCTGCATCAGTTGTTTAAAATGCAACCCTGTATCAGATTGGGGATATTACAGCAGGACAGATATACTTTTTTATATGACACTGCTGAATGAGCGCAACAGAGATGTATGATCACATGTATATGTACGTGTGAGGGAAAAAAACGGTAGGATATTCGCTCGGCCTAAGACACACTCTATATGTTTACCCCCACGTTTACCACCATGTTACCCACTGATTATCTGATTTTTTACCTGATCATGGTTGGCAGAGTGATATTTTGTTTAGTATCACAGGCAGATTCTTTGCCGTATGATTATATGTACAAATATTTTTATATACATATATATGTTCGCTCTGAAAAGAGAGCGCGGAGACGGAATTGACGAAAGCTAAAGGTGCTAACAAATATATGAGTATGTTTGTATTTTTGCCCCTCTTTTTTTTTGTGTTATAATTTTATTTTATGTTTATGCCCTTGCTTATGCAAACCTGCTTATTGTTTTTGTTAAACATAAGAAGTATGCTGGAAAAATTGCAAGTAAATACTTTAATGGTTTTTTTGTTTGTTATAGGTATTTGTATTTATGTATTCATGTGTGTATATTATATATTAAAGGACTTAGGTATTTGTATTTATGTATTCATGTGTGTATATTATATGTATATTAAAGGACTTGATACGCTCACTTGGTATTCCTTTTGTATGTAAAGGGCGCCAATTTTATTCCACCGCTTCACCCAGATGGTTTGACCTGCTATGTTTGTTGTTTGATTTTTTAATTTATGTTGTTTTAGATTCGCGCCCGCTTAATTTGTTAGTTTATATTTTTATTTTATGTTTAGGGTTTCGCGCCCGGTTTGCGGTATAGTTAGTTAATTCCTATACATTACATAATTATACTCAAAGCCCACATTGGCAAACATCCGGCTCGAAGGACCATGAATAAAAGTAAACGAAATTTATGCCTGATAAAAAGAAATTTTGTTTGTATTTTCACACTTTCTTAAATGGAATTATAATTTTTAGAATTATAAATGTTATACGATTTAATGTTAAAAAATAAGTGGAGACAAACGAGGTGGTGAGAATCCTGCTCCGACTTGCTGGAGCTGGCGATCGAGTTCTCGAGGATGGAGGTCGTAAAGATTTATCCCGGTAGAGTAGCGGCGCAGTGTCTCAGCGAAAGTTGATTTGCAATGAGTGTATGGCGAATGTTGATGTGTTGATGGGCAAACTGCAGGTGACGAATTGTGTTGAACGGTGTCGACGCGGCGCAGTGTAGAAGCGAATGTTGTGTACATTTCTAACATTGAAATTAGCATAACTTTTCTCATTTATCACCGAAAATGCTCAATTCTGCTATTTGCGACGCTCCTGTTAAATATTGGTGAAATCCGCCAATAGAAAAGAGTACCCCTGATTTTGTGGTGAAATCCACTAATAGAAAAGAGTACCCCTCCAAAAAATGAAATGCCGTAAATTTGGCAACGCGGTGAACCTTCTCTATATTATACGTTCTCTATTATAACTACATATTTGTAATTACATATACGCAGTATACAGTGGTGTCCTTATAATTATAAACGATATGCCAGACAAAATCAAATCACTGTGTACTTTTCTTAAGACGAGCTTCTTCTTCTTTACTGGCGTAGACACCGCTTAAGTGATTATAGCCGAGTCAACAACAGCGCGCCAGTCGTTTCTTCTCTTCGCTACTTGTCGCCAATTGGATATTCCAAGCGAAGCCAGATCCTTCTTCACTTGGTCTTTCCAACGGAGTGGAGGTCTTCCTCTTCCTCGGCTTCCTGGCTTTCGTTCGGCTGTCTGTTGTGATTGCAGCTTCTCGACGTCGAACGTTCCTTGTGTTTGTTGGCGTGCGTTTTTTGATCTGGTTAGTAATTTTATGATAAGGAGACAGCCAGGTAGCTTGATGAATCTTCTTATGCTGGAATCTAGTACTACAGATAACCATATTTCGGGGCCCGGCGAAGTTGATCAGCCTCAACACATTTGGGGATGTTTCCTCGTGGAGGTTGAATTTACCGACCGTAGTGCCAAAGATACTTGTTTGCCCACCCTGTCGTTAAAGTCCCCAAGCACGATTTTGACATCGTGGCGGGGCAGCTCTTATAAGTGCGCTCCAAGCACTCCTTCTTTTTCGTCGGGGCGTGGGCGCAAATCAGCGATATGTTGAAGAACCTCGGAACGAATCCCACACCAAACTTGCGCTCCTTTATATGGCCACTGTATTAAATGTCACAAGGACCCACTTGTCTCTGTTCTTGTCCCATCAATCGCATTTCTTGGACGGCGGTGATGTCAGCCTTTATTTTCACGTGGACATCAACCAGCTGGGCAGCGGCACCTTCCCAATTAAGAGACCGGACATTCCAGGTGCATGCCCTCAAATCATAGTCCTTAATTCGTTTGCCATGGTCGTCATCAAAAGGGGGGTCACTTATCCGAAGCTTGTTGTTACCTTTCATTGGGGGTGTTTTTTTACGAGGATACTTGGTCAAAGACCGGAAGTCGTGAGCTGCTTGAGTCATATGTAAAAGAATCGTTTCTGGCCACTCCCAAGTGAATGGCGATCAGAGAACTTTCCTCACTTGCGTGAACTTCTACACATGACTCTATCCTCCGAGAGATCTTAAGACGTTCACTGTAGATTATAAGTCCCGTTATTGATAGTGTAGACTATGAACCAGGGATAAAGGAATGCCCAACTTATTCCAGTGTGAGAGCGCCTCAAAATAAGCGTTTTTTATAACATTTTCCATTATGGCCAGATCGAACAAAATAAGAATTTTTGGGCATTTTAAATTAAAACTTCCAACATTTATTACGATTCCAAATTATTATATATTGGACTTTTAATAAGTGGCGAAACTACTTAAATCATTTTGTATGATTTTATGGTATATTAAAACAACTGACTTTTAATCTTTCAATACTTAATAAGGTGAATTAAGCTTGTTAATTCTCAATTGATAAATGTTTTTAATCATTTCATGAAATATATTTAAATTTCGATTATCATTGCTTAACATTTTTTATTAGCGAACTTGAACGGCGGCAACAAATCCCTCCGTTCACAGATATTTTTGGTATAATTTCAATCTGGCCGTTCCAGTCATTCCAATTGCGAAACGTCAAAACCCACCCAATCCAGTCAACTGTCAAAGTTCGGTAGGTGAGCGGCTCTCACATTTCCAGTGACAGGGGATTTTTTATCTCTGCTATGAACGTTATTGTTAAATAATCACGTGACTATTTGCTGATTGGTTATTAAAAGAATTAAAATTATATCCCGGTTTGTGTTTCTTGGCTGGCCATGGAATTAGAAACGCGGAGTTCTTTCTTTTTATTCTCGGATTTTTTTGGACTTAATGATAAACAACGTTTAATTAAAAACGTTTTAATTATGAGAAGAATAGGCAAAAAAGACATGTACTCCTTGAATGAGAAAGTCAATTGTAAGGTGTTATCAAAAGAAGAAATTGCCAATGTCAGCTATCGCCCAACGCTTTGCTTGCTTCAAAAACATGGTATTTGGAGGTATTCATTTATATAAAAACAAAGAAACTTGAGATCCCTACTAGGAAGATCAAACCTCGAAAAACGACTCCAGCAGAAGACCGGATAATTTGTAAGACAAGCAAAAGCAACCCTTTCATGACTTCGCGTGAAATAAAGGCTGAAGTTGGACAAGAAATTAATGTAGAAATCACAGCTCGGACGATAAGAAGGCGTTTACAGGAGTCGGGACTTCATGGGTGCATTGCGCAGAAAAAACCTCTTACATAAAAAAAAAAAATTAAGAAGCGGTTGAGATTTGCAAAGGAAATGCTGAGGAAAAATCCCCAATACTGGAATAGAGTTATCTGGAGTCACGAATCTAAGTTCATTTTTTTCTGTTCGACGGAAAATCGTATGGCGCTAAACCCTAGGAACACTGTGAAAACAGTAAAACACGGTGGCGGATCCGTTATGGTTTCGGAAGCCTTTTCCTCTTGTCGTGTTGGCCCAATTATGCGTGTTCAAGGGATAATGGACCAACATAAATATAAACCATTCTGGAGATTGTAATGGAACCATATTCCTTGAGAATATGCCAGTCCATTACATTTTCCAGCACGATGATGACCCAACACAATTCAAGGTTAGTGAAAAGCTGGCATTCGGCTAAAAATATTGATGTTTTGGATTGGCCCTCGCAAAGTTCGGATCTCAAGCCAATTGAAAATTTATGGGCAATTGTAAAACGAGATTTTAAGGACAAGTTGACAGAGTTGTTTCAAATGGTTCAACAAAGTTGGAATAGCATATCAGTGTAAAATGCCAAAAATTAATCCAAAGTGTACCGCGAGGGCTATACAATGTTGTTAAAAATAAGGGGTATTCAACAAAATACTAAAAAATTTAATCAATATTATATAAATATTGTTAAGTTGTTACTGTTGTTTTAATTATATGACCAAACTGAATTTGGTGTTTTTTGTGTTTACCTCATTTGCTTAAAAATATACTTATTATTGTTGTTATTTCTTTGTAAAACTTAAATAAAATGTGTTGTTTTGTTGATTCCAATTTATAGTATTAACGTGGCAATCTAAATTTTTAAAATAAAATAGTTAAACCAGAGAACTTAAAACATAGAGAAGGTGCAGGTTCGACAGCGAACATTCGTTAGATTTATAGTAGGGAATTCACCTCACAAGCACAGAATTCGCGCTGTGAAATGTTAACATTTTTAACAGTTCTCCACATACTCAACCAGAGAATGTGATGAAGAGAAATAAATATATGTATTTACGGCATATGATGACATGGGATATATGCCAAAACAGAGAATATGAACAGTATGTGTATGCATGCCCATGAAGAATTTCGTTTTGCTTGTTTATATTTTATTTCATTTTTAACAGCGAAAAATGTGTACAAAACAAACCTCTCCCACTAGAGAACATAAAGACATTTTTTTTATGTTCTCTGTCTCACATACCCAAGAATATGAAGAGACATAAATATATGTATGCATGCTCCTTATGAAACTCCCAACAACATCATTGTCATATTTTCACGCTTCATGTTAGCTTTCAATCAGAGGATCGCTTGTACATATGTGATACATACTTATGTAAGTTAATAAAATACTTTTTAATTTTTTATTTTAAAAAAGATTTTATTTTTATAATATATTTTTTTTCGTTTATTTATTATTATTTGTTGGGAAGACTATGTCTTCTTAATCCAACTTCTTTTTCTTAACTATTCTTATCGACTACTACTTAACTACTGTTTTGAAACTTCAGTTAACAATTAGTTATATCGGAATTAAAAGTGTGTGAGCAGCGATCATCACATGCAGTGCAACATGACCGTGCATTCAAAGCAGACGCTACGTCAGCACTTTTGGGTCGCGCGTGCACCGATCGGAAACGGGCTAAACAAAATTTGGAACGCAAACAGGAAATGATATTCAGCGAAAGTATAGCAAAAATATGCTTATACGTTTCGTAATAATTATTGAGAAATGTAAATATGTTTGGTGTTAACTCCTCCCTTCTTAATTTGATTGCCCTCAATCATTTTAGAAAAAGGGGATATTATTCAATCTTGGTGGTTTGCAAAGAGCTTCTAATTCTATTGGCTTGGGAATATCAATATAAGATGGTAATTTTATTTCTGTATGGGGCTCTAGACTAGTGCGTAGAATTTGGGATTCCCAAACAATAATTTCTTTAGTATTTCTGAAGAAAAATTTCAAACATGCAATGGAAACATAATTAGACTAAGAATAACAGAAATTGTTGTTTTTGAATGGTTGAAATAACCTCCGTATTATTAATCTGCAATGCATTGAGAGCTTCGAGTGACAGTAAGTTAATGCGGTCACTTTCAAAAGGAGTAGGCTGCATTAATGCAGGAATCATTTGTAGAGGTGAGGCCTCTATGTTACTAAAAATTCTATTGTTAGCTTCAATAGTGCTATTATGAAATTTAATAAGGAACGTGCCAGAAAGATTTCGCATCGTTTCATCGATATAAATAGATGCATTGTAATTATTTAGTAGGATAACGCCAGATTCGATTTCTTCCATCAATGGGATGTGATGATTATTGCTCGTTACACATGTAGAATTTTGACTACTTATAAGATTAGGAATACATTTTGTATCTGAAATATTTTTTATTTGATCTTCTTTACAAATTCTTATATCATTAAAATTTTCACAATCATTTACTATACCATAAATAGTTTTTCCGTTTTTTAAAATCCGTTTATATTCTAAATTAATTATAGAGTTTTCCTTTTTTACCGGTCTTAAAATTATGTTTTCATAGGTTTCCTTTTTTGTTAACGGAACCTTAATTAAATAAAATATTTTTTTATTAGTACTGTATAGGACAGATACTTTAGCAAATTGAAGTGCATCTTCGGGACTCACGAACATAATATTTTCTTCTCTAATTTTACTTAAAGCAATTTCAATTTATTTTTTGTCTAATATTGATGGGTTTACAATTCCAAGCTTTGCCCATTCGATTCCATTTTGAATATTTATCAATTCTTCCTTGATTAATCTTACTCTGTTTTGTAAGTTTATAATTATTTCGTTTTCTAATAATACATCTTTTCTTATGGCATTTGAAATTTTATTTACCATATTTGTCAGGTTATTTAATCTTATATTAAAAGCTTCGTTTACATAAACTTGTTTATTATTATTTTTATTCAGATCATTTATATTATTAGCTATTATTTCAAAGTCGTCGTGATCTGGTGATCCTGCGACGTACTTCCAAATAGTACCTATGGCGTTTATTGCCCTTTTATTTTTTATAGTGGGTGTTATATTTTCTAAAATATTTTCGGTAAGTCTTAATTCGTGGGTTAGGATAGGATACAGGTTGTGGTGATTTGGGATGTTTTGTTGGATAAATGTGTGGGTGTTGGATATGGACATTGCGTACTGTGCCAGGTCTATTGGATGTAAAATAGTAAAAGTTCCTTGCTGAATTTTTGCTGTACCTTTACTGATCGTGATAACGTATGAAGACGTATAATCCAAGATTTGGACCGCCGTCGCCACACAAGTTAGGAAGAATCTGGAAAAATATTTTATTGTCTTTTAATGTTGTTTTTGTGAACAGTCCTGCCTGCCATCGTGAGGACGGTTGAATTCCTATCTTCTTTAACTATTTCTTTTTTAAACCTTGGCGTAAGTTTCGATCCTAATCTTCTGTTAATCCTGACGAAAATCTCTTCTCCTGGTGAATAACTTTTGATTTCATGCCTAATTTGGTTATGGTAGCTTAAGTCCTGTTTTTGTTTTTCTGTCAAACGATTAATGATGTCTTGTTTATCCGAGAGAGCTTTTTTTAGATCATTATTTGAATTTCTGTGGAAAAATATGTCTTTAGGCTTTCTACCGGTGGTGTAGTGAATTGATCTGTTATACTCGTGTATTGTTCTTGTAAGTAAATCATGAAAAGTTGTATGAAGTTTATCTGGTTTTATGCATCTCATAATTTCTGAAAGGGTAGAATGAAGTCTTTCTACTTGACCATTAACAAAGGTGGAGTAAGGGGGTGTAGTAAAGACTTGTATGCCAAATTGATCTTTGAGGAGGAAATTTATTGTTGCGGAATTTAGGGATTTTTCGTTATCTATGACCATGGATTTAGGGATACTGAATGCCAAAATTATTTCTTTTAACGGTTCTTTGACATCTTCAACTGCTTTTGATTTTAAAATTTTCGCTAAAGCATACTTTGAAAATTTATCTATTGCGGTGAGTACAAGGTTTCCTTCAGTGGAGTAAATGTCGATATGAACAATTTCTCCAGGATTTTGTGGTATTGGTGTGGGCTGAAATTGTGGTTTGTTGGGACGACGATCGTACTTTTGCTCTCTGCAAACTTGACAATTTTTAACGATTCTATTAGATTTTTCGTTCATTTTAGGAAAGTAGTAATTCTGTTTTATTTGCTCTATATTTTCTTTAGAGTTTCGGTGGGCTCTTCTGTGCTCATTGATTAAGATTTCTTCTTGCTCTACGGCGTTAGTTATTTCTTTAACCTGTGACTGTGTGAATCTTATTTTATAGTTTCTGAAATGGTCGGGATATAAATCCTGAATTATTCCCATGATTGGTTCAGTGGTAAATAAGCCATTGATCACGCTAGGATTAAGATATTTTTTTAGTGTTGAAATTAGAAGGTCCTTGGTGTAGTGGGGTTTTTGTACTATGTGTCTATGATAGGTTGGAAATGGAATCTCAAATTTGTAGCTGTCTTTGTTACCTATTAAAATATGGAGTTGGGTTTTGAAAACGTTTATGGGGCATTCTACTGCTGGTATTTTGTTATCTGAAGAACTTTCGTCACTGTGTTGGGTTGGGGTCATGGAATTTATTTGAGATGGCCTAGATAGTGCATCCGCAACAACATTTGTTTTTCCTGGTTGATACTTCAACTCGTAGTTGTATTCCTCTAGGATCGCTTTCCATCTTTTCATCTTGCTGTTGATATTTTTGTTGCTAAGTGCGTATGTCAAAGGTTGGTGGTCTGTAAATGTGGTTACTTTTCGCGATCCGTATAGATAGTTCCTCAATGAATTTAAAGCCCAAATTATAGCCAACATCTCTTTTTCGTTTGTGGCATAATTTTCTTCAGTTTTACTAAGAGTTCTTGAGAGAAATGTTACGGGCCTTTTATCTTGCGAGAGGACTGCGCCGATTGCGTAGTCGTAAGCGTCTGTTGCTAAATCAAAACCTTTTTCAAAATCTGGGTGAGATAGGGTGACATCATCTGATGTGAATTTTTTAATTTTTGGAATGCATCTAAAGCGTTCTGGTTTAAAGAAATTTTTACATTTTTGAATGCATTTTTCGAGATTCGTCCCTCTTCTCCTCTTAGAAGGGACGTCAAGGGTTTGGCGAGCTTCGCATAATCCTTAATGAAACGTCGGTAATAACCTGACATTCCTAGAAAGCTTCTCAAATCTTTTAGAGTTTTTGGTGGTGCTAATTGGGCTATTGCTTCTACTTTTTGTTGATTAGCTTTTATTCCAGCGGTTCCTACGATAAATCCTAGGAATTCGATTTCAGTTTTGAAAAATTCACATTTATCAAGCTGTACTTTGAAGTTCGCAGCTTCTAATGTTTTAAATACTTTACTGAGATTTTCGAAGTGTTCTTCTTCGTTTTTTGAAAAGATAACTATGTCATCTATATACACGTAACATATTTTTCCTATAAGGTTTCTCAGGACATCGTCTAAAGTACGTTGGAAAATTGAAGGGGAATTTTTTAATCCAAATGGGAGTCTGACAAATTCAAATTTTCCATTGTTTACCGAAAAGGCGGTTTTCTCAACGTCACATTCCTTTAAAGGAATCTGGTGGAAACCACTCTTCAAGTCAACAACTGAAAAGTATTTGTTTTTTCCTAAATTCGCCAGAACTTCATTTATTTCCGGAATCGGGTATCTGTCGACTACAGTAATAGCGTTAAGCTTTCTGTAATCAATGACCATTCTGTATTTTTTCTCTCCAGATGCGTCCATCTTTTTTGGAACAATCCAAACTGGTGCATTATACGGAGATCTAGAAGGTCTTATAATTCCGTCGTTTAGGAGTTCTTTTTTCTGTTTTTCAAATTCATTTTTTAGTGCCATGGGGTACGAATATGATTTCGAATAAATTGGTGAGTCTGACTTGGTGCGAATTTCGCCTCGAACTCGCGAAGTGAATGTAAGTTTGTTGTTGGGATCTGTGAATAGATTGGGATGGTTTCTTATGACTTGTTCTAATTGAGATTTTTGGTTGTCATCCATATGGTTGGTTCTAAATTCCATTTTATGTACAGACTGGGATATATGTTGGTGAATTTTTATCTTTGTTTTATGATTTATCATCATATATTTATCTTTTATGTGAATAACTGCATTAAGTTCTTCCAAGCTATCGTGACCTAAGATACCATGGAATGATTTTAGAGAAGGTAAAATGTAAAATTTTATGGGGTGGTTCGGTAAATTGAAAAGATTTGCAAACGTATGGTGGGTTATCTTTATATCACCTGAAACTGAATTGGCAAAGAAAGACTTTTCGTTTTGCTTGGGATTGGTAACAAGGTTTGGTTGGATATAATTTTTATTAGATTTTCGTGTCTATTAAGATTTTCAAAGTTTGGCCATTCTTCGCTTTACATTCGAAGTATGGAAGCGAAGAATGTGTTAATCTAAAAAATGGATATCTGTTAAATCTTGGGTAGGGATTTCATATTGTTGATTCTGTTGATCAAAGGATTCAGCGTATCCTTCGATGTCTTCATTCTGCAGTTGCTGGTAGTAATTTTCTTCGTAATTCTCAGGTTGAAATTCTCTAGATTCCATTAAATTATTGGAGTGTTGTTCTTCAGTTTGTATGTGAAAATTTCGTTGTTGTTTAAATGGTGGTGGAACATGATTCAGGGATGGAGGTCTTTTGCCTTGGAGTTGTGTCATTTGACAGGGTCTATTTTGGTAGTTAATATTCCTCGTTTGTACAGATTTATCAACGTCCATCGGTTCAGGTTTTTGAGGTTTGGGTGCTGTTGGCCTTGGTGGTGGGAATTGGAATTGTTGGCGCATTTGGTAATGTGGTTGAAACATAGGTTGGGAGTTACGGTTAGGAAAAGGATGTTGATTTTCGAATGTATTTCGTTGCATATTATTTATAGGTTTGTTATAATTGGTTGAATGTTGGAATGTTAGTTCTGGGTAAAATGGTGTATTATTATTTCGTATATTACGCATTGGAGGGAGTGGTGGTTGTTGACGATGTATAGGTGTAGTGCTTGTGGGAGGTCTGAAGGTTCACGAATACCAAGTAATCTTGGTAGATCTCCATTTAAGCCTCGGACAAAAGTATCAAGAGCTTTGTCTCGATAAGTTTGAGTCAGAAGTCTCATGGATTCACTTCCCATTTCCATGCAGCCAATTTTATTTAATATTAACGATAAATGTGTATAGACTTCCTGATAGAAATTCTGTATGGTATTTCTTCCCTGCATAAGTGCAGTCATTTGGTATTCTAACGTTTCTAACTCACGTTTGTCTGCGTAATGTAATGTTAGGCATTTTACTATACTATTCCAATTGAGTGGTGTGTTGTAAATACGATTCCAACGCTATATCTGCATTTCCTACTATTTTGTTCCTTATGACGCTAAGGATGCCATAACATTTGGGTGTTCCTGCCATAGAGCTATAAATTTGCAGTACTCTGTCGACACTTTTCTTCCATGAGATAAATTCTGCGGGGTTTCCTGAAAAATCTCTTAAACTTCTTACAATGTCGGGTATTTTATCTAACTCGTTTATGTTTCCTCTGTACCTTTCTTCTATAGTCTGGTCGTTTCCATAGTTAATATCTGCGTTAGGGTTTATTATTGATTGGACTATACTTCTACACTGTTGTGCACAAATAGACGCTATTCTGTTCTCTAGGTCTTCTGCGGATATATGGTTTGGAGGGGGATGGGGATTTGGAACGTTAAGAAGGGGTGGTCTTACTAAATTGTTAGGGTTAGCCATATTGATTCGCAAAGTTAACTATAATTTAATCCTTGTTTTTATTATTATATTTTATTTAATTTATTATTATTATTATTATTTTTTTTGTATTTCTTATTTAATTAGTATAAAGGTATATTTTATTACTATAGCATCTAAAATATTAAAATAATTAATGACTTACAATATTAGGTAGACCTGCTGCATTGTTTTATTACTTGCTGCTTTTTCTGATGCTGTTGCTGTTATTGGTGATGAGTTTTGTTGCTGCTGTTTCTGATGTTGTTGTTTTCGATGATGAGTTTCCTCGTTGCTATTTCTGATGTTGTTGTTATTGATGATTAGTTATGTTGTTGCTATTTTTGATGTTGTTGTTATCGATGATTAGTTTCCTTGTTTCTATTTCTGATGTTGTTGTTATTGATGATTAGTTTCGTTGTTGCTATTTTTGATGTCGTTGTTATCGATGATTAGTTTCGTTGTTTCTTCATTTAAATTTCCCAGTGTAAATGGTCTTTATTTATGCTTGATTTTTTATGCACAAAAATGTTTCTGACAACTTAAATTTTAATAAGTGTTATTATTTTTTGATTTTTTTTCTTAATTTACCGCACCGATCGCTCGAATTTCGTCCTTTTTGCATATCTTGCTACTCGGGATTCGGTAACGACACTTTATCGCGCGGTTGCCTGCGGACGGACACTACAAGCAAGGGTTTTCACGAAAACTCTTTTTTATTTAAATTCTCGCGACTTTAGCTCGGGCGCCAGTTAATAAAATACTTTTTAATTTTTTATTTTAAAAAAGATTTTATTTTTATAATATATTTTTTTTCGTTTATTTATTATTATTTGTTGGGAAGACTATGTCTTCTTAATCCAACTTCTTTTTCTTAACTATTCTTATCGACTACTACTTAACTACTGTTTTGAAACTTCAGTTAACAATTAGTTATATCGGAATTAAAAGTGTGTGAGCAGCGATCATCACATGCAGTGCAACATGACCGTGCATTCAAAGCAGACGCTACGTCAGCACTTTTGGGTCGCGCGTGCACCGATCGGAAACGGGCTAAACAAAATTTGGAACGCAAACAGGAAATGATATTCAGCGAAAGTATAGCAAAAATATGCTTATACGTTTCGTAATAATTATTGAGAAATGTAAATATGTTTGGTGTTAACTTGTATGTTTGTATGCTTTTGTGTTTTGCACTCAGCAATTCCATATTGACATGTAAAAATAATTATGATATGAGATATTTTGTATGAATGCATGCATAATCATATTTATAGTCAATTTGGATATTTAATGATATAACTTGATTTTTACATAATATACTATACTATAAATATTTTTGTATTATATTTCTTACTAATAGAAATTAAATTTATCACATTAAAATTTTTCTTTCTTTCCTTTCTTCGTCGTATTTCGCACACTGGAACATTGTGTGCTCCACATTCTCTATGCTCTCGCCTCCGCAATAATCGCATACATCGTTGTCCTCATGTTTGAATCGCTTCAAATATGATTTAAAACAGCCGTGTCCAGTGAGAACTTGAGTGAGGTAAAAGTCTACTTCTCCGTGCGATCTATTAAGCCATAGTTCTATTTTAGGGATTAGGCGGAATGTCCAGCGGCCATTTCGGCTGTCTTCCCATCGTTTTTGCCAGCGCTTCACCGTATCTGCCCTGGCTTTTTCTTTTTGGGTTCTGGGCGTTACTCTCTCATTCGAACGGTATGTGTGCTCTTTGGCTAAGAGGTCTAGCGGGTGTAAGTCCGCGATCACTAGGGCAGCGTCTTCGGATACCGTACGAAACGCGGAGCATACTCTTAATGCGTATATGGTGTACGTGGAAAATAGGCCGCGACGATATGATTTGACTTCAAGGGCTTTCTCCCATATTTGGGCGCCATATAGAGCAACTGACTTTAATACTCCGGCTAGTAGTCGTCTCCTATTTTGCTTCGGTCCACGGGTATTGAGCATTAGCCGGGTTAGCGCTCTGCATATTTTCGTAGCTTTTTCGCTTGCATAAGCTACGTGTTCTTTAAACGATAATCTTGCGTCAAGAACGATACCCAAATATTTTATAGCAGGCTGAGTGGTTATGCTTACACCTTTAGAGCAGAATGTAGCAACTTCTCGGACCTTTCTGCCTGTAATAAGTACGGCTTCTGTTTTGCTCTCTGCCAGCGACAGTCCATTAGTTTCGAGCCAGTCGCTAATTAGAGAAATTGTCGTGTTGGTTACCGAAACTATATCTTCTATGTGTTTAGCTATTACCACCACGGTAATGTCGTCTGCAAACCCAATGATATGAACGTTTTCCGGTACTTTGAGTCGCAGCACTCCGTCATACATTATATTCCAGAGGAGGGGCCCGAGTACAGATCCCTGTGGCACTCCCCCTGAGATTTTGTATTTTTTGTAGCCCTGGTTTGTGTTATAGCATAGGGTCCTGTCGTTGAAGTAGCTGACTATCAGGTTGTAGAGATATGCCGGCACAGAGAAGTTTTTTAACGCACTTAGTATACTTGGCCATGATGCCGTATTGAACGCATTTTTGACGTCGAGGGTTGCAACCATGCAGTATTTTATGGTACCACCTTTCCATCTTTTCCCACTAATGGCATTTTCCGCCAGTGTCTTCACCAGGGTCACCGCTGCGATTGTTGATCTTGCCTTCCTAAATCCAAATTGGTTTGGGGATAATCCGCCGGCGTTGTCAATGGCCTTACTTAAGCGTTGATAAATGATCCGCTCAAGAATTTTTCCTGCAGAGTCCAACATGCAGAGTGGTCGGTAGTGGGACGGGTCTGTCAGCGATTTGTTAGGTTTTGGCAGCAATATTAGGTTTTGCCTTTTCCAAATTGTTGGGAAACAACCATCCTGCATGCACAAATTGAAAAGTGCTCTAAATGGGTCTATGTTCCTAACAATCGCTGTTTTAAGCGCAATATTTGGGATACCATCAGGTCCTGAGGCTTTACGTGGGTCGAGCCGGTCGCATGCCTCTATAGCCTCTTCGTTCGTTACTTCTGGTACCAACTCTAATTGTTGCAACATCGCGATCTCTCGAGGTAGTTGGGGTCGGGTCGGGAAAAGGACTGAGACAATTCTGTCAAGGGTTGTAGAGGAAGTTGGCATTTGATTTCGGATGCGTAGTTTCCCCATTACTGTTTTGTATGCGAGCCCCCAGGCATTGTTATCAGCATCGTCACAGAGCTTGAGAAAACATTAATGTTTACTTTTTTTGATAGCCTGTTTCAGGAGCTTTCTCTTGGCCTTGAAACTTGATTGTAGGGAGTTGTATTCGTAGGTACCACGAGACCTTTGGTATAAGCGTCTTACTTTTTGGCATTCTTTTCGCAGTTTCGCAATTGAGTCGTTCCACCAGTAAACGGGGGGGTGATGATTGCGCCGTGGAAGCTTCGACATTGATATGTCGCATGCACTCTTAATGCGGCTCATAATCAATGAAGTCGCCTGGTTTACCGACCGCAAGTTGTCAGGCAGAGTAGTGTGTCCAAAGGCTTCGTCGAAGAGGTCTGGGTCGAATGTTTTGGGTCGCCATGAACTTCTTGTTAGGGTCTGTAAGTGGAGCCGAGTTTGCGGCATAGTGATCGCTGAAAGTGTACTGGTCGCTAATTTGCCATTGCGATCTACGAACTATACTTGAGTTTATGAAAGTAAGGTCTATCACTGATTGTCGGCCGCCTTTGTTGAACGTGCATTGGTTACTTGTGTTGAGTAGCTCAAGATACACATGTGAATATGTCACCAACAAAAAATTGAAGCATTGTTCTACGAAAACAACAATCGCCTGAGCATAGGCATCACAAGTCAATATGGCAGCCGAATTGGCGAAGCCCAAATGTAGTACATTTTACAACAAAAACGATTTCATTCATAAACGCAAGCGCATATGCCACAAGCGACCTCGCTTCAGTCATATACACAGATGCCGTAACATCTCCCCGAGCATGCCTTTGCCTAGAAGCGTTTTTTCGCGACGATGGCAAAAGCTAAAAATCATAAATTGAACAACTTTCTGATGATTCTTCACAGAAAGAAGTGGCAAAAGTGGCAATACAGTTCTTGTCGATTTACAATATTTGTCAATTCTAAAATAAGTATTTTTCCGTGGCTCGCACAAAGCTGCGTCGATATGTATGCAAGCTCATACATATGCATACATATTTACGCTACCTTGTAGGCGATGCTGTTCCAGCAGCAAGGAAAGCGGTAACAATCGGCGATCCATTGTATATTTCTTTCATGCATAACCAAACCATAATTAGGACAACACATTATTAGTGTCAATGGTGGTGTTGGTGGTAAGCGCTTGAGAAGACACAAAGAGCATACAGGTTCGAATCTCGATAGAAATTATTTTTAATTTTTGCCTTTTATTATTTTATGGCAAAAGCTAAAAATCATAAATTGAACATCTTCTGGTGCTTTTTCTAAGAAAGAAGTGAGGAAAGTGGCAACATAGGAGTTGTCGATTTATAATATTTGTCTAAAATATTTTTCCGTGACAAAAATCTGCGTCGATATGTATTCATGCCCATACGTATACATACCTACATATTTACGCACGTTGGAAGGTGAAGCTGCTACAGAGGCAAGGGAAGCGGTGACAATCGGCGGCCATTCGTTTATTCTTTTCGGCACAGATTGGATTTTTTACCAATGTTGTGACAAAGGAGATGCGTGCGGCACTTGTAATTATGAATGTATGTATGTACATATGTATGTGGCTCGCATTTGTTTCGTAAACATACGCCAAAGAAATAATATAAGTATGTATGTATATGCCATAGAAATTCTATTGGTACAAATGTGGAAATGATAATGAAATAATGCGAATATGTATATTTCATGAAGGTCATTAATTTTTTTTGAAGAAATGAAAGGAATGAAATGAAGTATTTATATGAGCACATTTAAATTCATTTTATAATAGTCGAAATTAATGTAATTTTTGAAATAATAATTTATTTAAAATTACTTTTTATTTAATTTTATAATTTACAATTTATACAATTTTTCGGAAAATGGTTCTTATAACACAAAATAATCACGCATATGTGACAATGGTTCATATAATACAATATAAACATGCATATGTCACTCAGAGAGTGCTTTTTTACATTCTCTGTGTGACTTTGTATATTTTTTCTCAAAACAGTTCTCGTTATATATTCTCGCATGTATATAGTCATTTTGCATATATTTCTGCCAGAGAACGGGCTCAATTATGCTAAATAGCAGCGAATATGGTGAATTCCCTACTATGATTCTACCAGCTCTGTTAGCCGCGCAATCGAACCGTCATACAGAATTCAATTTGCACCTTCTCTATGTTTTAAGTTCTCTGGTTAAACTATATGTAGCAAAGTCGTTTCTAATTATAAGACCACCACTCTATGTAAAATTGCTGGGATTTCGATCCTGTGGTGTTCACTTAACATCCTAAAAGTGCCCATACGCGACATACAAGTGCGTTCGATCGGTATGTGTGCGCATGCGGTTTACTCGTTTATGGGCTTGTGCACGTACCGATCCATGTTCGCGAAAATGTTTGTTTTTTTACGATCGATGTGCGCACATGTGTGTCGTGTATGGCGTTGTGTGCGCACAAAATCTTATGTATCTCGTGTCGCCGAACAGTGAGGATCGCGGACGAACAATGGCAAGTGTTAAGGGGGAGCCTGCGTTAAGGCTTCCAAGTATCGATTTTTTTGAGGATTTTTTTGGGGAGGGAAAGATATAATTGATTCTTACGAAATTTCCAGGCTTTATAGTTATATATTTGAACATCTTTCACAAATGTTTTGGATGCGAAATCTTTGATATTCTGCCTTTGGGAAGCAATTACCCGATGCATTTCGCATGTGCATTTTTCGAACGGCGTGTAGGATAAAGGTCGCAATTTCTTTCGGAAACAAAAAATTCAAAGAGATTCATATTTTCTAATAATTTATCTTCTAGTTAAACTAAGAAAATTTCAAAAAAGTGTAAAATTTTAACAATTTTTTTAAAATTGAAAAAACTAGGTCTTTGATCAAAAAAATTTTACTTTATGTTGTTTAAAAATATATTCAAACTTGACTTTTCTTAGTTTTTTTTTAGTTGAAATAGAAGATAGTTTAATGCCAAAGATAATGAACTTTGCCCCAATTCCATAAAACGTTTAGTTTTTTTTTCTATCCCGACCGCCAATTAAGAATAATCGTTAAAATGAAAAACCGAGAAATCGCGTTTCAAAGTTTTTGCTAGACGCTCGGTCACTATTTCCTTTCTAGCTTCGATAATATTTCGAATTCCCATCTATAATTTTTGTGGACATATCTAAGAATATTTTTTAGAGAGATTAATAAAAATTTCGTATCAGAATTTATTGATCTTACAAAAAATGAATTGACAATTTGGCAAACGAAAAGTGATAAAATTGAGAAATATAAAACTTATTATTTAATTATGTAATAAGTTTTAATAATATAAAAATTATGAACGAAATACAAAGAAATAGATAAAAATGCTACATTAGAAATAAATTCCAATAAATGTTCCGCTTGCGTGTAGCACATGTTCACTATGTGAAGAACGAGCGCAAAATGTATTTGCGTGTCGTGTATGGGCGAAACGAATTCACACAGATCGAACGCACATGTGTATCGTGTATAGGCCCTATGAGCTAATTACTTCAATTAAATACTTATCGCGCAATCCATGATCCGCGAACTGGATTTCAAAATATTCTAATACTACTGTGCCCAAAAAGTAAGGTGATATTGCATTTATTTTGAAAATTCCTTATTTATTCTTCCAAATCAATTTCATTTTCTTCAAAGTAATCCCCTCCCGATGCAATGCACTAATGCCAACGGATTTTCCAATCTTCGAAACACTGGTTGTAGTCACTTTCCGGGATAGCCTTCAGTATAAAAACGGTGTCCCCGGAGCGGTCTGTTGAGTTTGGTGAACAGCCAGAAGTCGCACGGCGCCAGATCAGGTAAATACGGTGGTAGCGGAACGATATGGGTTGAGTTTTTGGCGAAATGTTCACGAATTACGAGGGCAGTATGGGATGGTGCATTATCGTGGTGTAAAAACCAAGAATTGTCCTTCCACAATTCCGGTCTTTTTAGGCGGATAGCGTTACACAAACAACGCATAACGTTCAAATAATATCCCTTGTTGACTGTTTGACCGGTTGGAAGGAATTCATGATGCACAACACCACGATAATCGAAGAAAACAGTCAACATGACCTTGATTTTTGAGGGACTTCGGCGCGACTTTTTTGGTCTCGGCTCTCTTTTGTCACGATATTCGCTCGATTGATCGGTTGTTGCGGGGTCGTAAGCATAGATCCAAGTCTCATTGCCCGTTGTAATGCATTTCATGACACCCTGGTAGTCGAAGAGCATCGTTTCACACACTTCAAGGCGACGCCTTTTTTCCAAAAAATTCAATGTTTTCGGTACCATTCGAGATTTGACGCGCTTGAGCCCCAAAACATCCTTCAAAATGGTATTAGCTGAGCCTTTCGATATGCCAACTTCATCAGCAAGGTCTCTAATTGTTAATCGACCTGTTTTCAATTCTTTTTCTTTAATATATTGAACGTGAGCTTCTTCGGTTATATTTCCGATGATATATATATCGCGAACTCAGTTCGTGTCATTATATATTGAACGTGTAGCTGTCCTCAATAAGTTAAGTTATCGAACTTTTTTAAAACTTAAGTCTAGCATTGCTGCAATAATAAAAAGTTAGGCAGGTTCAAAGTAATAAATGTTTTAACCGTCGTGTTTTAAATAATATAGAAGAATCAGATCGCTAAAAATGTCGATTGTAAATATTATCAAGAGAGCGTCAAATCGTATTTTGGGGGTTGATAAATCCATTGAAAAAATCGATATTTATGAGGACAACGAAGTTTTGTTTTGCAAAAATAATGTCTGCATACACCCACCAATTTCTATACGACAGGAATCCGAATTGATTCACTATCCAGGGTATTTGACTGTTACATCTAAAACTTTCGTTGATCAATTTAATAAAGCAAGTCGTTCGACGTTGTTACTCACGTGGATCCCCAATTCTTCACTGTGTAAATCTAAGTCAGAAGAAAAAAATGTCTATCAAAACTTACAATGCGAGGTATTTGATTGGAATGGAACCCAACCAATAGACGATATAGCTCTTCCAAATGGATTTGTAAATGAAACAATTATTAACAACGAAAAGAAAAGTGAAATAGAAGGCTCTAATGTTGATATACAAGAGCTTAAAAATGAGTTACAGCCTCTTCTAGGAGAGCAGTTTAATTCAATTCGTGATATTAATGTTTTACTGAACAGAAGTCACATTACATCAGTTAATATAACAATTTCCAACCCACATATTGAAAACATCAACGTAAAGGATTCGATAAACAGTGTTGTAACCGATATAAATAAGTTATATCTCAATAGTGAATATTATATTTCCGATGATATTGATTTTTATAATGCGACTTCGAGTATATTATCCGTAAAACACAAGCCGAAGTCATATGTAGAATATTCAGTTATTCGAAAAAAAACAAATTGTCGGAGATTTTCAGTCGATCTGAGTCAAATGCGTTCATTGCGCTTGTTTTTCAATGATGATAATTGTACTTCTGGGCAACTGGTAATTTCGTCAAGAGAGTCGCAGTATAAAATACTTCACTTTCATCATGGTGGTTTGGATCATTTAGCGCAGGTAATATCTCTTTTTTTTACCAGGAAATTTCCGATATTCTCTTACGTTAATATTATCGTAAGTGCTTAACACATTTCCTTTCTCGTTCCGTATACGCATTGTGCTGGGATATAGCACCTCCGATTTCGTTTTTAGGCACAATTCCGATTTCTTTGGCGCCGCGATTTGAAGGTACCGTTGGAAAGAGGAAGTCCTCCTGATTAAAAAACATTTAGGGTTATAGGGTCCGCAAACGCTTAGTTTAGGAGATATTCGGCCTTAAAGTTCAAAAATTCGCAAAATTGTACCATTTCAAGGAGTTATTTCACCACATTAAACACACTTTTTTCACATTTTTCACTTCAAATTAATTAAATTGCACTATAATCTTTTAAATAAATCAACATTTTACTCTTTTAGCAGGTTTTTTACCTAAAAACTCTTTATTTTAAAAATTACATTTTACACTTGTTTCAACCTCATTTGTTTACTAAAAATTACAACGAAATGGAGCGCTGCCATGTGTTGATAAGGCAATTCGCTGAAATTCCTCTTTTTCGCAAAAATTCCTCTATTCATGCATATGGATATTTTCCTTTTTAAATTTATTAAGCAAATAAGTAATATTATATACATGTATTAGTAATATTATATATACATATGGTTATATTTTTTGGTTATTATGCACTCAAACTCATATTTTAAATATAATAACATATATATTGTCACCTAAAATACAAACCAATGTATCATCAAAAATAAATGGAAATCGCTGACAGATATAATAACCAAAATTTACTATTTTATAACGAAAACTTAAATTTTGAGTGCATGATAACCATAAATTATAACCACTTTATACCAAAAAGTCAATATATTTTTTTTATTTTCAACGCAGAAAGGGGTACTACGCGAAAGTACTTCAGTCACCCCGTGGTATTCGCTCGGCCAGGGTTATTTTTTTAAAGCGCGGCCGAAGGCCGCCAACGCAGAAAGGAGTACTATGCGAAAGTACTTCAGTCACCCCGGGTATTCGCTCGGGCAGAGTTATTCTTTAAAGCGCGGCCGAAGGCCGCTAACGCAGAAAGGAGTACTATGCGAAAGTACTTCAGTCACCCCGGGTATTATGTATATAAAAATGTTATATTACAATCATAAACATATATGTATATTATAATGTTATCACACGATTTTACTTATCTATGTTTATTAAATATAAATCACATATTCATATATGCATGTATATGGAAAAGTGTTCACATATTCAATTTTAGCTTGAGAAATCTTTATAGTTTTTTTTATAGTTAATAAAGAAAAAAGAATCACTCGAAAGTAGAAACAAAGAAAACGCTGTGAAACGCTGAAAAATCCTTCACTTTTGGTTTTTAAGGTGTGGCAATGCTGGTTTTCCTTGTAAATATAAGCGCACTAAACTTTTCAGCCATAAATTTGACAAGTGATTTTTAAAATACTAAATTTAGTTGAAAAATTGAAAATAATTGTGAAATGTAAGCTTATTTCAAAGCTTAGAGTGTATATTTAAATATACAGTGTAAAGAACGTGAAAAAATTTAGTGAAACATAGAGAAATAACATGTTTTCTTAGTGCAAATTTTTGAATTTTTAAACGTGAATATTTCAAAAAATATTAGTTATTTTTATGTTATTTTTGGATATTCCTCCTCTGGAGAAGCTCCCCTATCCGTACATACCCCATTTATACGGAAATTCGGTTTTTTTTACCCCTCCGCCAAAGTAATCGGAATCGTGCCCGTTTTTAAAATGGGTATGTATTGATAAAGAGAAGGTTCTCCAGAAAAAAGGGGTACATTTTAGGGGTAAAATTTAGAATAGCATCCCCGGATTTCGGGGATAAAATGGGTATCAATGGAAAGGTGACGTTCTCCAGATCACGAAAATATATATATATATAGTTGCCGCTGACTTATGGTTTTAAAGATATTTGCATTTAAAGTTGAAAAACTGACAACTTTTACATTGATAATTTGTACATTGTGAATAACTTTTTCACTTATATTATGCACTTTGCACATACTAACACTTCACTATAACGTTTCTGTATATTAATTTTTATTAATATTTGTTGTAAATAAAGCTTTATTTCAATTATTTTGATTTAGTTAAATTTTTTGCATTTGCACAATTTAAATTTATTAAACAATTTAATAAACAACCAGGTAATACAGATGCGTGCAACTAATTAATTCGCGTTTAAAGTGAATATTTGTTTGCAAACCCATTACTTTCATTATATTCAATCATGGCTTGATATCTAAGAGGTATTGACTCTACTAGACTTTGGCAAGATGTCCTTTGGAACATTATTCCATTATTGTTTAAAGTTTTCGTATAATTCCTGGAAATTTCCAACTTTATGGGAACGAACTTTTTTCTTCAAATGTGTCATCCTCCTTGGCGTGCTCCTCAAACAGCGAACGCTCCTCCGGCGTAAGAGCATCGAGGAAGCTAAACTTCCGCTTAGCCCCTCGAACCCCCTTGCCTTCCGCTGCCCCGCTCTCCTCCTTTTCCGCGTCCGTTGTCCTTTGTCGTTGCCCTTTGTCCGTCATCGAATCCAGTTTTTGTTGTTGTTGTTGAGTTTTATTGTTTTCCATCTTTTTCTTACGACCCTTGGCTCAACGGGGTGAGCTGTTGGGTATATGATCTAACTAGGGAATGGGAAGGTCCGCCACGCCAGAGCCCCTTGGCGCGGTAAGGCCACCGTTACTTCCCAATTCGGCCCGGTGTTGGGAAGGCTCCGTTAAAATACAGCCACATTCACCTCCTGACTGCAAAGTTCCAATGGGCACGGGAGTCGCATAACACCCTAGATTAGGAGGTGGTAGCTCTTGGTCAGCGCACGCATGCGGCACCCGAAGAAGGGGGCAACTGTGGGCAACATTTTTTTTAAAAGTATATCTCCTAAGCTACGCCCAGCACGAATACTAAAAAATTCGTACCGATAGTGTGAAAATGGATGAAATCAGATGACAACTCCGCTCCCTCACCATATAACGGTACCATTTATTTCGCGCGATAAATCAATAACTAAATGCACCGCAAAGGTAAAAGTTTACCGCCGGTATGGAATGGCAAGGTTTTATAGAGGTCGCGGTAAAATTGGACGATAAGACAATAACTTTTTAACACTCTTGCTACACAACGATAAAATGTCTAAAAATTACTTACGTGTACATGCCTTCCTTAAAATAAGTAGAAAAAACACTTTCATTTATTTTCTACAAAACGTTTATTATTGTGTTACATGTTTTTTTTACTTGCCAGTAAACTAATCGGAAAGCAAATGTTATAACGGGATTAAATTTTGAACGAATAATGCCTTTAAAGTAAGCTTACTTATGACCGAAAATTGTTCAAATTCAAACAAAAACTTTTTAAGCTCCTAGGTAACGAATGTTTGGCCCCAAAGTTGACTTCGGTTCTGTTCGAAAATATCGCTCAAAGTTAGAGATATATAATATAAATTCAGGGATAGTAATTCGCTGACAATGGTATGTCTGTATGTCAAAAATGGGTTGAATAGAACCAATACTTTCTTTAGCATATACCTAATATAAAGATAAAGCTCTTCAAGTGTACTATCAAAACACGCGGGGGCTCCGAACAAAACTCAATAAATTTTTCACAGCGTCCGCCGTCAGTAATATCGACCTCATTTGTATTACCGAATCATGGTTACACTCTTCGATTCACGATGGGGAACTAATCGACAGCACTTACACAATTTTTAGGCACGATAGGGATCCAGTTCTGTCCGGTCTGGAACGAGGAGGTGGAGTATTCATCGCAGTCAAACGCCACTTTCAAGCTGAATTAATACAAGTTGATCATCATAACCTTGAGCTCGTCTTCGTCAACGTAAAAGGTGCTTCCCATGATATCATTGTTGGCTGTGTCTACATGCCACCTCTCTCAAACTTTGATTCCTATACTAATCTACTTACTTTACTCTCTTTTATAAACGATAAATTTAAAAATGCTAAACTATTACTTGTAGGCGATTTCAATTTGCCTAGTAGTGTCCCCCGGGCGGACTGTGAAAGGATTCTCCAAGATGGTTTAGCTTTACTTGATTGCACTCAAGTAAACAATACAAGCAACTGTGATAACACATTTCTGGATCTCTGTTACAGTAATATAGAAATTAGTGTTGATAAAACCCTACCATTTGTTGAAGAGGACAAATATCATCCGGCCCTCTCAATCAGTCTTAATTTTCAACCTAATCTTACATCACCGAGTTCACCTACATACTCCTTCAAGAAAGCCGACTATCATAATCTCAACGTTTTTTATGACCAGGTTAACTGGGTAGGAATGTATGAAACAGACGCTATCGACAATGAAATTTCTTGGTTTTATAACAAGTTAGAGGAAGGCATTACCCTGTATGTGCCTGTACATAAGAACTATGTCAGTAATTACCCTAATTGGTTCTCTTTTGAACTTATCAACAAAATTAAGCACAAAAACGCGGCTCACTCACAATACAAAAACTCTAATAACCAACGAGATTATGCTCACTTCAGCATGTTAAGGCGTGATTGCAAAACTTTAGGCATTGAATGCTACAGAAAATATGTTGACAAAATAGAGAACATGGTTCAGTCTGACTCAAGTGCGTTCTGGAAGTTCATTAAGGATAAGAAGCACAATAGTGTGATCATTCCATCCGAGATGTCATGGCTCGATCAATCTGCTACCACTGGTGAATCAATCAGTAACCTGTTTGCCTCATACTTCAAAACAACATTCACTGATGATGACAACAATGATCGAATTAACAAAAATACAGTGATCAATGTCCCAAAAACCAACCTGGATAATCTAGAAATCAAATGTGAAGATGTTCTCAAACAATTACTCAAGCTGAACCCTAACAAAGGTGCCGGACCTGACGGTATACCAAATGTTTTCCTTAGAAACTGCGCTACTGTGCTCTATGAGCCTATCACTCACATATTCAATAGATCTTTGCAGCTTGGCACCTTCCCTAGCGCATGGAAGCTGTCATATATTAGACCAATCTTCAAAAGTGGCCAGAGAACTGATGTTTCCAACTACAGACCTATATGCATTCAATCAGCGTTAGCAAAACTATTTGAAAAGCTAGTCCTTACTCAACTTACTGCTGCCTTTAAAGATATCATCACGACAAGACAGCACGGATTTACGGGTGGCAGATCAACCACGTCCAATCTTTTCACTTACACTAATTTCCTTCTCAACACATTGAATGATGGTCTCAAGGTTCACTCCATATATACTGACTTAAGCAAAGCCTTTGATCGTGTAAATCACAGAATTCTTGTTTCTAAGCTTCAAGTCTACGGAGTCGACGGCATTGTTTTGGAATGGTTATATTCCTACCTGGTAAACAGATCTCTGCAAGTTAGAGTTGATGGATATTTGTCTGAGAAATATAAGGTTACATCTGAAGTGCCACAGGGGTCCCACCTAGGACCTCTGCTTTTCAACATCTTTGTCAATGATATTGGCAAAAATCTACTGTCAGAATATCTCCTGTACGCAAATGACCTCAAGATCTACAGAACCATCAGAAATGAGCTAGATGTCCAGCTGCTTCAAGATGACATTGACAAAATCTCGGCCTGGTGTACAAATAACAAACTTGACCTTAACGCAAATAAATGCGCGGTAGTCTCGTACTCGCGCTCTCACAGCAATGTTGCCACCAGTTATAAACTAAACGGTCACAACCTGCAAGAAGTTCCCGACATCAAAGACCTGGGCATCATCATAGACAACAAACTCACTTACTCGAAGCATATAGACAAGATCACACTCCAAGCTTTCAAGGTTCTAGGATTAATCACGAGAGCAGGCAAAGAGTTTCGCAATCCCTACACTTTGATACGTCTATATCGCCAACTGGTTCTACCCATACTCGAGTACGGCTCTGTAGTCTGTACTCCTCACACTGATGTCTCAATTAACAGATTGGAGAGGGTCCAAAATAAATTCTGTAAGTCTCTATCCTTTCATACAACCTTGAGGTCATAGGTACTCTCCACTGATGATATTCGTTCACGCTATAAAATCAACAGCCTAGCTACACGTCGTCAAGTCGCTGACTTAGTCTTTTACTTTAAGGTTGTGAACAACCTAATTGATGCCCCAGAGATTCTTGGTAGCTTTGAGTTTGCTCCTACGGCATTCTCGCTGAGACAATCACGGAAACTTAAAACAACAAAGACACAGAAAAACTACGTCTTCCATGGACCTCACAACAGGATTGCTAACCATGTAAATTCAATTCACCAGAACATCGATTTCTATGGAGGCTCCCTCAGTTCATTCATCAATAGTGTAAAGGACAGGCTCCTTCCATACCATTAATTTTATCACTACAATACAATTAATTGCCCTTATTAATATATTTTTATTTTCTCTTTTTTCTTTTACTTATAAAAGCAAAAGTTGTATATTGCCGATTGGCGTTAATTTGATAAATAAATAAATAAATAATCGAAATTCCCGGTGACTTTGTGACACATATATCGGCCAATATCAGAGTTATCCCAAGGAAAATAGGAGAACGTGGTTTACTCATAACAGTGACTCTTTATGCCTAAAATAGATAAATTTGAGCGAAAACTTAACTTTATATAACTAATATCAGGATTTTCGAACATCCGGCTGACCTTACTCTATATGATTAGTTTTTTAGTAAGTCATGTGTGAATAGTATGTGGTATTGGAAAAAATAGATAAAATCTTCCATACACCATATTTCGTTTTTTCTGACAAACCTTATGTATATGTCAGGATAGAATTTATATATAGTATATGTAGATTTTAAATTGCTTGGATTTTGATCTTCAGGTTGACGTTTTACCCCATAAAGCATTTCCGTTTGATTATTGTGTTTGTGGATTCAATAAAAAGATAAATAATAAATAGAAAATGAATTCATCTGAAACTAATAAAGTAAGTAATATTTTATTAAAAAACAAATATATTAATTTGTTCAAACATCTTCTATTTTTTAGGGAAAAATTACACGTGTCCGCTGCAATTCAACAAGAAGGTGGACGGTGCCAGAAGAAAAGGCGCTTATGAACTTTCTATCTGAAGATTCCCAACTTAAGGTTTGGTTTTCGTTTAAATATAAAATATGTATGTAAAGTAACTTAATATTTAAATGTAAATGTTTTACAGAAGCCGTCTGCTCAATCATATTATAAACGTTTTTATGAAGAATATAAAATTCAAATGGAATGGAAGTTGGTGCGAGCAAAGGTTAGAAATCTGCGAATTAGTTAGAATAAGGCCAAAAAATGGGAAGGCTCGACGGGAGCAGGTAGCATGGATACCATTAAAGGTAAGTGTTATCAGGTTTTAATTTGTCAATTTACTTTAATAATTTATAATCCAAGGTACCTTATTAAAAATGTGTAGTCCGTATTACAATTTGAGCCATATCTGTATATGGCTGGATGACGAAAGACGCTATTGATGTTGAAGGAGATATAGAAACTCCAACACCAGTAATATCTGAGTTTGAAGAGAATGCACAAAATACAGAATACATATTAAGTCCGAAACTTAATGCCCATCCAGGTGATAGCACAAGGATGGCACGCAAAGGTATATATAGTCGAACAGGCGTCTCGGAAATTATGAAAGTTCAAAAGGAATTTATAAGGGTTCGAAGACAAAAGTTGGAGGCAGATTGTGCCGCCAGGAATTGGGAGCTGAGTTCAAGGTGCTCGGTAGTTAGATTTAAAAGAAAAAGAATTTCAGCTTAACAAAAAAATGTCCGAAAGTCAAGGAAAGTATAAAATTTTTGAACTTGAAATGAAGGGGCGATTAGCTACTCAAGTTTTAAAGAAATCTATATAAAAAAATTGTCAACTTTATGAGGGCTTTTATAAATTTTTCGTCATACATTTTGTACAAATTTTTTTCACTTACATACGGACATGTGTACATATATTAAATAAAATTACCCCGTTTTGCTAAAAAAAAAAATCTAACATATATTTTTATTCAGGTTTTTTTTCGAACTTGTTATAAATAAATAATTAAATCTATCTATCTAAATGAAAAAGGTCCAACAAACTGTATTTATTGAATGAAAATGTGTACAAAATTACGATTGTTTAGAAATCATGAAAATTATGAAAAAATACGTTAAACTTTTATGAAAATGGTGTTCTAGTTCCCTGCATGCATATATTCTTAAGACACTAAATGCTTGGTTGATTCTGAATGAAATTTAACAGATTACATTTAAGATTTGTTGAAGGTAAAAAATTGGTGCAGAGTTCAGTGTTGTTTTTATGAACTTCGTTTTTTGAACTTGTGCAAAATACAAGAAACCATCATCCATTTATTACACTCTTTTTTGTTTTCCGTACTAGTTAAGCTAGAGAACTTTTCTTTTAATGTTTCGAAAAATCGTTCAATGCGCACACGGTATTTAGAAAAGTATTTATTTAACTTGATTTTTCATTGGGGGTGTTTTTTTTACGTGGCGGGTCCCAAACCCAGCGCACAACTCTATGCAGGGGTGGTCCTTTGACCGTTGGCCACGGTGAATATCGCATTCGATGGAACGATGAGCTGTATGAGATATACGACGCCATTGACATAGTTCAGCGAATTAAAAGACAGCGGCTACGCTGGCTAGGTCGTGTTGTCCGGATGGACAAGCGATGTCTACGCCAATTAAGAAGAAGATTTATTTAACTTTTCACTTTCTTCTCTGGTATATTCTATATATTATTTTACCTAAATGGTGTTGCTTAAAATTCCTTCAATGGATATGCACTATCTCCAGCTATCCGTTGCGAAGTTGAAAAAAATCGATTCGGATATTGAAAGCCAACTGTCGGAAAACATTTATGCATCATGAACACTTCCCGGTTAGTCGAATGTAGTTTGTCTTATATGTAACCAATGATCACATATTACTTGTATTTCGACAAAATATTGGCGTTTACGAGAAAAAAGATTTCATAAAACAAACAATATAGTTTGGATGTCAGGCATTTCATTTATTCTAAAGCTATCCTCGATCTGTTGATCATCATCATCTAAAACAAACATAACTTTTAAATAGAATCCGTACAATAAATTTTTGATACTTTCTTCCATTGTGGGAATTTCTTCAGCATATCTTTCACAAATTGCACCTATTAACTTCTCTTTTTCACATGGGTTAATGGTTAAAATGTATTTTTGGTCAAATAATCGGTCACATAATGTCAATGTCCTTCGAATGTCGGATTCTGAGCAATTTTTGGTCATCATTCAATTTGTGCGGAACAAATCGTGCACACACCTTTCGTAAGCCCAAATGTTCGGTCAAAATTCGGTAAATCGATGTTTTGGAGATGCTCAATTCCATTTCCATGAATTTCAATGATAATTTCGGCTGATTTTGGATGAATTCACGCACAGTTTCGATGGAATTTCCGGTGATCACGGCACGGCCCACGTGTTGATCGTCATTTATGTCTTCCACTTTGAAATCGTTGAAACCACTCGTGCAATCTGCTATGGTATAGGCAATCATCGCCATAAATTTGCTTCATCAATTGAAACGTTTCGGTAAAAGTTTTACCAATTTTAAAACAAAATTTTATGTTGGCTCTTTGTTCGAAGTTCATTTTCGCACCGATAACACAAATATACTGACACTTAAAACGCATAATTTTTCGCATAGTTCATCTGTAGAAGTTAACATAGCAACTTCTTCGTTACAATGCTATAGCAATCTTGCAATATGTGCTGTTGCATTTCTTAATATTTCTGCGTTAACCAAGTTTACGCCTAGATCACGCTCTATATTGGCACGTCTACAATACCAATGCGCTTTAACAATCAGTCTTAGTACTGTATCAAACCACGTCAAGTGGGCCATGAAAATTCCAAAAAATCTCCGACTTTGAAAATTAGCAGTTCATTAGGAAGGGGTCCAGACGCATACTACTTGATATAAATATTTCGTTAAAATTTATTTTTTTGTTAAAGTTATTGAAAGTTGAAATTTAAAAAAATTGGTAAAATGGTAAAATTGTGAATTATTTTCTCATAAACTACTGAAGATAAAATCGAAGAAATTTTGTTAACCCAAAGAAAAATGTTCGTGCTATATTATAAATATTTTTTCACGGTCAATTTGTTTAATAATAGTATTGGCAATAATTTTTTGTTAAAAAATTGAAATTCTTAATGTGTTCTTCACGCTAAAAAAAAACTGAAAAGTATGTAACACAACGCGGAAAATATTCACTTTTAATAATCTGAAAAAAAAAAAAATTGTTCATTCATACCATTCCAAAGATATTGAGTTTTTTGTCCCCCTACATCTCTTAAAACGTATGACACAACCATCGTTGCGCGAGATGTCGGGAGGTTACGAGCGAACTGCGCAACGATGGTTGTGCCATACGTTTTAAGAGAGGTAGGGGACAAAGAATTCAATATCGTTGGAATGTCCCCTTTCTAATGAACTGCTAATTTTCAAAATCGGAGATTTTTCGAATTTTTCATGTCCCACTTAACGTGATATGACCCGACTTTGTTTTGAAATTGATGGATGACTTTCTTATCGTTTGCGTTAGTACATCCCCAGAGTTGTGCACCATAGTTCCATATCGGTCGGAGTATTTGTTTATGGATAAGTAATTTATTTTCAATGGATAACATTTATTTGTTACCGATTAACCAATTGTAATTTTTGAGTCGCATGTCCAGCACCTTACGTTAGTTTTTACGTGAACTTTCCACCGTAGCTTAGAGTCAAGCGCCATTCCTAAGTATTTAGCGGAATTAAAGTACGGTATTCCTGCACCGTCTATGAAAATTTGTAAGTGCTGTATCTCGTTGTATGTGCAGAAGATACGTAGAACCGCAAACTGGAAAACAAAACTTATCTTTACCAACATGTTCATATTTATCAAAATATTAGAAATGCGATTATCTTAAAAACAAAAGCACGTTGAATATTTTCATGAATAAGGTCGTAATATGGACACATCAGAACGTGCTAAAATATACAGGGCGACGAAAACAAATTTTGTTTTTGTAAAGTTGTGTTATTGTTCACATAGGATCAATTGCTATAAAAGTTTTCAAATATTCGCCGATTACCTTATGTATTTAATAAGGTCATTATTTTGTTAGTAACCGCCGATGGTTAAATTAATTGAGGGAATTATATCGGAAATGCTATAGTGGGCGTCATTGCTGATTAAACTAATTTTTCAAATTTACTTGTAAAAAAAAAATTTCCTAAGATAAGTACACGATGATAATATGCAACGTAGCATTTGTATGGAGTTGTATCGGTATTTTTCTCACTGAAAAACAAAAGTCATACTTCATTCCTTCTTTTATTAGCATTTTTCATATTTATCATTATGCATGTTTGTTTGTATTTATGTAAATGTGTATTTATATTTATAAGAAGACAATTTTTTATTAATTATAAATCATTATGGTATATATTAATCGCTAAAAAGGTATATTGAAGCTGCTTCTTCAATCAGTTATATAAGGTCGTGTTACTTGGGGCCGAACTTTTTCTTGCGAAATATTTTTGAATCCATTATATGAAAAATTTGTATGTTTTTTCCAACATTTTCTTGTTAACACTATGCACTGTGCATTTTGACATTATGAGTTAAGGGGTCAGTAGGGTAATCTTTTTTCAAAAATTTTTCTTTTTTCAAAAATTTTTCTTTTTTCATTTTCTCTTCCCTATACCCTTAGAATTAATGTAGAAATTCACTTTACCATTGAAAGGTTTCGAAAAAGGCCCCCAGTAGTAATACCGCTCGACGTTCGGAGCGCTCGGAGTGCACATCTCAAACTTTAAACGCGTTTTCCTCAGAACAAACTTTTTTAAACTGGCGGACATGATTCCGGTCGAACTACTCAACCGATGTGATTGAAATATTCACAAAACGCCTGGCTATCGTCCCTATATTTTTTATAATTTATTGACAATGTTATGACAAAATTTATGTAAAAAAAAAACACGGGGAAAAATTAAAAAAAAAAAACGTTAATTACTTTTGTATTTATCAACATCAACTTTTTTTCATGATTCAAGAAGGGACGATAACCATTCACGTACTTTTTAAGAATAAATTGGGTTTTTGTGTTTCAGATGATCCAAACATGACAAATCGTGTCCGCGAGTGAAAAAGCGCATCTAATTCACCCAGCCATTTCTCCGACAGATGTCATCAAAAAATTCCAAAAAAAAAAAAAAATTGTTTATACACTCCACGATGTACCTCATGACATGTGGAAAAAGTTCTATTGTAGAATAAAAATTTCTAGAAAAAAAACGGGCCAGATTACCCTACAGACCCCTTAAAATACTTAACATTTATTTATTTATTTTTTTTTTTGATATCGATACAACCTTATACATAATTAAATCATGTAATCATTAAAATTAACATTTTTTCCGAAATACATACATATGCACATGGTTTTAAGAAAAACAAGTTCTTTAAGTTCTGTTCTATGGTTCTTAAATGTATATTAATCCTTTTAAATATTAAATTTGATTATTTATTCTACATTTCTGCAATGGAATTCTCTCGAACTCTTATATATTTTAGAAAAAAAAAATTGAACTTTGTGCAAGAATACAAGACCCAGAGAATTTCTCTCTTATTAACTGTATGTGATAGAAAATTCGATGCACAATCTCCTTAAATAATTATTTAATTTATTATTATATAACTTTCTATAGGTTCTTCATCAATGGCACGGTTTTCTGCACAACATTGCATTTACACCTGGACAAAAGCAACAGAACTTACCGTATCGTCAATTCATGGTATGCCGCCCAGAGATAAAGCAACGTGAATTGCATCCCGACGAAGGCAGCGTTAGAAAAATAACAACTAATTTCTTTTATGGAACTTTAATTAATATAAAAGGACAAATTGAAGATGATTTGCTTCTTCGCAAATGTGTTTTTTTTGGCGGTTTGGAGAAAGGCTTAAGAAGAACAATATGGCCTTTCTTATTAAAATGCTATTCATTTTCATCAACATTTGATGACCGAGCTGTTTTTATGGATATTAGAAAGCAAGAATATGAAGAAATAACCCGTAAACGCTTATACTCGATGTCGCCAGAAGAACAAATTCATTTCTGGAAGTCGGTGCAATGTGTTGTGGAAAAAGATATAGCAAGAATAGATCGCTCTAATGCATTTTTTTATGGAGACGACAATCCAAACAGAGAAATTATGAAAAACATTTTGTTGAATTATGCCTTTTATAATGCAGGAAACAGTTATTCGCAGGTAAATTCAACTTAAAGCTTATTTCTTCTTTGGTTTTTAAAGCAATTATTTTCATTTCATTACATAGGGAATGAGCGACTTATTAGCTCCAGTATTGTGTGAAATACAAAATGAATCGGAGACGTTTTGGAGCTTTGTAGGTTTACTACAGCGTTCTTTTTTTGTATGTGCACCTACCGACGCAGATATTGATAAAAACTTAAACTATTTGAGGGAACTAATCCGCATTATGTTGCCTCGGCTCTATGAGCATTTACAATGTCATAGCAGTTCAATGGAGCTACTTTTTTGTCACCGATGGCTAATTTTATGTTTTAAACGCGAGTTCACCGAATCAGTAGTTATCCGAATGTGGGAAGCATGTTGGTCCAACTATCTTACTGATTATTTTCATTTATTTTTATGTCTGGCAATTATTGCAGTTTATGCCGACGATGTAGTAGCTCAGGATTTGCGGGCAGATGAAATGTTATTTTATTTTAGTTCACTCGCTATGTATATGGATGGAGAATTAATTCTTCGAAAAGCTCGTGGTCTATTATATCAATATCGGCAATTATCAAAAATACCGTGTACTTTGAGTGGCTTATGCAAAAGATGTGGTCCTGGTATGTGGGATTCCGAACACTGTCCAGCTTTGGAATGTGTCGGTCATTCGCATGATGACAAGTGTCCTTTGGATATTGATTGAACTATTTGCTTATAATGCATTCTAAAAAATCTAAAATTTGATGCTAGATACATACTCTGCTTGCATTTTTAGTTCGATATTAGTGTTACCATGAATTTAACTCCCTTGACGTTTATTTATTATTATTTATATAAAAGGGTATAATAAGTTTGCCAAAAAGTAACACAAAGAAAGAAACGTGAACATCCTATAATAAATGTATGTATATGATTAGCGTGATGGGCTGAGTCGATTTAGCCATCTAGACAATGAGTCCCGCATGTTTCCTGTAAAGGAGCATGATATTTTTCTTCGCAGAAACCATCCCTGCCGTCATCTGTTTGGAGCGAAGCCGCCTCCTTAGAACATCAGGAGAGCATTCCTCCATCGCGTCGACGAACTTCAAAAATATACCGACTACATTTCGGACACGGCCAATTTTCGACAAGCTCTGAACTCCATTTATCTTGGAGCTATTAACACCTTCTTTGACTGTCTCCCAGCGAATGTACTTGGAGTCCAAACATTACCCATCGCAGAACAAGAGATCGAGTTGCCGAGTATAATAAGAGTGACACTAGCGTAACTTCTTGCACTCGACGTTTTCCTCCCAAGAAGCTGCTCATTTGTCGTAACCGCCGATATACGACTACTATACCATATTTGGTAGCTATAACTAAACTAAACATTCAAAGACAAGATATCTTCATGAAATTTGGCGTAGATTATCTCCGAAGAAAGCGTGCAACTCGGAACACTAGATGCCACACAAACTGAACTATCAATCTGAAGACCCTGTATGGAAAGCTTTTTTAAGAGATCGCCTCAGTGTGAAATTTTCGAGAATTCGTTTTTTTTTTTTTTGCTGTACTATCGGATAGTTTACGCTATAATAAAAATACTCTCAAATTTTGAATTTGAAATTCAAATTATTACGATCGCTACAGCGTTTCTTTTAGAAAGGGAACAGAGTGGCGAACACAGCAAACGCATTTTTTTCGGAATGGTGTTTGTCAAAACGGTTTCCACTATCAAAGGAAGAGTCCAGAAGATATCTAGTTCCAATTTGGAGAGAAGATTTTTACCGTCATTCTCTATCGCGCTATGGAAGCTTTTATTTTTTTTAATCTTCCTATTTTTTCTACAAAAACTGTCGAAAATTTTGCAAATTTCAAAAAAAAAAGAGTTTCCATAGCGCGATAGCGATTTTCTTACAGATTAATAATCTTTTTGAAATTTCTGTTTTAGACCAATATTACAGCCGCAATCGTGGACATCGTACAGGAGCTTTTTTTTACGTGTAATTTCTCTTAACTATTATACACACAATAAATAATTTAAAAAAAAATATTTTGTATTCCTCACGAATGAAAAAATGGGCTGATAAGTTCATTCCAACATTAAAAAAAAAAACGCAAAAATCGCACTGACGAAAGGTCACACTGAGCCGATCCCTTAACAAATTATTTTCGCGAAATGTGGCATGGATTATTCAAAGTATCGCTTCAATTTCTAAATATATTGCTCAGATCGGACCACTCATAGCTGCCATATAAACGGACGATCAAAATCAAGTTTATGTAAGGAAAATTGAACTTGTTGTTTTTTTTTTTAATTTTGTTTTAAATTCAAGGAATCAAATAATTTTTAATAAAGAATATAGTATATTGTATTACTAAATAATTGGAACTTTTTTTGCAGGCTGTTGTTTTCTTTTCCTTGGTACGGTTTTTAACGTGGCGGGTTTGAAGCCCAGCGCACAACCTTGGGGAAAAGATGTTTCGCCTTCTCACTTTAGCTCACCTTCAAACGTATGTTTGTTTGGCTATCCAGAGGATACTTAGTCTTATAACGAAAGTCATGAGCTGCTTGAGCCATGTGTAAAAGAATCGTTTCTGGCCACTCCCAAGTGAATGACATTCAGAGAACTTTCCTCACTGCACTGTGGTCTGAAATTCAAATTTTTTGGCATAAATTAGAAGAAGTGGTACTAGGCCATTGAAATTTCGCATACAGGTTATATGTGACTTAGTTAAGAAAAATTCTAAGAATGGATGAAATCGGTCATTCTCCAGGGGTACCTCCCTTGGACCTATAGTAAGAATTTGGTTTCATAAAATGAAAAATTTGCATATGATAGGCAAAATTGGTCAAATAATTGTATTATCCAAATATTTATACATATGTTTTTACTGAAACAATTATTTTTATAATAACATTGACTGTACATCTGAAATGAGAGAGACGTTACAGAATTATTAAATTCACTTGAATATAATATAAAAAGTTATATGTACCAAGCAAATCATTCGAAATCACAGTCTTCCGTATCTAAAACTAAAGCGTTCTCCACAACGTCTGCTTCCGATATATCGGAATCAGAATTATCCGAATCGTATTCAGATCCCCCTGGCATCAGTCATATTATTTTTTCTTGTATTTTTTCTTGCATGCGCGTTGCGATCTCTCTGCATAATTTAGTTCGAGCTTCTGACGCATTTTCACCAAAACAACCAACAGGCATTACGCAATGTTGTATAATCTGTGAGCCGTGAACAAATATTTTATGAACTGTTGCTGACATTGAAACCCATAAATATTTTTTCCATGTACAAGAAGGCAGTTCTTTTGCAAAAATCTTCAAACTTTGTGGTAGGTATCTATAGGATACGTATACTCGCAGGAAATAGCAATTAATATAACTAAAGTTATTCAAAATTTCTATATCAATATTTGTAATGAGTTCCAAATTGTTAAGTGCTTTCCTGGCAGTATTGCCGTCATTTGATATTCCACTACCATTTGCTTTAGGCTTATCTACAAGAAGGCCCATTTCTTCCCAAAACCTCTTTTGTACTTCTTGTTTGCGAAGTTGGAATGCTTCTTTATCTGAAGCTTCCCTTATTTGCCACTTTTTTTAATTCGATTCTATAAGCAATGTGTACAACGAATTCAAATACTCGAATCCACGTATGTAGTGGGCTAATACCATATCTAAGGGATGTAAGTTTGGGTTTAAAATTTTTAGTTGTTACGAACAGTTTTGGTGTAGCACCACATATTGGGCATTTTTGATTAGAATTGGTATTTGTTATAACATTTAGTACTTTTCCATCAATCAAAGTCATATGCAAATCACAATTGACAATAATTTTTTCTCCGTTATCAAGGTAATATTCAAACGAATTTAAATAAGATATTTGCATATCTAGCTGACTATTTTCTGATAGAATTAGAGCTGTAGATTCTTTTGCTAATTGCATTTTTAATGGCCTGCAAAACCGCTCTGATTGCTTAGTGCGATTCCTCGAAATAATTTTGCCAGAACTGTTCAACATTTGTAAAGGTATAATGGTAGTTACAAAGAGTGATTGGTCAAAAAGTTGAGGTGTACTTGTCTCAAACCATTGTTTAAACATACTTTGTCCCGTTGTACCGTCAAACCCATGGCTAGCAATTAAAACAACATTCGAAATTTCTGCCATGACGTGCAAAACATCTTTTTGGAATAAAAGAATGCGTTGCGCGGTATGGTCTAAGAGATTTTGCAGTGATACTTCTGCTAGCTTGCATTTAATTACTTCCTCATAGCTTGGATATAAAGGGTGATTTTTTAAGAGCTTGATAACTTTTTAAAAAAAAAAAACGCATAAAATTTGCAAAATCTCATCGGTTCTTTATTTGAAACGTTAGATTGGTTCATGACATTTACTTTTTGAAGATAATTTCATTTAAATGTTGACCGCGGCTGCGTCTTAGGTGGTCCATTCGGAAAGTCCAATTTTGGGCAACTTTTTCGAGCATTTCGGCCGGAATAGCCCGAATTTCTTCGGAAATGTTGTCTTCCAAAGCTGGAATAGTTGCTGGCTTATTTCTGTAGACTTTAGACTTGACGTAGCCCCACAAAAAATAGTCTAAAGGCGTTAAATCGCATGATCTTGGTGGCCAACTTACGGGTCCATTTCTTGAGATGAATTGTTGTCCGAAGTTTTCCCTCAAAATGGCCATAGAATCGCGAGCTGTGTGGCATGTAGCGCCATCTTGTTGAAACCACATGTCAACCAAGTTCAGTTCTTCCATTTTTGGCAACAAAAAGTTTGTTAGCATCGAACGATAGCGATCGCCATTCACCGTAACGTTGCGTCCAACAGCATCTTTGAAAAAATACGGTCCAATGATTCCACCAGCGTACAAACCACACCAAACAGTGCATTTTTCGGGATGCATGGGCAGTTCTTGAACGGCTTCTGGTTGCTCTTCACCCCAAATGCGGCAATTTTGCTTATTTACGTAGCCATTCAACCAGAAATGAGCCTCATCGCTCATCGGACACGGACGCGAAACACATTTCGAACCGAACACTGATTTTGGTAATAAAATTCAATGATTTGCAAGCGTTGCTCGTTAGTAAGTCTATTCATGATGAAATGTCAAAGCATACTGAGCATCTTTCTCTTTGACACCATGTCTGACATCCCACGTGATCTGTCAAATACTACTGCATGAAAATCCTAACCTCAAAAAAATCACCCGTTATATTGCAATTCTTTTCTTTATTTAACAACCTCATGTTGATATATTGTCTTTTGCTTAAATCATTTTTAAGTAAAAATACGAGAGTTTCTTCCGGAGTGAGCGGAACTGCTTCGGGTTTTTTGGAGGTAACAGCTTTTCTTATTTCGCTTTGTTCTGCTTGATGTGCAGTTTTCTTTAAAATAAATGCTAAATCACTTTGTTTTGATTGTTTTACCGCCACAGTAGCTGCATGACATCAACATCGTCATTGTTTTCACAAGAAAGATCACTTGCCAGCTTCCTTTTAAGCCGATCTTTTGCATCTGTGTATAACCTTTAGTCGTCCTGCTTTAATTGAACAGGTGTTTTCAAAATCATTCTCAGAAATTTCAATAATAATTGTTGCGGAAACCCACTGGGGGTATTTCTCTTTAAATCTATTAACCATACTATTACATTTTGATAATTTTTGGCTAACATATGCTAATAAATTTTGTATTTTTTTTCTTATTTCATCTTTTTTATTTAAACTTAACTCATTAGTATTAATTTTTTAAAAACCCAATCCAAAACAACATTAGTTTTGCGATCGCCCTCTATCCAAACTCCAAGCATTTCTTCGTGTTGGAATTTAAAGGTTGCTGAAAATTACAAATATACTTAAATGGGGCAAAAACGGGTCAATGTTACATACATGATTTTAAAGACTATACCCCAAACTTCCACCGAACATAAAACTCTGGAACAATACGGGACAATACACACAACTTTCACTCCACAGAACACACAGGTTAATACGAAATTTTCGGTTAAAAAAGCTATCAAACAAAACTCCACACCATACAGATATAACACAATAAACCACATTTTTTTCCATTAAGTTAAAAAATAGATGCCTTTCTTATATTCTTCCATTATAAAATTTATTTATTTTTTTTTTCCTTTTTAACTATTATCGAAAAGCTGTTTTCTTACAATATTTTACTGAACTGTTTACAAGTTTGTTGTTGCTACAGAAGCATCATGTTTTACAGCTCATATTTAGAACATAAGTATATGGCAACTCTACCCAAATAATTTTTTGTATATTTTAGACCACTGAAATGTCTCAATTAATACTGCGTACCTATTTTTTTGAAATAAGAAAAAATAATTTTTGGATTTATGCCAAAAAATTTGAATTTCAGACCATAGTGCACTGGCGTGAACTTCTACACGAGGCTAAATCCTTGGAATCCAACGCATGATAACTCTTCTACTAGCTGCTACTTCGGACTGAGTAGGCAAAAGCTCACTCTCAACGAACAAAAACCAAACTCTATAAGTCACTCATTATTCCCGTCCTTCTAAATGGTGCAGAGGTATGGACGATGGCAGTATCTGATGAGTCTACTTTACGAGTTTTCAAGAGAAAGGTTCTGCGGATCCGACGCAGTGGAGAAGGACCTGGCTGCGTTTGGTATCTCGAATTGGCGCCCAATTGCGAAAGTAAGACACGACTGGTGCGCTATTGTAAACTTGGCTATAAAATTTTTTTGCAAATATTATAAGGGAGGGACAAATTCTGGAAAAACTGGAGTTATGCAAAGTTTTCCTAAATTAACTTCTATTGATAAAAAAACATACTTTGTTTTGTTCTAAGGTAGCGTCATATAATCCAACTTAAGAAAATATCGGAATCAGTGTAGTTCCAACCGCATTTTGGTCGAAGTTATGAAATTTGGTGTTATGGTTATCAACTCAAAATGTTAAAATTCAGTAAGAGTGCTGTCAAACTTTTCTTTTGGTATTACGGTTTACAGTTCTGTGTCAGTGTCAGAACTAGAGTATCAAAAACTTCAACTGCTACCAAACTGTTGATAAACATTAATGCTGATATGCCAGTATTGAATTTTTCTGATGCGTTTGCGCTAGAAGGCTCTATCAAAACTTCACCCCACATGATGTGCAATCTGCACCCAGTTCTCGCACTGCGCCGCCACTCCAGCCGAGTGGTCAACAAAAAACCCACAAGGAAACCAGGAGCTCAACCATTCTGATTAGACGACTCGTCATCGCACTTATAATCAAGGGTGTTGTGGAATGTGATAGTTGTCAGAATCAGAATTAAAACCGATCAAAAGCAGTAGGTGTCATGAATTCAGACATTATTGGCTTGACATTCGAAACAGAATTTATATCGGTTTTGGGTGTCACGGAAACCAATTTTATCGGTTTTGCTGTCAAAAACAAAGAAAGAGGATAGTCGCTCCCATATTTGAAATTTAAGTTAAGAAATCAAGTTATTTTATTGTTACGAATTTATTTATCTCTATTTTTATAGAAAAAAACCATAAGAATAAAACACGAAATGTCTTAATTATTGAGTTTTGGAAAAAATGCGGATATTTAAGGGGGAGCCTGCTTTAGAGGCTAAAAAAATGGATTTTTTTTTAACAGGGAAAGAAATAATTGATTAAAGCGAAATTTTTAGGCTTTATAATTATATATTTAAGCATCACCAGAAAAATTTTTGGAAGCGAATTCTTTGATATTCTGCCTTAGGGAAGCAATTGCCCGATACTTATCGCGTGTGCATTTGTCGGACGGCGGGCAGTATGTAGGTCGCAATTTCTATCGGAAACAAGAAAGTCAAAGAGATTCATATAAGTTGAACTAGGAAAATTTCAAAAAAAGGGTAAAATTCTAAAAATTTTAAAATTTGAAAAAAGATGGTTTTTGATAAAAAAAAAAACGTTACTTTAAGTTATTTAAACATATGTATATTCAAACTTAACTTTTCTTAGTTTTTTTTTAGTTTAAATAGAAGATAATTTAATGGGAAAGATAATAAACTTTGCCCCATTCTATACGTTTAGTTTTTGTCAATCCTGCCCGCCAATTAAGAAAAATCTTAAAAATGAAAAACCGACCAAAGTTTTCGCTTTCTATGTATCTGCCTGTTTCCCTTCCAGCTTCGACAATATTTCGAATTCCCATCTATAGCTTTAGGGACATATTCTTAGATAATTTTTAAAGAGATTGAAGCTTCTAAAGCAGGCTCCCCCCTTAAAAAAGATTTACAAAACGTAATAAACGTAACTTAACACCCAAATACGTCTTTATTCATTCGATAAATGTTATCTCTTAAAATCTTTCTTTAATTCGGAACTCATTAAAAACTTTAATAGAATTGCTTCCAAATGTATTCATTTGCAAGTTTTGTCACATTAGTAAACAGCTGGTTCGAATATTGGTTTTGCGTATATTCGAAAAGACGAAAATCCAATCAGATTCCGTGACACTATTGATAATCAGAATTGGTTTCAATTCTGACAACTAAGCAATTTTGTCTTGGATTCCTCTACATCCCTGAATAGCTCGCTTAATAATACTATCGGTAGTGGTGGTCTGAAAAATGGCGTAACTTTTCGACATAGCATGTATTTGTTGCAAAATTACTGCGGCGGTGTTGCCGCATCAGAACATCTGCCATAATTATGTCGAGAAACCGCCCCACACCACACTTGGAGGTAACGATCCACGTAGCGTCGGACTTCTCAAGATCTTTTGACATAGTTAAACAAACAATGCCATTTGAGGTTATAATGTTGAAGAGGGGAACTATGAAATACCTGAGCGGTCGGCATTCACGCGACCTCTTTCGAGGTAAAACCCCCAAATTGATAAGAATGAAGAATGGGATTCTGCAGGGAGTGTCCTCCCGCCGATACTGTTCAATATCAACATTTCTAAACTCCTACCATGGTTAATTTCCAACACTTCGTACGCTGATGATTGCAAAATATTGACGACGGGCGGTGGAATGGATAGCGAAAATAAACGGCTCACTGTTTGACCTCTCCCGCTTCTTCTCTGCAAAGATTCTAAGACTTTCCTACAGCGACCTTAACAATGCATTTGATGACGTTAAAATTTCCACTGTTAATAATATAAAGATTTTAGGTGTAACATTTGACATCCTGTACTGATTCACTCTTCATAAGATCACGATAACGTTAGCTCATGAGGAAAAGAAAAAGAAATAGATGCAGTGAAACGCAGATGAAGAAGCCATACAACATACAACCATCGAACACTTACGCAGCGATGCCAGTATGCTTCTTTTGGAGTCTCTTCACAGACGCATCCTTGGAATATCAATAGGTCTTTTCTTGATTACGTCGACGAACAGTGCGCAGACCAGACTTCGGACGCCACTCTCTTCAGACACGTACTTGTGTCAAAACACTACCCACTGCAGATGGCGAGCTCGACTTTCCGCGAAAATCAAGAGTGACGCTTTCCCAACTTCGTTTTGGATGCTGGTAGCGTGTTAAACTTCTATTGATCTCGATATACCAAATACATATAAAGCATGCTATTTCTAACAACTTTCTTCCTTTAGTCTGACCTAGCCGAAATACCATGATTTCTGGCTCGACGGCTGATGACTTTTCTTCAATTTCTCAAGCGTTTGAGAGAATTAAAATAGTTTTGGGATGCGTGTTTGTTTAATATTTTTAAATATTTCACATCACAGAAATTAACCAATTGCCTGTACCTAGAATACTTAACTTAAAGAAAAGAAACGCGTGCGAATTCGATTGGGGTGTAATTGCAATTGATTCCTTATTCCTGTTAATATTTCACTTATCCTGAGAACTTTTAGTATTTTTTTTGTTGCTGTTAATCGTGTTACTTTACAAAAGTAGTAATTATTATATAATGTGTTAACTTGAAGTCACGAAAATTTCAAAAAAAAAATTTTTAATTTCAAAGTTATAGTGGTTTGTGTTGACCCAATTCCAAAAAAGGTACTTGCGGTGACAACTATAAGTCCTTGGAGATTCATCTAAAATCAATCGGACAAAATAAATTAGTTTTATAAATAGATAAACTCGGGCCTGATCGAAGTATTTGTTTTTTTTTTTCAAAAGTTAACAAAATGGAGGCCTCAGGAAATTTTTTTCTAAATTTTTGGGAAAAAATCAACAATTAACTGGTCTTAAAAAATCGAAATTTTTGAAAAACAAAACATCCTTCGATCAGGGCCGAGTTTATTATGTATACCAAAAACTGTATAAATTTCATTAAAATCTACTGAGCGGTTTTCGAGTTGCAGTTGTCACCAGTTAAAAAATCATAGTTTTGAGAAAAACGCGGTTAAAGTTTCACACCAGCGCTTTTAAGTGTTCGAGCTCTCTTTGTTATTTGTCGAATAACTCAAAAACTAATTATTTCAAAAATGTATTTAATTTTAACTTCATGTATATATAAGTCCCTTGACGCAGCACCGGCCACCTTGGAAGGTTCGCTTAATGGTGCCCGCCTTTACTGCCACGTCTGCCACTCGTATCTTGCCGTCTTGGCCTTCGACGGTTGCGACGACGCGTTCGATTACCCACTGCTGCGGCGGAACGTTGTCCTCGTGGACGAGGTTGTTGAGCTGCAGATTGCGTGTAGGGTGCAGCCACTTGTTGCGTTCCTGAAGGCCCGTCATGTATGTTTTACTTGAGAGAGCAAACAAGTTGCCATCTCTCACAGCAACGAATTGGGTCCATTGACACCTGCTCTGGAGGTAATGCTCGTAGGTGGCACCTATCAGTAGATGCGCTGGGGTTTGTGCATCGCCGTCGTTGGGGTCCTGGCTCAAGGGTGTTAAGGGTCGAGAATTGAGTATGGCCTCCACTTCGGCCAGTAGTGTTGACAGCTCGTCCGTCGTTAGTAGAGCGTTGCCCAGAGCGCGAACGACCAGATGCTTGGCAGACTTCACCGCCGCCTTCCATAATCCGCCGAAGTGCGGCGCCCTAAGTGGTACAAAGCCGAAGCTGAATCCTTCTTCGGTGGCGAGTCCCATTAGTTCTAGGGCTTGCGCAGCTTGCAGTCGGCGCTGACAAAGTTGGTTGCGTTATCGCTGAATAATTTCTGTGGTATTCCTCGGCGACCAATAACCTTTTGAGGGCGAAAATAAAATACTTAGTAGATAGGTCCGAGACGAGTTTTAAATGTACTGCTTTTGAAGTGAAGCAAACGAAAACTGCTGTATAAGTTTTTACCAGTGGTCGACCATGTATTTCCAAAGTTGTATATATGGGATCACACAAATCTATGCCACATATCAGCAAAGGTCGTAAGGCTCGAAGTCTTTCAACTGGCAAATTTCCCATTATTTGGGTTTGCAACTTCGGCTTGTAATAAAAGCAGTGTGTACAGTTCCTTACGGTTCTACTGCAAGCTTCTCTGGCATTAATTAGCTACATGTGTTCTCGAAGGGGCGCAACCAACGCTTTTTCCCCAGCGTGAAGATTTCGAAAGTGCAGGAACCGTAAGTAAGTGATAACGAAATGCGAATTTTTATTCAGTAATAATGGAGGATGGAGTCATGTGTAGAAGTTCACGCAAGTGAGGAAAGTTCTCTGATCGCCATTCACTTGGGAGTGGCCAGAAACGATTCTTTTACATATGACTCAAGCAGCTCACGACTTCCGGTCTTTGACCAAGTATCCTCTGGGTAGCCTAAGAACATCCGTTTGAAGGCGAGCTAAAGTGAGAAGGCGAAAAATCCCCTCCGCGGGGTTGTGCGTTGGGTTTGGGACCCGCCACGTAACAAATCATACCAATGAAAAGGAACAATAAGCTTAGGATGAGTGACCCCCCTTTTGATGACGACCATGGCAAACGAAAGAAATAAGGACTACGAATTAAGGGCATGCACCTAGAATGTCCGGTCCCTTAATTGGGAAGGTGTCGCTGCCCAGCTGGTTGATGTCCTCGTGGAAATAAAGGCAGACATCACCGCCGTCCAAGAAATGCGATGGACGGGACAAGGACAAAGACGAGTAGTATCGTAGCAAGTTTGGTGTGGGATTCGTGGTGGGAATGAACGTCTAGCCACAATCCGCATCAAAGCGAGGTTCTTCAACATATCGCTGATTTGCGTCCACGCCCCGACGGAAGAGAAGGACGATGTGACCAAAGATGCCTTCTATGAGTGTTTGGAGTACACTTATGAGCGCTGCCCCGTCACGATGTCAAAACCGTGCTTGGCAACTTTAACGCCAGGGTGGGCAAAGAAGGTATCTTTGGCACTACGGTCGGTAAATTCAGCCTCCACGAGGAAACATCCCCACATGTGTTGAGGCTGATCGACTGATCGCCGGGGCCCGAAATATAGTTATCTGTGGTACTAGATTCCAGCACAAGAAAATACATCAAGCTACCTGGCTGTCTCCGGATCGAAAAGCCATCAACCAGATCGATCATGTTGTGATAGATGGAAGACACGTCTCCAGTGTTCTAGACGTGCGTACGCTCCGAGGCTCTAACATCGACTCGGACCACTATCTTGTTGCAGCCAAGATTCGCACCCGCCTCTGTGCAGCAAAAAACGTACGTCAACAAACACAAGGAAGGTTCGACGTCGAGAAGCTGCAATCACAACAGACAGCAGAACGATTTTCTACTCGGCTTGCACTCCTTCTGTCAGAGAGTACTCGACAACAACTCGGTATAAGGGAACTGTGGGACGGCATTTCAAACTCCTTACGTACAGCTGCAACCAAAACCATAGGTTTTCGGAAAATGCAAAAGAACAGCTAGTACAACGAGGAGTGCCGTGTCGCAGCGGAGAGAAAACAGGCTGCCTAGCTCGCAACGTTACGATCGACCACAAAACGTGCGGGATGGGATAGATACCGAGAGTTGAAGAGGGCAGCGAGACGCATTTGCAGAAAGAAAAAGAAAGAGGCCGAAATGCGTGAGTATGAAAAGCTTGATAAGCTGGCCGACAAGGGTAATGCTCGAAAATTCTACGAAAAATACGGCGGCTTACAGAAGCCTTCAAGACCGGAACATACTCTTGTAGAACCCCCAAAGGTCATCTAGTCACCGATGCCCGGAACATACTTAAATTATGGAGGGAATACCTCTCCAGTCTGCTGAATGGCAGTGAACGTACAACTCTAGGAGAAGGCGAACCCGATTCCCCAATCGAAGACGATGGAGCAGACGTTACATTGCCCGACCATGAAGAAGTTCGAATAGCAATTACCCGCGTGAAGAACAACAAGGCGGCGGGAGCCGATGGATTGCTGGCCGAGCTATTCAAACACGGCGGCGAAGAGCTGATAAGGAGCATGAATGAGCTTCTTTGTAAAGTGTGGTCGGACGAAAGCATGCCCAACGATTGGAATTTAGGACTGCTATGCCCAATCCATAAAAAGGGAGAGCCCACAATCTGCGCCAACTACCGTGGGATAAGCCTCCTCAACATCGCGTATAAGGTTCTATCGAGCGTATTGTGTGAAAGATTAAGGCCCACCGTCAACAAATTGATTGGACCTTATCAGTGTGGCTTTAGACCTGGCAAATCAACCACCGACCAGATATTCACCATGCACCAAATCTTGGAAAAGACCCGTGAAAGGAGAATCGACATACGCCTCCTCTTTGTCGATTTCAAAGCTGCTTTCGACAGCACGAAAAGGAGCTGCCTTTATGCCGAGATGTCTGAATTTGGTATCCCCGCAAAACTAATACGGCTGTGTAAACTGACGCTGAGCAACACTCAAAGCTTCGTCAGGATCGGGAAGGACCTCTCCGAGCCGTTCGATACCAAACGAGGTTTCAGACAAGGCGACTCCCTATCGTGCGACTTTTTCAACCTGCTTCTGGAGAAAATAGTTCGAGCTGCAGAACTCAACAGAGAGGGTACCATCTTCTATAAGAGTGTACAACTGCTGGCGTATGCCGATGATATTGATATCATCGGCCTCAACACCCGCGCCGTTAGTTCTGCTTTCTCCAGACTGGATAAGGAAGCAAAAGAAATGGGTCTGGTAGTGAACGAGGGCAAGACGAAATATCTCCTGTCATCAAACAAACAGTCGTCGCACTCGCGACTTGGCACTCACGTCACTGTTGACAGTCATAACTTTGAAGTTGTAGATAATTTCGTCTATCTTGGAACCAGCGTAAACACCACCAACAATGTCAGCCTGGAAATCCAACGCAGGATTACTCTTGCCAACAGGTGCTACTTCGGGCTGAGTAGGCAATTGAAAAGTAAAGTCCTCTCTCGACGAACAAAAGCCAAACTCTATAAGTCGCTCATAATTCCCGTCCTGCTATACGGTGCAGAGGCTTGGACGATGACAACAACCGATGAGTCGACCTTAAGAGTTTTCGAGAGAAAAGTTCTGCGAAAGATTTATGGTCCTTTGCGCGTTGGACACGGCGAATACCGCATTCGATGGAACGATGAGCTGTACGAGATATACGACGACATTGACATAGTTCAGCGAATTAAACGACAGCGGCTACGCTGGCTAGGTCATGTTGTCCGGATGGATGAAAACACTCCAGCTCTGAAAGTATTCGACGCAGTACCCGCCGCGGGAAGCAGAGGAAGAGGAAGACCTCCACTCCGTTGGAAGGACCAAGTGGAGAAGGACCTAGCTTCGCTTGGGATACCCAATTGGCGCCACGTAGCGAAAAGAAGAAACTATTGGCGCGCTGTTGTTGACTCGGCTATAATCGCGTAAACGGTGTCTACGCCAATTAAGAAGAAGAAGAATATTCCGAATTTGGCATCGTATGAGAGAGGTGCATTTAATAGGCGACCTCCTAATCGGATTAATTTAAATGAGCTCTTGCAAGTTTGCGGGTAGCGTTGTACCTTTAGTCAGTTTTTGCATTTCACTCACAAACTCAGAATGTTGAATCACCTGGACAATTTTCAAAAAACTCAAGTTTAATTCGTATGCAGTCAAAGCTCTTCCCACAGTAGGCCTTTGTGGTTGTCTGATCCATCGTAATAAATATGCGACCACACGAAGCAACTTTCGATGAGAAGAGAAATTTTCAATCAGTTCCATTATAGGTTTGTCTTTTACATTTGGGGAAAATGCGACAGCGTTTTTCTTCCTTTCTAAGGCTTCGTTTTCTGGGGAGAGCTGGAAGTGAGTGTTAATTGGCCATAAAACGGGGTCTTCTAGGAGGAACTGTGGACCGCCAAACCATATAGAATTATTCAATTCGTTCACGTTACAACCCTGAGACACTTGATCCGCAGGATTTTGCTTTGTTGGCACATGTCGCCAAAATCAGTCAATACTTGGATTTCGGACAATCTATTTGCGACAAAAGTTTCTAATAAAGATGGATGCATTTTTACACAATGCAATACGATTTCAGAGTCTGTCCAAAATATAATTTTCTCGAATTGTCGACTCAATATTGATGCAACTCGTGACCATAATTTGGCAAGAAGTTGTGATGTCGAGAGCTCGAGACGCGGAAGAGACTTGGTCTTCAGCGGAGCCACTCTAGACTTTGCAGTAAGCAGCATACATTTAGTATATGCAGCATCCGTACGCCCTTACTGAGGCGTCGGCGAAGCCATGGATTTGGCATATAAAGGGTGATTTTTTAAGAGCTTGATAACTTTTTTAAAAAAAAAAACGCATAAAATTTGCAAAATCTCATCGGTTCTTTATTTGAAACGTTAGATTGGTTCATGACATTTACTTTTTGAAGATAATTTCATTTAAATGTTGACCGCGGCTGCGTCTTAGGTGGTCCATTCGGAAAGTCCAATTTTGGGCAACTTTTTCGAGCATTTCGGCCGGAATAGCCCGAATTTCTTCGGAAATGTTGTCTTCCAAAGCTGGAATAGTTGCTGGCTTATTTCTGTAGACTTTAGACTTGACGTAGCCCCACAAAAAATAGTCTAAAGGCGTTAAATCGCATGATCTTGGTGGCCAACTTACGGGTCCATTTCTTGAGATGAATTATTGTCCGAAGTTTTCCCTCAAAATGGCAATAGAATCGCGAGCTGTGTGGCATGTAGCGCCATCTTGTTGAAACCACATGTCAACCAAGTTCAGTTCTTCCATTTTTGGCAACAAAAAGTTTGTTAGCATCGAACGATAGCGATCGCCATTCACCGTAACGTTGCGTCCAACAGCATCTTTGAAAAAATACGGTCCAATGATTCCACCAGCGTACAAACCACACCAAACAGTGCATTTTTCGGGATGCATGGGCAGTTCTTGAACGGCTTCTGGTTGCTCTTCACCCCAAATGCGGCAATTTTGCTTATTTACGTAGCCATTCAACCAGAAATGAGCCTCATCGCTCATCGGACACGGACGCGAAACACATTTCGAACCGAACACTGATTTTGGTAATAAAATTCAATGATTTGCAAGCGTTGCTCGTTAGTAAGTCTATTCATGATGAAATGTCAAAGCATACTGAGCATCTTTCTCTTTGACACCATGTCTGACATCCCACGTGATCTGTCAAATACTACTGCATGAAAATCCTAACCTCAAAAAAATCACCCGTTACCAGTCGACTCTAGGCTTACATACCGAGGAATGCTAATTGACGAAAGCTGCAGTAGGTTGGCTTTGAAATTCTGCCAGCTGGTGTCGAGGAGCAATGGAATCGACTCATCCCAATCTAGTCTTTGAATCCAAAGCTCTTGCAATAAGATTTTTGCTTCGGTAACTAGTGAGGCTAATAATCCAAGAGGACCGAAAAGGCGAGCAGAGACTGACAATATGTTCCTTTTAGATGCTCGCAGATCATTAAAGTTGGTATTTAAAACAAATCAAAACAAATGCTCTGTCGGCAGCCAATGGATTCCTAGTGTTTCAGTTGAATTTTTGTCATTGAAGCTTAATGACTTTTCAGTGCAATCACTGTAAAAAAATTTTGGGTGGCTCGAAAACCACTTCGTTAAGGTGAATACAGCCGAGTTTAATATTTTAATTACTTCACATCTTATAAGATCTAGAGACTCAAAAATTTCAGATCCTGTCAATAAGTCATCGACATAAAAGTCTCTTTTAATGGCCAATGAACCGAGTGGATATTTTGGTCTTAAAACGCATTGATGCGGAATGGAATAGTGTGGCTCACTCGGGATCTTATCGTTCGTTGGACTTATGTGACCCAGTGCTCTGTATTCATTCATAAAGTCCAGATACATTTTACGAAGTTCTGGATCTTTCAAAGTTCTTCTTTCCTGGGTCTGAAACCGTCGAACTACGATTTCATAAGAGTGACCGAGTAACTTACGGGTAAAGGGCTTGACTTGAAGCCGTCCTGAAGGCAATACTTAAGTTGTTTTCACGTAAAGATTTTCACATTCTCTTTGCTCTTTTGCGAATTTGATGCACTTTGTTTCCGAAGGTAATTCTTCTAAAGCCCAAATTTCTGGACCACGGAATTAATTGACGTTAAGTCATCTTCATATTGACATTATGTGCTAGTTGCAGAAGGAGGAGGACTTAGATTGCTGGCATATTTGCCAGACACAACCCACCCTAAAAGGGGTTTCTGTAGCCCTAATTTAGGGCCACTTTTAATTTGGTCAACCGCTAACAGAACGAAAGAGGTCTCTGCAACCAATAAGATATCAATCTTTTTTGATTTACGTAATTCTGGATCCTCAAATTTAATATTGAGCGGAATTTTCCATCCATTAACATTTATGTTAAAGTCTGGATGATTAGACGAAATGCAACGCATTATTAAGAATTCCGCCGGAAATTCGTAATTATTTACCCGCGACTTAACAAACGCGCTTAATTTTGTCCCTACTTTCGTATTGGAATTTCCAAATTCCTATTATGTTTAACGTTTTGTGTTGGCGTCGAATCCGCAACTTTTGTGCTAAGTCCTCCGTCATATAGTTGACTTGAGAGCCTGAGTACAGTAACGCTCTCGTGGGCAGGTATTGACCGTAACTGGTCCTCACTTGAATAATAGTTGTCGCCAACATTACCCATTATGTATTGCATGTGTGGTTCATGGTTGCGTATGAGGTGCAGCGGGGAAGGAAACCGGATACTGGGCAACAATGTGTGATGCGATCGAAATTTTTAAATTCCGAATATTCTCCTTGAATTTCGGCAAATTCATTTCAGGAAGCCTTGAGCTGTGAGGTGTTACGTAAGATGTTTCGGCAATTGATGTTCTATTTTTAGCTAAAATGTTTTTAATTATTGATTTCGTTTCAACAATTATGTCCTCTAACTTCCGCCGGGCCATATCGTCTTCATCAATCTCTTCAATTTTAGATTGGCATTTCACCGGTTTTTTCACTATGTGAATTTAATATGTCGAACCGACATTTGAATTCAATTGGACCCAACGACATGGTTTTTTCTAAAAGGCCCGTCTTTATTCACAAAATACTATTTTTAGCACCGTCCTTTGACGCCTTAATTACTTTAACTCTGTAAACTCCTTACTTGGAAAAAGGTTGGCGATAGTTGGCTTTGGCTTGCTCATTTTGATTTTTTGAATTATCACGATAAATCGGCAATGGAATAAATCCGGAAAAGTTGGAAATCGATTGACGAGAACGAAAATAAAAATGTCGATTTTCAATGGAACAAAAGCCAAACGAAAGAAATAACTTAAAATGAGCAAAAGAACACTTGGAAAATTTATCGCGAAAAAATATTGTCCAATAACTAAATTTGCGAAAATACGCGATAATATGTGAAAAACTGACCGATTTAAAATGTTTAACTTATCTAACTTATCCGCAATCCCAAAATCCCTTCAAATTCACTTCAGTAGGTAATCTATATATATAAAAATGAAATGGTGTATAGTTGTAACGCTAAAACTCGAAAACGGCTGAACCAAATGAAATACTTCCTTTGGGGGATTTGTTTGTTATTACCACGCGCAGGTCATGTCTTAAAATCAGAACAAAATATTAAGGGGGCGTGGCACCTCCCATACAAATTGAATTTTTCAAGTCGAATATCTTCAAAACTGTTTAAGGTAGGAACATGAAAATTGGTACAGAGCTACAGGATAACAACACCACTCTCACCTAAAAAACCGGGGGCTATCGAATAAGGGAGCGTGGTACCTCCCATACAAACTAAATTTTTTAAGCAGAATATCTGTGAAAGGGTTCAAGGTAGGGACCTGAAAATTGGTATAGACCTATATGGTATCAAAAGCCTTCTTACACATAAAAAAAGCTGTAATCGGAAAAGGGGGCGTGGCACCTCCCATACAAACTGAATTTTTCAAGGTGAATATCTTCAAAAGTGTTTAGGGTAGGAACATGAAAATTGGTATAGAGCTATAGGAAACAACACGATTCTCACCCATAAAACTTGGCGTTATCGAAAAAGGGGGCGTGGTACCTCCCATACAATCTTTAATTATTTTGGTTGTTAATCCACCATATATTTATCTCATTTTCCACCTAGCACGACATTTTGGTTGTTTCTTGCTATTTTTGTTTATTTATCGGTGACAGTAGCGGTTATATCGTAATTTTGGTTGTGTTACGTGCTATTTTTGGTTTATGGAAATGGCAGTTATGTGAAACAAACACAAATTAAATTAAACGTCAATTTTGCTTTGCAATCGAACACGCAAAATTTAGAGGTCAATAAAAATGCGCCTTGCTTTACTGATATATTGATATATTTTGTTTTAAAAAGTGAGTTATTTAGTGAAAGTGATTTAGCGTGTTGGCGAATACCGATTTATGTACATTGGAATTTCTCATTCAATTGATCTGCTTCCTTCGTTTAATTCATTCATTTTTGGAGTTTTCAAAGGTAAGTTATTGGTCCGTAAAACCTTATATGAACTTTATGCAAATGAATGATCATTTCCAATTAGATATTTGTTACGATGCCAAGAATCAGTACGTATGGTAACAGTTCTCGGAGTTCGCAGGCCGCAAAGAGAACACGAAATAGCAGAGCACGTCAAAGGGAAAGTGTTATTGAGAGGGTATCACCACGAAATAGACTGCTGGAAAACAGCACGCACCAGTTAGAAGATGTCAGCAAGAACGATTGAGAAGAAGGGAAGTTCACAATCAGCACCAACGATCGAGAAGAAGGGAAGGGAAGTTCGTGCTCGCCAAAGTGATGAAGTAAGATCACAACATGCGATTATTCGACGACAACAGCGGCAACATCTTTCTTTTGTGAATATTGAACGGGCAGGTTTTCGATATGATCCAAACATTCAATATAGCGCATCTGTTCAAATCGGTCAGATGTCAGTAGTTTGTCAATATTGCAATGCAGTCAAATTTAAAAATGAACCGCCAGGGTTATGCTGCGCCGGGGGAAAGGTTAAGTTGCCAGAATTGCTTCCACCACCACAGCCATTGTTCCAGCTGCTTTACGGTGAATCTCCTCACTCGAGCCATTTCTTAAAGCACACTAAAATGTACAACGATTGTTTTCAAATGACGTCGTTTGGCGTTTAAGGTATTTTTGCCAAACAATATTCGACAGAAACTACAGAGCTTTCCTCCAATTATAGAGGTTCATGAGCAAATTTTTCATCTCGCTGGATCGCTGTTGCCGCATCCAGATCAAGAACACAAATATCTTCAAATTTACTTTCTGGGAGATTCACATGATGAAGTAAATCGGCGTTGTGCTATCTTCAATACAACGAAAAGAGAAATAATCGAACAATTGCAGCAAATGTTACACGAACACAATGGCCTCATTAAGCTGTTTACGATTTCGTTGGAACGTATGCCAACAGATGATCATAGTATAATCATACAAGCGGACAAAAGACTAACAGGGACACATGAAAGACAATATAATGCACCTACAGTTAGCGAAATATCAGTTGTTGTTGTTGGAGAAAATTTGCAGTTGCGTGATATTGTTATCAAACGTAGAAATCAAAACGCACTAAAACGGATAAGTGAGACACATCGGTCTTACGACGCAATGCAATATCCGCTCATGTTCTGCAGTGGAGAAGACGGATATCACTTAGGATATAAGATGATAAATCCGGTGAATGGTTAGTAAAAAAAAAAAAATTGTTTGCTATTTCATATAGGTAATTTAAGCTTTTAGGTGTCGAGACAAATAAAAAAGTCAGTTCAATGAAGTTTTACGCATATCGAATGATGATTCGCCAAAACTATGACAACCACTTACTGAGATATGGACGGTTATTTCAACAGTATGCAGTTGACATGTATGTTAAAGTTGAGACAGAACGACTTAATTACATGCGATACAATCAGTCGAAGTTGCGATCTGAAGAGTATATCCACTTAAGAGATGCAATGAATGGTGATGCGGATATTACAGATATTGGTCGACTCTATATTTTGCCATCGACAAACATTGGCAGTCCTAGACACATGCATGAGTACTCCCAGGATGCGATGACTTACGTGCGCAATTATGGACGGCCGGATTTGTTTGTTACATTTACTTGCAATCCAAAATGACCAGACATTACGAATCTAGTGCATCCCGGTCAATCACCAAGCGATCGCCACGACGTTACAGCACGCGTGTTTAAACAAAAATTCAGATGTTTGATGGACTTTATTACGAAACAACGTGTATATGGCACTGTTCGATGCTGGATGTACTGGATGGTGGAGAAAATTACACCTGACCAAATTGATGACATAATTTTCGCCGAAATTCCTGATGTTGAAATATATCCCGAGTTGCACGAAGTGGTGATGGCCAATATGGTTCATGGACCATGCGGAGAACACGATCCATCTTCGGTTTGTATGTCGGACAGTAAATGCAAAAAACGCTATCCCCGTGCTTTTATTTCGGAAACTCAAACTGGAAACGACGGATACCCTCTTTATCGGCGTCGCTCACCCACTGACAATGGCAGAACATTCATCACTCAATTGAAAGGAAAGAATTTCGTGGTTGATAACACATGGATCGTTCCATATTCGTCAATTTTGTCTAAGGCATTCAAAACACATATAAATGTTGAGTATTGCAGTTCAATAAAATCAATTAAGTATGTTTGCAAATATGTCACCAAAGGAAGCGATGTGGCGGTTATTGGCGTTGAACGAGATGAACTGTGAACTGCAATGAAGCAATCTGGAGAATATTTTCATTTGCAATTCATGCAAGCCATCCTACTGTTGTGCATCTGATAGCTCATTTGGAGAATGGCCTGCGAGTTTATTTCAACGCAGAGAACATAGTACCGTTCGCGAGAACATTGCTTTACTCGGAGATGCCTCGGTATTATACATGGAATGCATCGTCGAAGAAATGGTTGCGCAGGAAGAACGGCCATCCAGTAGATCGTTATCCAGGTATTTTTTCAACTGATGCATTGGGAAGAATTTACACAATCCATCCAAAGAACGATGATTGCTTTTACCTACGTTTTCTTTTGATTAATGTACGCGGTTCAACTTCATTTGAATCATTGAGGACTGTAGATGGTACCATTTGTGCAACATTTCGAGAAGAATGTCAACAATTGCAATTGCTTGAACACGACAGTCACTGGAATCAAACACTAGCGGATGCAATAGCTTCTTCACCAGCCACTGCAGTTCGTACACTTTTCGCTATTATAATTTCGACATGTGAGCCTTCAAACCCGCGTCTATTATGGGATACGTACAAAGATGACATGGCAGAAGATATTTTGCATCGCCTGCGATTAGCGACGGGAAACGTCGACTTACAAATGATCGCTGACATCTACAATGAAGCATTAGTCCTTATTGAAGATTTGTGTTTACTTATGAGTGGAAAACTATTGATTGAAGTTCATATGCCGGCACCAAGTCGTCAAACAAGGGATTTAGTGAGTCGCGAATTGGAACACGAGCGTGCTTACGATATAACTCACTTGCAACAAGAAGTACAAACAAATGTTCCACTGTTGAATGGACAGCAAAGCAGTGCGTACAATCAGCTAATAAATGCTGTTGATAGTGGAAACGGTGGCATATTTTTCCTCGATGCGCCCGGCGGGACTGGCAAAACGTTCCTATTGTCTTTAATACTAGCAGCAATACGTGGTCAAGGTGGTATTGCATTAGCTTTTGCATCTACCGGGATTGCTGTTGCACACTGTTAGAAGGTGAAAGAACGGCACATTCAGCATTAAAGCTTGCATTAAACTTGCAAATACACGAAAGTCCTGTTTGCAATATTTCAAAGCAATCAGCAATGGCACAAGTTTTAAAAAAATGTAAGTTAATCATATGGGATGAATGCACAATGGGCCACAAACGATCATTAGAAGCACTCGACCAAACACTGAGAGATTTGTGCAACAATCGTTGCTTTGGAGGAGTGATGATATTGCTGTCGGGCGACTTTAGATAAACACTTCCCGTGATTCCAAAAAATTCCAACAGCGGCGGATGAGCTAAACGCATGTCTGAAGTCATCGCATTTGTGGAGGTTTGTTAAAACCATTTCATTGACCATGAATATTCGAGTTTTGCTGCAAAACGATAGAACTGCGGAGGTTTTTTCAAGAGACCTGCTGCGAATCGATTCCAACTACGATTTGCCAACTCACATCTAATAAATATGAACTAATCAGTAGTGTATATCCAAATATTGCTCAAATTATGGTAAATACAATTGGTTAAGCACGCGCGCAATTTTAGCAGCAAAAAATATGGATGTCAACAACTTCAATTGGACGATTCAAAATGAAATTCCGGGAGATCTGCGGTCATGTAAATCAATCGATTGCGTTGAAAATGAAGACGAGGTAGTAAGTTGTGTTCTTAAGTGGAGTTCTTAAACTCTTTGATGCCGCCTGGAATGCCGCCTCATAATTTGCGTTTCAAAGTTGGGTCTGTAGTTATTATGCTACGGAATCTTCATGCTCCTAAACTTTGCAATGGTACTCAACTGATTGTGACCAAGCTAATGGACAATTTAATAGTGGCAAGCATTTTGAAAGGCCCGATCAAGGGAGAGGAATGCTTACTTCCCCGAATTCCATTAACTTCAACAGATTTGCCATTTCAATTCAGACGTTTGCAGTTCCCAGTGAAACTTGCATTTGCGATGACAATAAACAAGTCACAAGGGCAGTCGCTGGAAGCATGCGGCATAAATTTAGAAATGTCTTGCTTTTCACATGGCCAGTTCTATGTGGCGTGTTCCCGTGTTGGAAAACTTTCCTCACTGTTTATTTACGCCGCGGAACAGAAAACCAAAAATATCGTGTACCATGCAGCCCTAAACTAAATATGTACTAAAATTATATATTTTCGAGACTCGATTAAAACTAATAAAATTGAATGAGAATAGTACAAACTTAATTTTATTAAATTGTCAACAAATCCTGGACGCGATGTGTCAGCATTATTGAAAAGAGTAGCATTTTTCAAGCAATTAAATTCAAAAAACATTAATGTACCCCCAAAAAAAATGTTTATCAGGCAGGTTCTAGCAATTCACTTCCGAGTAAAATTTGTAAAAATTTTGTCAAATTAGGTACAGAAGGTATTTTCCACAAAATTTCACTCGGAAGTAAATTGCAGAACCTGCCTGTATATCATATTTTTTTATTTAAATTTTTTATCAAAAACAGTTCAATACACTCAGCAATAATTTTTTCTTCACTATTTTTCAATATTGGGAATTTGTCAAGGACAAAAAAAGCGGTATTTAAAGTATACACAATGAAATAAGGTAAAAACCGTACATATTCTATTAAAACCAATACCGGTGTAATTTTTGAAATGAAAAAAAATCTATTTCGGGCTGAACGAAGTTTGCCGGGTCAGCTAGTATAGGTATATATGTATAACGATATATAATATAACATATGTATGTATAAATAAGCGTTTAATGTGAAGAGGGAGAGCCAAAAACTGAAAGTGTGCGTTTGCTATTTTATTATTATTGTTTTTTGTTTGCACCCCTTTCAATAATTCGCACTCGTTACCTGGTGCGTCGGCTGTTTGTTGGCGCTTACGTCTCTTTGGCGCAGGTTGTAGCGGTTGCTCATTCCTACGACGACTTAAGCAGCAGCGGCTAGACGGCAGCAACGAAGTGATGGCAGCAGCGGAATGATATTTCTTTAATTTGCAGGAGCGGGACGGTGGCCGGTGTTGCAGGAGCAGCGGTGGAGTAATGGCAGCGGCGACGGAGTGATGGCAGCAACGAAGTGATGGCAGCAGCGGAATGATATTTCTTTAGTTTGCAGGAACGGGACGGTGGCCGGTGTTGTAGGAGCAGTGGCTTGGCATCAGCTGTGGAGTGATGGCAGCGGCGACGGGATGGCAGCAGCGGAGCGAAGACAGCTGCAGCGACGTGATGTCAGCAGCCGAGCGACGACATTAGCAGCGACGAAGTTATAGGAGCAGCGGCCGAATACCAACAGCGACGGGATGGCAGGCATCACAGCAAAGTGATGGCAGCGAAGTAATTACAGCAGCAACGGATTGGCAGCAACGGATGATAGCAACAGTTTTTGGGCTTACCGGTTTTTTTAATTTTGCGGCACTTTAAACAGTTTAAAAAACTCTTTTTTAAAACTGTAACTTAATACATGTTTTTTTCGGGTACGATAAAAACGTTCTGTGCTTTTATTGCGTCCAACACTGTACCGCATAAATAATTCACCTCGCATACTTGCTTTTTTCTCTATATTTCTTTTACAGATTTCACTGATCTGATCATGTATTTTTAATCCTTTTTATCGTTTATTGCAGCTTTTTGCTTTTTATAATTTGTTGTTTTTGTCACTTTCACAAACTGTGAACACCGAAAAACCGAAAAGAGTACCTTTGGCAATTGGTTGCGACAAGAATTTTTTGCACTTATTTATACACTTTTTTGTATGTTACTTTTAAATTATATTTTTGAATCAAGCATTTGTCCCTGCTCGGGCGGCCTGAAATTTCTCAAGTGTTTTTGAGAATAAAAACTGTTTTGGGATGCGTGATTTTTTAATATTTTTAAATATTTCAATCAATTAACCAATTGCCTGTACCTAGAATACTTAACTTTTCCGAAAATTGCGACGGCGAAATAGCGAGAAAAAAAGAGAAACGCGTGCGAATTCGATTGCGGTCTAATTACAATTGATTCTTTATTCCAGTTAATATTTCACTTATTCTGAAACTTAAGCTAACGGGATAAAACAGTTGGAATGTAAGTATGTACATATGTATGTATGTACAAAAAAGAGGAATTATACCATTTTGTTAACTTATGGTAATAAATAAAGGTGAGTATATTTAATATTATTAGGGTAATTATTTTTACACAATGAAAAGAAAATTTTAATTCAAATATAACATTTGAAAAATGTATTTAATTTTATCTTCATGTTTTTTCATTTTAGCTTTCGACATATTAATATATAAGTCGCTTGATACGCTGAACACAATGGTTGCGACAGACGACAACCGACAGCTGTCAAATATTAAAATACACACGTTCTTATGGACACTGTTATTTAGACAGCTGTACGACTACACGACGGTAGGCCGACAGTTGTCGTTCTCGCTAAATTTAAAATTTTCCTATATTTGCCTGCGACAGTAGGACGACAGTAGAGTTGACAGTAGAATGGAAGATAGAGAGATGAGTAAGAGTGGTGATGCCACTAATATGTAAAATGTAAAATTATTCACAGCTCTTACAAACTTGATGTTATTTTACAAATAAAAGCATAAAATAGCTCTATTATAGCTCTGTTATATCATTTGTAATAACAATTGATAATTTAAAACAAAAATATATACCTATTTACTTATTTTTTGCATAAAAACTTTCACTTTGAACAAAATATTAAAATTTCATTGAAGTGCAAGATATTAGTATGGCCATAACGAAATTGTGTACATGCAAAATGGAGAGCTGTGTTGTCTTGTTTACATGTGTTCAGGTAGTAGGATGCACAACGCCGTTTTCGGTTCACTGTCGTGATGCAATGTTGTGTCGCAACCATTGTGTTCAGCATATGATGCAGCAAATGACAAACAACTTGCCAACCAAGCGGGGATTAAATAACCGTTAGAATAAGAACAACGACATTAATGAATTTATGAATATTAATATGAAAGCGCTGGCTTAAAATCGATTTAGGACCCATAGTCTTTTTGGAAAAGTTGCTTAGAATGATCCGGAGAATCCGGCATACGAAATTTTTTCGTGTTTTGGCCCCCGGTAAATCAACCTGCTTCTCTCAATGTTCATCTGTGTTAATAGTACGAGTAGATTGTTATTATAAGGTATGGTTATTTTTTACTGTTATTCAATTCGTAGTAGCGTTTGTGATTATTTATTTCAAATGTAATTATAAGTGCACGATATTATAAGTCGATTTTTCTTGTGTAGAGACGCGTTTATAATTGAGCGATTTTATTACATATATACCAAAATATACATAAGTATATAAATAATAAAAAATCTGGACAAAAGTTTGTATGTAGTCAGATATGCCGAGTGGCACTAGTCTTCCATAGTTTGAGCAAAATGGTATGGAGATAAAAAAATTGCACAGTACAAAACTGACGTAGAGCAAATAGTGATTTCACCAAATGAAGCCTCATTTGGATGGACATGGAATTTGTCAAATTATACGTCAAAACTCTAGCTTAACCATCTTTCTATGGTACAAGAATCAGACATTTTACCCAGAAATATAAGCGCTCGATTAACATTTGCAGATGAGTGCGAAGAATGTCTGCGACGAAAAAAGATCACTTACGATAAATTTGATGGTTATAAAAAATATTTGTAGAGTACACAGAAACCCTTTCGCACCTGTCTCCGTCAATGCAACTCTTATTTAATTCATCAAAATATTAGTAGAAAATTAATAATTTTTTAACAACACAAAAATCATACATTTACTCCATCGGACGTTTGCGGAAGATTATACGTGAAACTACTTGCTGTAGGTAGGTAGGTCTCAAAAAGGACTCTGATGAATTCCAGGAGTCGGCCTTAGTATACCGTCCCAGGATTTCGTGAATAAAATGGGTATGGTCGGATAGACGAATATATATGGTTATAGCCGCAGGAAGCTTATAGTTTTCGAGATATTCGCGTTTAAAGTTGAAAATTTGCAGTATTTTAATTACATATTTTCTATATATAAAATTAACGCAAAAAGGAGTTATACGCGAAGAAGTAGCAATGTCATAGAGGGTATAACAACCTCTCTACCATCTATGCGATCTGACGGATATAAGTACCTCTACTTTTAGAGCAAAGTACCGTTGCTTTTTTCGTCATTTTTATAATTATTTCGTGTTTAGAAAATAAGCTATGTGTGTGTAAGCAAGATAATTTTTACTTATTAAAATTAATTCAACTATTTTTGAGAAAATGGCAAATAATTCATCAGGTATGTTAAATTAAATATTGAATACAATATTTGAATTATGTTTTATTAATTCGTTACAATTATACGTATATCTGCAAGAACAATCAGCTAGTCGTGTTCGTAGAACGAAGAAATTAAACATATGGGAGGTAAAGGGAATGTGGAATATTGGCAAAATATTCCACACATTCCAATCGAGGGAGGGCTGCATAGCTTTTTGCGAGGAGGAGGATCTCATTGCTAAAACAAAGAATTGCAGGGTGCATGGACTGCCGATGGTGCTCTCCGTTATGTTGCGAAGCGGTAGTTTTATACCAAGTCGAACATCAGGAGGCGGTGGGTAAAATTGGTGGCCCTGGCAAAAACGTGCAAATTGATAAAAGCAAATTCGGGAAGAGGAAGTTTAAAAAAGGTAAGGTTAAAAATATACAATTTTAGGTAACTACTTATATGTTTTTCTCATTTTAGGCAGGAGCGTGGAAGGTCACTGGGTGTTGGGGATGATTGAGGATGGGAGCGACGACCTGCGGCTGGAGGTGCCCAGGGAATGTTAGATCTGCGGAGGTGCTCATACCCCTGATTAAGAAGCATGTTTCGCCAGGAACAATAATAAGCACGGACTGCTGGAATGCGTACGATGGTTTGGCGAATCACGGGTATGAGCACAGAAAAGTAAATCATAGCGATCCGGACAATCCATTTGTGGCGGTAGATGGAACACATACGCAGCGTGTAGAATCCCAGTGGCGGGTCATTAAACGATTTTTTGCGAGGGACAACTACAACAATCCCGAAAACTTCGCGGACTTAATTTTAGAATATGTTTGGCGGAAAAATGTGACCTACAGATACGAAGATCCGTTTGTGAAGTTAATAGAGGCAATAAAATTTATATACAAGCCTTAATCCACGTTAGTTTTATTAAAATCAAAAAAATCTTTACATTTTATCTTTATACGTTGTTTAAATAATGAATTAAAACTGCTTTTCTACTACATAAGGTAAAATAAATGTGAATACCAACAGCGACGGGATGGCAGGCATCACAGCAAAGTGATGGCAGCGAAGTAATTACAGCAGCAACGGATTGGCAGCAACGGATGATAGCAACAGTTTTTGGGCTTACCGGTTTTTTTAATTTTGCGGCACTTTAAACAGTTTAAAAAACTCTTTTTTAAAACTGTAACTTAATACATGTTTTTTTCGGGTACGATAAAAACGTTCTGTGCTTTTATTGCGTCCACCACTGTACCGCATAAATAATTCACCTCGCATACTTGCTTTTTTCTCTATATTTCTTTTACAGATTTCACTGATCTGATCATGTATTTTTAATCCTTTTTATCGTTTATTGCAGCTTTTTGCTTTTTATAATTTGTTGTTTTTGTCACTTTCACAAACTGTGAACACCGAAAAACCGAAAAGAGTACCTTTGGCAATTGGTTGCGACAAGAATTTTTTGCACTTATTTATACACTTATTTGTATGTTACTTTTAAATTATATTTTTGAATCAAGCATTTGTCCCTGCTCGGGCGGCCTGAAATTTCTCAAGTGTTTTTGAGAATAAAAACTGTTTTGGGATGCGTGATTTTTTAATATTTTTAAATATTTCAATCAATTAACCAATTGCCTGTACCTAGAATACTTAACTTTTCCGAAAATTGCGACGGCGAAATAGCGAGAAAAAAAGAGAAACGCGTGCGAATTCGATTGCGGTCTAATTACAATTGATTCTTTATTCCAGTTAATATTTCACTTATTCTGAAACTTAAGCTAACGGGATAAAACAGTTGGAATGTAAGTATGTACATATGTATGTATGTACAAAAAAGAGGAATTATACCATTTTGTTAACTTATGGTAATAAATAAAGGTGAGTATATTTAATATTATTAGGGTAATTATTTTTACACAATGAAAAGAAAATTTTAATTCAAATATAACATTTGAAAAATGTATTTAATTTTATCTTCATGTTTTTTCATTTTAGCTTTCGACATATTAATATATAAGTCGCTTGATACGCTGAACACAATGGTTGCGACAGACGACAACCGACAGCTGTCAAATATTAAAATACACACGTTCTTATGGACACTGTTATTTAGACAGCTGTACGACTACACGACGGTAGGCCGACAGTTGTCGTTCTCGCTAAATTTAAAATTTTCCTATATTTGCCTGCGACAGTAGGACGACAGTAGAGTTGACAGTAGAATGGAAGATAGAGAGATGAGTAAGAGTGGTGATGCCACTAATATGTAAAATGTAAAATTATTCACAGCTCTTACAAACTTGATGTTATTTTACAAATAAAAGCATAAAATAGCTCTATTATAGCTCTGTTATATCATTTGTAATAACAATTGATAATTTAAAACAAAAATATATACCTATTTACTTATTTTTTGCATAAAAACTTTCACTTTGAACAAAATATTAAAATTTCATTGAAGTGCAAGATATTAGTATGGCCATAACGAAATTGTGTACATGCAAAATGGAGAGCTGTGTTGTCTTGTTTACATGTGTTCAGGTAGTAGGATGCACAACGCCGTTTTCGGTTCACTGTCGTGATGCAATGTTGTGTCGCAACCATTGTGTTCAGCATATGATGCAGCAAATGACAAACAACTTGCCAACCAAGCGGGGATTAAATAACCGTTAGAATAAGAACAACGACATTAATGAATTTATGAATATTAATATGAAAGCGCTGGCTTAAAATCGATTTAGGACCCATAGTCTTTTTGGAAAAGTTGCTTAGAATGATCCGGAGAATCCGGCATACGAAATTTTTTCGTGTTTTGGCCCCCGGTAAATCAACCTGCTTCTCTCAATGTTCATCTGTGTTAATAGTACGAGTAGATTGTTATTATAAGGTATGGTTATTTTTTACTGTTATTCAATTCGTAGTAGCGTTTGTGATTATTTATTTCAAATGTAATTATAAGTGCACGATATTATAAGTCGATTTTTCTTGTGTAGAGACGCGTTTATAATTGAGCGATTTTATTACATATATACCAAAATATACATAAGTATATAAATAATAAAAAATCTGGACAAAAGTTTGTATGTAGTCAGATATGCCGAGTGGCACTAGTCTTCCATAGTTTGAGCAAAATGGTATGGAGATAAAAAAATTGCACAGTACAAAACTGACGTAGAGCAAATAGTGATTTCACCAAATGAAGCCTCATTTGGATGGACATGGAATTTGTCAAATTATACGTCAAAACTCTAGCTTAACCATCTTTCTATGGTACAAGAATCAGACATTTTACCCAGAAATATAAGCGCTCGATTAACATTTGCAGATGAGTGCGAAGAATGTCTGCGACGAAAAAAGATCACTTACGATAAATTTGATGGTTATAAAAAATATTTGTAGAGTACACAGAAACCCTTTCGCACCTGTCTCCGTCAATGCAACTCTTATTTAATTCATCAAAATATTAGTAGAAAATTAATAATTTTTTAACAACACAAAAATCATACATTTACTCCATCGGACGTTTGCGGAAGATTATACGTGAAACTACTTGCTGTAGGTAGGTAGGTCTCAAAAAGGACTCTGATGAATTCCAGGAGTCGGCCTTAGTATACCGTCCCAGGATTTCGTGAATAAAATGGGTATGGTCGGATAGACGAATATATATGGTTATAGCCGCAGGAAGCTTATAGTTTTCGAGATATTCGCGTTTAAAGTTGAAAATTTGCAGTATTTTAATTACATATTTTCTATATATAAAATTAACGCAAAAAGGAGTTATACGCGAAGAAGTAGCAATGTCATAGAGGGTATAACAACCTCTCTACCATCTATGCGATCTGACGGATATAAGTACCTCTACTTTTAGAGCAAAGTACCGTTGCTTTTTTCGTCATTTTTATAATTATTTCGTGTTTAGAAAATAAGCTATGTGTGTGTAAGCAAGATAATTTTTACTTATTAAAATTAATTCAACTATTTTTGAGAAAATGGCAAATAATTCATCAGGTATGTTAAATTAAATATTGAATACAATATTTGAATTATGTTTTATTAATTCGTTACAATTATACGTATATCTGCAAGAACAATCAGCTAGTCGTGTTCGTAGAACGAAGAAATTAAACATATGGGAGGTAAAGGGAATGTGGAATATTGGCAAAATATTCCACACATTCCAATCGAGGGAGGGCTGCATAGCTTTTTGCGAGGAGGAGGATCTCATTGCTAAAACAAAGAATTGCAGGGTGCATGGACTGCCGATGGTGCTCTCCGTTATGTTGCGAAGCGGTAGTTTTATACCAAGTCGAACATCAGGAGGCGGTGGGTAAAATTGGTGGCCCTGGCAAAAACGTGCAAATTGATAAAAGCAAATTCGGGAAGAGGAAGTTTAAAAAAGGTAAGGTTAAAAATATACAATTTTAGGTAACTACTTATATGTTTTTCTCATTTTAGGCAGGAGCGTGGAAGGTCACTGGGTGTTGGGGATGATTGAGGATGGGAGCGACGACCTGCGGCTGGAGGTGCCCAGGGAATGTTAGATCTGCGGAGGTGCTCATACCCCTGATTAAGAAGCATGTTTCGCCAGGAACAATAATAAGCACGGACTGCTGGAATGCGTACGATGGTTTGGCGAATCACGGGTATGAGCACAGAAAAGTAAATCATAGCGATCCGGACAATCCATTTGTGGCGGTAGATGGAACACATACGCAGCGTGTAGAATCCCAGTGGCGGGTCATTAAACGATTTTTTGCGAGGGACAACTACAACAATCCCGAAAACTTCGCGGACTTAATTTTAGAATATGTTTGGCGGAAAAATGTGACCTACAGATACGAAGATCCGTTTGTGAAGTTAATAGAGGCAATAAAATTTATATACAAGCCTTAATCCACGTTAGTTTTATTAAAATCAAAAAAATCTTTACATTTTATCTTTATACGTTGTTTAAATAATGAATTAAAACTGCTTTTCTACTACATAAGGTAAAATAAATGTGTACAAATGAATTAGTAATGTGTTACGGATATAAAAGTGAAAAATATAAGTGAAAAATTACGTGATTAAATTAGTGAAATTTTCAATTTTAAACGCGAATATCTCGAAAACTTTAAGGTTCTTGCGGCTATAACTATATATATCCTTGATCAGGATAATCTCCTCTATCCGACCATATCCTTTTTATCCGTGAAATCTGACCCCTAATCGGATATAAGGATCAATTGAAACCCGGAATCAGGTGCTAAGGAGTTTTTGACTTCTTGTCGCAAAACTTACAGTTTGCACAAGAGGCTATGCTTGGTGTAAAATTTGATTAGTAGCTGAATTTAAGCCTTGTTACGTTGTAACTCCCCATTAGCAATTTTCCATTTCGCATGCCTGTCGCGTGATACTCACATCTTTCCTTCTCTCAAGTATTTTGTAAATGCAGGAAATGCAAGAGAAAACTTTGGTAGAAGGCGTAACAAGTGGAGTTGGTTGAAAACCCACAAAAACGAAGGCACCTATTAAGGTTTTCAAAACAACTGCATTTTGGTTGAAGGTTTAAATTTCGGTATTATGGTTTTCAACTCAACCCTTCAAAAAAAAAAGGTAAAGGTTCAGGAGAGCCGCTTATCCGAAAACGTGCTCCAATTTTCACGAGAAATTTCTTAAAATTCTTGTTTTTAATTCCAGTTCGAAGTTCAATTGGGTACTAGTGATACAAGCAGTGATCGATTTCGAAATATCGATACCTTCGATATTTGAAACTGAACGAGAATTGATAAAAATGAGAGATACATAATAGAAAAATAATAATAATTAGAAAAATATAAAGAAATTAAAATATCGATATTCTCAATATTCCAGTTTGAAAGGGAATTGGTAAGAATTAGAAATACATAATAGAAAAATGTATAATTCACTACCCTGCAAGACGGAGGTAACAGATTGCACAAACACATTGAAACATTTTCAGCTGTTCACTAACACTGTTACATTTTCTGGAATTTTCAATTGAATGGGAGATTACGTAAGTAAGATAGAGAAAAACTATCGACATTCTAAACATATTGTAATATCAACTTGCTAGAATAGGAAAGACAAATACCCAATTTTTCAAGAAGAAGAAAACGAAAAGCGCAGTTTGTTTTGGATTTTAAAGAGGTAAGCTTGTTATTTGATAATTTGATATTTTTATAATTAATTTCTTATACATATATATATTATTAATTTCTTTTATATATTATAGAGAAAAGGAAAAAGCTTAAGAAGGAGAAAAAGGTAAGCATTGTGAATTGAATGTTGTGTGTATAATTAAAAATTTCAATATTACAGAAATCATTTGGACCATTTGGAAAATTCAAATCTATTGCGTACAACAAACAAATAAGAGAGTAAGTTTTAAATTATTAAAGTTAAAGAGTGCATATTTAATTTAAATAGTTGTTAAAGATAGTGAATTTTTGTGAAATATATAACATCTACATATAGTATATGTAAATGTAAAAAATTAAAAATCTAAATTGAATTGTGCGGTTACAATTATAATTGCGTAGAATTTAGAATACCGTCCCAGGATCTCGGCAATAAAATGGGTATGGTCGGATAGAGGAGGTTCTTCAGATCAATAATGCAATCCTTTAGTTGATGTTAAATAAATATAATTGAACAATAAGTTAATATTAAAGAAAAATTCACAAGAATTAGTGAAGTGTTAGTGGACATAAAAATGCGAAATATAAGTGTAAAATTAATTTAAAATCGAAAAGTACGTTCTTCAAATAATTGTAGTTTTCAGCTTTAAACGCAAATATCTCAAATATTCCCGCGAGTATAACTATATACATATATTCTTGAACTGGAGAACCTCCTCTATAACTAAAAATGTTCATTTGTTCGTCCAAGATATATGCAGAATATCTGAAATTGTTTAAAATAAAAACAACATTAGTGTTTCATAATGAATAAAAGTGAACATAGTTCGAATATACAAATACGCATTTCTGTTCCGAAGCAAGATTTTAAAAATTAAATTTAAATAATAGTGGTCTCGTACGTTCTACTTTTTCAATCTAGAAGTGTCTCTTTAAAAGATAATATTTACATTTTTTTTTTTAAACTAATTATGCAGTCTTGTCCTTAGTGCTGAAATACACAACTTCTTTACTTGGATGTTGATCTCAAGAAGATATTTCGCAAGTAGAAAAACGTTAAATTGTGAGTCCTAAACAGAAATACTATTATTCGGTAAATCAGTAAATGTTTCCCTTATAATGTTTTCTCATTATAGAAAAATTAATTAAGAAGTAGATATTCTCTTTTAAAAAGACACTTCTCCAATATATTTTCCTCCTGTTATATACTATTTGTAAGTATTTACAAATCAAAAATCTTTTTCAAACCAATATTTGTTGCTATAAACTACTTAACTTTAAAATATTATTAACATAAAGTACTAACATTTCATTTTATAAATTAGTTCTCATTTTTAATCGGTATTTTTTAATTAAATGACTACTTAATATTTTTTTGTTGTTTCAGTTTGCGACGTGGATATGGCAGTGTGGACGGCGTACTGCGTGGTATGTTTTCTGACGATCTAAGGTACCACTACAATTTAGAGGGGCGCAAGGAGAAGGGATCCCTACTAAAGCTAAAGGCCGTAGGGTAGTTTTTGGTAGGTTTCTTTACTGATATATATTTGAATGCCTTAACTTATATCGTTTTATTTTAGATATATTTCTTGACAAGGATAAAAACACTATCTGTGGGGAGCTCCGGAGATTTGTGGCCTTAAGTTACAATCGTTTTGGGCAAAAAAAGCATAAACTTAAGACAAATTAATATAAGTTTTCTTATTATTACTTACATATATATATTAGTTTTAAGTTGTACAAATTAGTTTTAAGTTGTACAAATTAGTTTTAAGTTGCACATATTAGTTTTAAGTTGTATATATTAGTTTTAATTTGTACATACTACCTTTAAGTTGAAGTTTATAATTTTACTCCTATAAATATGAATTTTTAGAATTCTAATTTTTATACTGAAATAAACTTAATTTGTATTATTTTTCTGCAGAATGTAATAATAATAGGCAAATTATTAATTTAAGTAAATATTTGATTATTTTGATTTTATTATTAAATAAAACGAAATAATAAAAAAAATGAGTTTAAAAGAATTGAATTTGCTAGAAGTAACAAACGGGTAACAGATAATCTTGTTACTGCTTGTTCTTGCTAACATGTTTATATGTTATAGGTAGCTAGCTGATACTGAAAATAATAACACTAACAAATATTCGGGTAACAAATACTTTTTGTTATTCATAACAGATAGGTAAGCTATGCGCTAACAAAAGAATTTGTTACCCGTAACATACTGTGAAGAAATTTGCTAACAAATGCATGTATTCTGTTAGAACAAGGCTGCATGCGATATTTGCCATTGGTTAGAACGAGATAACCATTGAACATCAAATAGCTATGTGTTATTTTTTTCCCACCCTCTGAACAAAAGTAACAAATATTTTAACGAATGCAAAAGTGAACAATAACACGTTTACACGTTTGCTAACAGCTACCCGTCTTGCAGGGTACCATTGCAGAAAGAAGAAGAAGTTGGACACAGAAGAGTTTTGAACACCCCGTGGTTGGACCGATTAGGATTAGGGTTATTTTTTTCGAGCGCTGAGAAATACATAATAGAAAAATTTATAATTCATTATAATTGCAGAAAGAAGAAGAAGTTGGACACAGAAGAATTTTGAACACTCTGGTGTTCGAGCGCTCAACAAAAATAACCCTAGTTGGTCCGGGGTGTTCAAAATTCTTCTGTGTCCAACTGCAATAATAATGAATTATAAATTTTTCTATTATGTATTGCTAATATTTACAAATACTCGTTCAGTCTCAAATATAGAGAGTATCGATAATTCGAAAACGATCAGTGCATGAACCAATAGTGCCCGTTCGAATTTACAACAGTGGTACCATAATTTCGAACATAATCTTGCCATAATTGTTTTGTTGTGAGGTTTTTCATTTTATTTTTATCAATAAATAAATAAATAATAATCAGCTGCGACGGTGTTACTGCTAAAAAAACATCAATAGAAATGTGTAAATGAATGATGGAAAGTTTTTTTTTTTTTTTAACATTATAACCAAAAGTTTAAGTGAACGACGGAAAGAAATTTTTCCTAAAAAAAAAATTTTTTTTAAGTATGTGCCGTATATATTCGTAAAGTAGAATTAAAAGCAAGAATTTTAAGACATTTCCTGTGAAAATTGGTGCACGTTTTCGGAAAACCCGCTCTCCTGAATTTTCGGTTAAGTGCTTCGGCGTTTTTTGTTTATTACTGTTTCCAACTCAGCCAATCATGTTGACTAGGGTATTAAAAATTGTCAACTGGGAAATGGATAAAAGCAACAATTTTTTATCATTTCAAACTATTTATCAGTTCTTCTTCTCTTTTTAATTGGCGTAGACACCGCTTACACGATTATAGCCGAGTTCACAACAGCGCGCCAGTCGTTTCTTCTTTCCGCTACGTGGCGCAAATTGGATCTTCCAAGCGCAGCCAGGTCCTTCGCCACTTGCTCCTTTTAACGGAGTGTAGGTTTTCCTCTTCCTCTGCTTCCCCCGGCGATTACAGCGTCGAATACTTTCAGAGCTGGAGTGTTTTCACGCATGTGGGCGACATGTCCTAGCCAGCGCAGCCGATGTCTTTTAATTCGCTGAACTATGTCAATGTCATCACATATCTCATACAGCTCGTCGTTCCATCGAATGCGATATTCGCCGTGGCCAACGCGCAAAGGACCATAAATTTTTCGCAGAGCTTTTCTCTCGAAAACTCGCAACGTCGACACATCAGTTGTTGACATCGTCCAAGCCTCTGCACCATATAGCAGGACGGGAATTATAAGTGACTTATAGAGTTTGGTTTTTGTTTGTCGAGAGAGGATTTTGCTTCTCAATTGCCTACTCAGTCCGAAGTAGCACCTGTTGGCAAGAGTTATCCTGCGTTGGATTTCCAGGCTGACATTGTTGGTGGTGCTTACGCTGGTTCCAAGATAGACGAAATTATCTACGACTTCACAGTTATGACTGTCAACAGTGACGTGAAAGTAAAGTCGCGAGTGGGACGACTGTTCGTTTGATGACAGGAGATATTTCGTCTTACCTTTGCTGACTGCCAGGCCCATTTGTTTTGCTTCCTTGTCCAATCTGGAGAAAGCAGAACTAACCGCGCGAGTGGTGAGGCCAATGATATCAGTATCATCGGCATACGCCAGCAGCTGTGCACTCTTATAGAAGATGGTACCTTCTCTATTTAGTTCTGCAGCTCAAACTATTTCGTCCTTCCCGATTCTGACGGAGCTTTTTGTGTTGCTCAACGTCAGTTTACACAGCCGTTTGTTTGGTTTTGCGGGGATATCAAATTCAGACATCGCGGCATAAAGGCAACTCCTTTTCGTGCTGTCGAAAGCAGCTTTGAAATCGACGAAGAGGTTGTGTGTGTCGATTTTCCTTTCACGGGTCTTTTCCAAGATTTGGCGCATGGTGAATATCTGGTCGGTTGTTGATTTGCCAGGTTTAAAGCCACACTGATAAGGTCCAATCAGTTTGTTGACGGTGAGCCTTAATCTTTCACACAATACGCTCGATAGAACCTTATATGCGATGTTGAGGATGCTTATCCCATGGTAGTTGGCGCAGATTGTGGGGTCTCCTTTTTTATGGATTGTGCATAGCACCTTTAAATTCCAATCGTTAGGCATGCTTTCGTCCGACCATATTTTACAAAGAAGCTGATGCATGCTCCTTGTCAGTCTTTCGCCGCCGTGTTTGAATAGCTCGGCCGGCAACCCATCGGCCCCCGCCGCTTTGCTGTTCTACAGGCGGGCAATTGCTATTCGAACTTCTTCATGGTCGGGCAATGGAATGTCTGCTCCATCTTCATCGATTGGGGAATCGGGTTCGCCTTCTCCCGGTGTTGTGCGTTCACTGCCATTCAGCAGGCTGAAGAAGCGTTCCCTCCATAATTTAAGTATGCTATCACCTTTGGGAGTTCTACAAGAGTATGCTCCGGTCTTGAAACCTTCTGTATGCCGCCGCATATTTTCGTAAAATTTTCGAGCATTACTCAGGCATTTCGGCCTCTTTCATTTTCTGTCTTCAGATGCGTCTCGCTACCCTCTTCAACTGTCGGTATCTTTCCCATCCCGCACGTGTTGTGGTCGCTCGTTACGTTGCGAGGTAGGCAGCCTGTTTTCTCTCCGCTGCGACACGACAATCCTCGTCGTACTAACTGTTCTTTTGCACTTTCCGAAAACCAATGGTTTCGGTTGCAGCTGTACGTAAGGAGTTTGAAATGCCGTCCCACAGTTCCCTTATACCGAGTTGTTGACGAGTGTTCTCAGAGAGCAGGAGTGCAAGCCGAGTAGAAAATCGTTCGGCTGTCTGTTGTGATTGCAGCTTCTCGACGTCGAACCTTCCTTGTGTCTGTTGGCGCGCGTTTTTTGCTGCGCAGAGGCGGGTGCGAATCTTGGCTGCAACAAGGTAATAGTCCGAGCCGATGTTAGGACCTCGGAGCGCACGGACATCTAACACGCTGGTTGGTGGTTTTTCGTTCCGGAGACAGCCAGGCAGCTTGATGAATCTTCTTATGCTGGAGTCTAATTCTACAGATAACCATTATTTGGGCCCCGGCGAAGTCGATCAGCCTCACCCCATTTGGAGATGTTTCCTTGTGGAGGCTAAATTTACCGACCTCAGGGCAAAGCCCTGGCGTTAAAGTCGCCAAGCACGATTTTAGCATCGTGGCGGGGGTAGCTTTTATAAGTGCGCTCCAAGCACTCACAAAAGGCCGTCGGGCGTGGGCGCAAATCAGCGATATGTTGAAGAACCTCGCTTTGATGCGGATTATGGAGAGACGTTCATTCACCGGAGTGAATGATAATACTCGGTGTCGGAGTCTCTCTCCCACCACAAATCCCACACCAAACTTGCGCTCCTTTATATGGCCACTGTAGTAAATGCCACAAGGACCTACTCCTCTCTGTCCTTGTCCCGTCCACCGCATTTCTTGGACGGCGGTGATGTCAAACTTTATTTTCACGAGGACATCAACCAGCTGGGCAGCGGCACCTTCCCAATTAAGGGACCGGATTTTCCAGGTGCATGCCCTCCATTCGTAGTCTTTATTTCGTTTTCCATGGTCGTCATGAAAATGGGGGTCTTTCATCCGAGGCTGGTTGTTAATTTTCATTGGGTATGTTTTTTTACGTGGCGGGTTCCAAACCCAGCCCACAACCCTTAGTAGGGGATATTTCGCCTTCTCACTTTAGCTCGCCTTCAAACGGATGTTCTTAGGCTACCCAGAGGATACTTGGTCAAAGACCGGTAGTCGTAAGCTGCTTGAGTCATATGTAAAATAATCGTTTCTGGCCACTCTCATGTGAATGGCGATCAGAGAACTTTCCTCACTTGCGTGAACTTCTACACATGACTCCAAATCCAAAGAAAGGTAAATGATTTCTTGAGCTCATCGAGTATAATCCCAAAACTAGAGGAAACAAATTAGGGTTGGGAACTTTTTCTTCTTTACTAGCGTAGACGAACGCGGTTATAACAACATGCGGTATTAACAACAGCGTTTTCGCAATTTAGCAACTCTCAGTATCTATTCTATCCCGCTCGTGTTGTGGTCGAACGCAACAATGCGAGTTAGGCTGTCCGGTTTCTCTTCATTGTGACACGTCTTCATCGCATCAGCTGTTCTTTCGAAGTTTCCGAAAACCAATGGTTTCGTTTGCTGTATGTGAGGAGTTTGAAATGCTGTCCCACAATTTCCTTATGTCGAGTTACTGAAGAGAGCGCTCAGAGAGCAGGAGTGTAAATCGAGTACAAAACAGTTTCGCTATTTTTTGCGATTGTAGCTTCTTGATGTCGAACCTTCCTTGTGTGTCCAGCCGTTCATAAAATGCATCTTAGGTCATATACTTCTCTTTCGTCGGGCGCGTGCGTAAATCAGCGTTATGTTGAAAATTTTTCTTTCTATGCGGATTGTGGCTAGACTCTCATCCAGCGGACTGAATGTCAGGGCTCGACTCGGATTAAAAAGACCGCGATTTAACACCTAACGTCCAAATCAATATGAAACTTTGTACATATATTAATACTGGTATAAGAAAGGATATAGGCATATACAAGGTGCTTTCCAAAGTAAACAGGACTTTTTGAATCTAGAGCCCTCTGGTGGCGTCATCTATATGTCAACTGGTGCGTTAGAATCTGCTATCTTTATCGGTTGCCCATTGAAATTTTCATGACATTTTATAGATTGGAAGTGAAGTTATTGCATTTTAAGTGTCAGTATGTTTGTGCTATCGGTGCGAAAATGAGCTTCGAACAAAGAGCCAACATTAAGTTTTGTTTTAAAATTGGTTAAACTTTTACCGAAACCTTTCAATTGATGAAACAAGTTTATGGCGATGATTGCCTATCCTGTAGCAGAGTGCACGAGTGGTTTCAACGTTTTCAAAGTTGTCGTGAGGACATAAATGACGATAAATATGTGGGCCAATCAAAATCTGTGATCACCAGAAATTCCAGGGAAACTCCGCGTGAATTCCTTAAAAATCACAAATTGACTGACGACCAAAAATTGCCGATTATTTGACCAAAAATCACATTTTAACCAATAACCACTCCCCGTATTCACCTGATATGGCACTGTGCGCCTTCTTCCTTTTCGGAAAAATGCATTTGCTTATGAAAGTAAAGCGTTATGCAGACGTTGAGATCATTCAAAAGGCTTGCATCGGCCTACTGGCGGCCACACCAGGCAATGAGCTAAACACTCGTTCGACATGCTTTTGGACCGTGCAAAAAGCTGTATTGAAGCAGAAGGAGACTATTTTGAATAAAATAAATTGGTTTTGCCAAAAAACCATTTGTTCTGTGTTTGTTTTTAAGTCCTGTTTACTTTGGAATACACCTTGTATTATACGAATTGATAAAACCGGTTTTGGTGATTATTTCCAAATAGCATTTCGTATGAATTTGATGAAATTGTGACTCGTTTTTTTAGTTAGAATTAGTTAGTAAAAACGTGGGACGAACATTTTTGCTTTAAGTCTGAGATATTGGTTGGACTTTTGAAGTTGAATTTATTTTTGAGCTTAATTCTATATATTTCGTTTATGTGTAGATCACAATTTAAACCAAATGGGACGATAATTGATAATTACTGGAGTACAACAGCTCTGATTTGCTGATACTCTTCTGATGCAGAGAACGTACATCATAGAGAAGGTTTACGACGAGGAGAACGTAAAAATATTCTTGGCTAAGTCGGTCAAGATGAGGGAGTTTCATCACTGCCAGCACGACAGAAGAAATCTTAACAGTTGCGCTTGAACAGAGCAGAGCATCAATAAAAATCAGAATTATAAGTATTTTGCTGCTACAGACGTATGTTAGCTCGTTTGCTTAAATTTTTATACGTTTATATGCAAGCATGTGTATTCATATGAATTCGTTTTATGCATATTTATGAATATAAGTGCAATTGAATACATTTTAATTAATTTATTTTTTCAAGCAATATTAAAATAATGCCTACTATTTCAACTATTTCTTATATATTTGAAATATACATTATCATGTGTATACCATACTTCATTACATATGTATGTATATAAATAACTATCATAATATATTAAACAAATTAATAGCGGGATTCTGTAACCAGTCTCTAGTCTCTATTTGAGACATTTTGAGGTAAAATCTCAATTTGTGACTAGTTACTATTCACTAACCAGTCTCTAGCGTTAGTCTCAAAATATTGCTTCAAATTTGAGACCTGGTAGTTAGCAAGTCACAAAACTAAAAAGAGCTCTTGTCTGCCATTTTGAATATACTGAATAGAGATCATCATAGATATTAATCGATTGTCGTTTTTTTATTTTTGTAAGCAACTCAAACACGAAAAAGTTAAAAATAAATAAATTTTACATAAATTTCGTAAATATTATGAAGCAAAGTCGACATATATTTTTATTTTTATTGATAATTATGTTTATTGACTATGTTATACAAAATTTAATATTTGTTATCGACATATTTATTTTCATTCAAGTGTAAAAACATCTCTGAATAATGAATTGTAATAAATTTTGTGACTATCTTTTACAGAATAGCAAAATCGTCTCAAGTCTCAAAAATTGTCTCTAACTTAAAATCTCAAATTTAGACACTTGAGACTGTATCACAATACAGAATCGCACGGTTAATATAGTATAATAGTGGTAAATGTACATAAACCGTATATAGTCACATATTGACATACACTCCCTAGAAAAAAAATAATAAATAAGCAATATTCATTTCAAAATAGACTTCATACACGAATTCTATCTTGAAACGAATCCAGTTTACTTACACATTTCTGCTGATAAAACAAATTCTTCTGGCACGCATGCAGATGTGTGTATGTATGTAAGTAAATATAAACACATGTATAAGTGCCTGCGCGCACTTCAAATAAGAATATAAGCAACAAATTGAAATAAAGAAAAACTCAGTCGAAGATTAGACCTAAGCAAAGAAGCTCAGTGTTTTTATTTTTGACTTAGAGTTGAAATAAAGAGCCAAGAAGAAGTTGAGCTCTTTATGACACCAAAACTAGCGACGAAGATAAACTAACAATTTTGAGAAGTTAGTAAGTGAACCATAACTGGCGATAAGGAAATCAAGAATTCACAATTAATCAATTGGAACAGAGTTGATAACGCACTCTTAAACTAACAATTTTTAGGAATCTAGTGAAAGCGACGGCATTAATAGTGCAAAGAAAAAAGTGGAAATATTAATATAATTGTGGAAAACAATAATATATTTCTAGAAAAACATTAATAGAACTATATAAAAACATTGCCAAAATATTATAAAAACATTTAAATCGTGTTAAATGTGTAATAAAGTGTGATTTTTACTGAAAAAACACTCGTACAACGGTAGCGGTTATCTGAGTTTGGATGCAACCTATAAAGCAACAGCAGCAGCAGTAACAGCAAATACAACAAAAGCAACAGCGCAACAAATAAGAGTAAGAAAAATACATATATATATAAATATATTAAAATTTTTTATAGTAAGTAAGAAAATACAAAACAATGTGTAAAAATTATCGCACAATAGTGTAAAATAAGAATTCAATCGTGCGTATGTTTCACTAAAACAGTGACTCCAAAACTGTAATGATAAAATTGCTAATGTGTCTCGACTAGATTTCTTCTCAAACTATATAAGATCAATTAAAATGCATAGTAGGAACTTATCACATAAAACTAAGTTGAATCAAAATAAATACGAACATTTTTTTAATATAATTTTCACTCGAAATAAAATTTTCTCAAAATGGAAGCATCCACCATACCAATTTTTCAACGCACTTTGAACTGTATTAATGGAACTGCAGAATTTGATGGACGAGATCCAAACCAACTAACAGACTTCATTAAGCAAATTGAAGACATATTACCCACAATACTAACTTTTGATGTAGGTAATCAAAAAATTTTATTCAATTTTCTGAAATGAAGATGCGTAGGAAAAACTAGGGAAATAATTCATAGATATGGACAAGTTAGTGATTGGGAAGCATTGAAACAAATACTTCTGAGCAATTTCGGGGAAAAGAGAAGTTCAGCGGAACTTATGGATGAGTTGAAAACCATCAGTCTTGACTCAACTTCTTAATAGAATATTAGCGCATAATGATCTAAATTTCTCAACGAATGAAGTTAATAGGACTGCACTGAAATCATTTAAGGAACATCTCCCAGAACCCACTAAAACTGTGATTAAAGCAAGAGACCCGGATAGCCTAGAAAAGGCATAAAAAGGCTAGACATCAAGGCTTTACAGCGCTAGGGCAACAAAGGAAAGATACTAACCCAAATAGCTATCGTAGGACTAATTTTAGCAATAATGTTAACAATAGAACATTTTCCAAACCCAACCAAAATATAAATAATATCCCCACTTATAATAGTAGTTATAATAGACATAACAATTATATGCCATAAAACAGGTATAACGGTGGCTATGTCCCAAGGAATGTAGGCAATAATTATAACAGTGTCAACGGATCAAGCCAGACTAGAATGTCATACCAGAAAACAAACACATATTATAACCAACAGGGAAATTTCAATCCACAGAAAAACTTTGCGAATAATCAACAAAGAGACGGGAATCAAACGCGGAATTACAACCAATCAGGAAATTGTAATCGGTCCGCAATATCAAATCGCAATAAACCAGAACCTATGGATATTGGCAATGCAAATACAAATCTTCAGTGGGATTCACAAAACAATTACCCTATATAATAATACATAGATACACACATAAAAAAGTTATATTTCATCATTGACACTGGAGCAGAGTTCAGTTCGATCAACGAAAATGTTTGTAACCCGAAATGGAAGAGGGATGTAGATGTGCAAGTCACAGCTATGGGAAGAAAAACGGAAGTTAAGAAACTTTACAGATTCCCAATATTTAAAGAATTTAATGAAAAATAAATCATATGTGAATTCCTGGAATGTAATTTTAACAAGAACTTTGACGGACTCATTGGTAACAATATCTTAACGAAGATAAATGCGATAATAGACTACCCAAACAGAATTATAAAAACTGACTTTTTATCTAACAAAAAAAGAAGAAATATGTAACAAAATGAGCTATAAAGAGAATGGGGTGGAAATCTTCTGTAATGACACAGAATTCGTTGACACCAATCACCTTAACGGTATAGACAAAAATAGACTTATAAATATACTAAAAAGATTTAAGAACGTATTTTACAACGAAGATGATAATTTAACTTTTACAAGTTCAACAAAACTTAGAATAATAACCAAAAATGATATTCCGGTTTACTCTAAAATCTACCGATACCCAGAAATACACAAACCGGAAATAGAAAAACAAATGGAGCAAATGTTAACCCAAGGTATAATTAGAACATTCTCTAGTCCTTACAACAGCCCTATTTGGCTGGTACCAAAGAAGCTGGACGCAACCAATGAACAAAAATGGCGTCTTGTGATCGACTACAGGAAGTTGAACAGCGTAACTACGGAAGATAGATTTCCACTTACAAATATAGACGATATATTTGAAAAATTGGGAAGATGCCAATATTTTTCCACTCTCGACTTAGCCAAAGGTTTTCATCAAATTGAAATGGACGAACGCGACATACATAAAACAGCTTTCTCCACTGCAAATGGACATTATGAATTTCTAAGAATGCCCTTCGGATTGCGAAATGCACCGGCAACGTTTCAAAGGCTAATAAACGATATATTAAAATAATATATCGGCAAAATGTGCATTGTGTACATGGACGATATTCTAGTATTTTCTACGAGCGTAGAAGAGCACCTAGAATCATTGAGCAAAATTTTAATGAGAATAAAAGAAAAAAAATCTGAAGATCCAATTAAATAAATGCGATTTCCTAAGACAAGAAACAAAATTCCCAGGTCACTTAATTACAAAAGATGGTATTAAACCAAACCCAAAAAAAGTGGAAGCAATAGAAAAGATTCTACTTCCAAGAAGCGTTAAGGAAATAAAAGCATTTTTAGGTATTATGGGATACTACAGGAAATTTATTAAAGATTACTTTAAAATAGCATACCATTTAATAAAATATTAAAAAAATGGGCTCAAACATAAACATTAAGGACCAAGATTACAAAAATTCTTTCTTTAGATTAAAAATGTTGATAAAAAATTACCCTATTTTAATCCACCCAGATTTCACAAAAAATTTTACTCTTGTGACAGATGCGAGTAATTTTGCTCTAGGAGCAGCCCTTATGCAAGATAACAAAACAATTTCATTTGCCAGTCGTACTTTGAATGGACATGAGAAAAATTATAGCACTATAGAGAAAGAGTTGTTAGCCATAGTGTGGGCCACTAAATATTTTCGCCCATACCTTTTTGGTCGCAGATTCACCATTAAAACAGACCATCGTCCATTGGTTTGGTTAAATAATATAAAGGAACCTAATTCAAAATTACAAAGGTGGAAAATTAGACTCAATGAATTTGACTTCGATATTTTATACATTAAAGGTAAAGAAAATGTAATTGCAGATGGTCTAAGCAGACTAAAATATGAAAATAATAATATGGTAGAATTGAATTTAAATGAAATATTCAATGATGACGACATACATAGATACTGTACATACTGCAGAAACGGATAGTACATATTTCATAAAAATAACAGAAAATGCAATCAATATATATAAAAATCAACTTATAATTCAAAGAGCGCAAAGGCAATCAATAACACAGAAAATAATACATCAAAGTAAAATAAGAAACATAATAAACGTAACACTTGAAAGCGGCATTTTAAAAACAATGCAGGAGAACCTACCGGAAAAAGGATTAATTATAATTTACTGCCCAGATGTTAAATTATTTCTACAAGTTCAAGAGCTATATATAAAATTTTTCGCAAATAATGCAAATCTAAAAATATTGAAATCAAACATAATTTTAAAAGATGTAACAGACAAAGGAGAACTCTTAACATTGATAGAAGAGAAACACCTTGAAAATAATCACATGGGAATAAATATTTGAGGAAATAAAAACAACACTCTACTACCCAAATTATAAAGAGAAATACGGAAATACATCAATAATTGTGAAATATTAAAAGAAAGAATTCAATATTTAGGCAAACCGGAAACTTTAGTAACAGACAATGAATTAGATACAGTACCAATAAAACAATTCTAAAAAGATAATAAAATAAACCTACACCTAACGACCACTTATAATAAAAGAGGAAACGCAGAAGTTGAAAGATTACACTTAACTTTGAATGAACACTTAAGACTTTTTAATGCTGATGCAAATAACAACGTCAATCTGAAAGAGAAAGTATTTAAAGCAATAACTCCTTATAATAATACCATACATTCTACGACAAAAAAGGCCAACAAAAGTAAAAAGAAAATATAGTATAATATATAATATCAATAAAAAAGAAAACAGGGTAAACATTAGGCCGGGTCGATTTGTGAGGAGGCAAAAAAATCGCCCATTGCTCTATGAAACTCATATTCTAGGGATCAAAATAAGATACTTTGCCGAAGGAACCATACCTCTGAAACGAATTCTGATGTCCCCCGATTTGGGTCGAACTTTTGGGTAGGGTCAAATTTTGAAAAATCCCACTTTGACCCATTCGAGTCCAAATGTATGACCGACCCCCACTAACTTTGGACGGCCGATCCACCCATGCTAGTGGCACACCCCCTGGAACTCCCCTGGGGGGTTCCCTATACAATCATTACAAAAAATCACCATTTTTGGTGATTTACATGAAAAAATCAGCTAAATTGCTATGCTTTTTCTTTATTTTTATTTATTTATTTATAATAATATCTATTTTTTCTCTTAAGAAATTTATTCAGTCAGAACATATGTAAGTGAAAAAAATTAATTTAAGTGAGTTATAGAAAAGAAATTAATTAATTTTAAAGAAGATATTTTTGTAAGGATACAAATATCATAGTTCAAATATTTATGTTCATTATCGCCAGCGCATACGAGTCTAGTCTTAAACGTAGATATGTATTTACATATACCCATTTCTATCAACAATGTAATAAATGTTAGTATTTAATGTATGCAATGTAAAGGATTGTCTGCCCTTGAGATCGCAGATGATCCTAAACTAACAATAGACAAGAAACAATTATATTTGCCCTGAAGATCGCAAATGATCTTAAACTAACAATAGACAATTGTGTTTGCCCTTGAAAACACTTATGCTTAAGATATGTGTACATACTGTCGGCATGTACAGTAGATTAGTATTAAGATGTGTGTATGCACTCAGCATATATAAATTAGGATAAGGAATGCTATAAATAAAGGAGCTCTGGGCAACCAGAGCTGAGTTCTATTTAACAACCGAAACCCTACGCGTCTTACTTTACAATTACCATTTCATTCTTATTACCTCAAAAAGTTTACAATGAATCCACCATCCTCTCCACCGCAAGATGAAGCAACTACATCAACAACTATCGAAAACCCAATGAGTCATATACCCAAGCATGATGTTACTGTTTTTGGTGTGTCTACTGATTTGACTGATCTTAATTTACCAACCCATCTGGATATCTTGAGATATTATTTTTACTTAAGCGAACGTGCTAAAATAGAACAAAAAAAGTTTTCCCATAAATCATTCACTATTCAAGTACAAGATAAGTTGATTGGAATTTGGGAAAAACTTGGTATGGAAATAATGCTGAAAAAAAGTGTATGTAATAAATTGAATAAATTGCTTGACAAGTATCAAGAGCAAATCAAGAGAAGAAACAACACCCAACAATTTACAGAGTATGTAAAATGTCTGGAAACATTTTTTTACATTGGAATATGTAAATGCGATTTGAAGGCAGCTCTATGTGCATGCTTTACTTTACCGATAGACAAAATTGATGAGAAGTATCATACTAGGATGGTAAAAGAACCTCATCTTGTTATTTTGAGAGAACCCAATTCTGAATTGATTGGTTACGTAAGACTGGAACATGAAACCGCTGAATACAAAACAACCAAATTAAATGTTTTTTTCAACTATAAAAATATATCACTGGATACATTAATTGGAATATGCACTGACGGTGAGCCAACAAACACTGGCCCACACGGTGGAATTATACGACGATTCGAATTGCTGTTAAAAAGACCATTGCATTGGTTTGTTTGCCTTCTACGCTTCAACGAACTTCCGTTTCGGCATTTGTTTGAAGCTTTGGATAAATCAACCAGCTCTGGACCAAGATCGGCAACCGGAAAACAGCCGTCAAATCGAAACTTGTGAAACTCTTCCGGTAAGTTATTGCTATCACTCATTTATTATAATTGTCAACCATTTCTAATTATTTTATTATTATATATTTTTAGGTGGTGGACGGCTTCCAGAAAATTGAGTTGCAAAATATGCCCCCTGCTCCAGAAAAAAAAGAATTTTCAACCGATTCGAAGTACTTATACGACATGGCCCATAGAATTTCTAGCGGCGTGGTTCCGGTGGATCTGGCTAACATCAAACCAGGGAAAATTGTACATTCTCGGTTGCTAACTAAGGCCGCTAGATTATTGCGATTATATGTGACAACGGAAAATCCAGATGCAAATTTAAGAATTCTGGTTGAATTTATAATTAAATGTTATGTGCCAATGTACTTCAATATCAAGTATTACAGCTCTGTTGGGTACGGCAGTGCATTATTTTTCAAGTTCATTAGTTGGTCACGATTTCTAGAACCTCGCTTACGCAAAATTGTCAATCAAGTAATTAATGATAATTCATATTATGCGCATTCGGAAAATATCTTGTTATCAATGTTGTTTGATGATAGGAAAGAAAAGCCCGATTGTGATATCAAAAAAATTCTACGCTATCGAACTGATGTTGACGAGCCAATGGAGCTTAGGGTTTATAAAAAACCAGATATAAACTTTAATTGCACAAGTTATACGGAAATGATCAATTTGAATGATATAAATATCGTATTTGAACCACCATTCACGCGAAGCATTCCGTACGATACATTGAAAGAATATTTAAATCAAGATGATCCACCGTTTAATGATCCAAAAATTCCATCACACATACAAAGAACGGAATGACATGTTCAATTGCTAGCTAGCGTTTCCAAACGGGTTATACCGGAAAATGTAGAGGCTGTTATGGCGACGACATTAGAGAGCCGTGCGAAATTGCTCAGACTTGAAAGTAAAAAAGACTCAAACAATAATTTTTTTAAATTTCTTTTCTATAACTCACTTAAATTAATTTTTTTCATTTACATATGTTCTGACTAAATAAATTTCTTAAGAGAAAACATAGATATTATTATAAATAAATAAATAAAAACAAAGAAAAAACATAGCAATTTAGCTGATTTTTTCATGTAAATCACCAAAAATGGTGATTTTTTGAAATGATTGTATGGGGAACCCCCAGGGGAGTTCCAGGGGGTGTGCCACTGGCATGGGTGGATCGGCCGTCCAAAGTTAGTGGGGGCCGGTCATACATTTGGACTCGATTGGAGCACTCTAAATGGGTCAAAGTGGGATTTTTCAAAATTTGCCCCTACCCAAAAGTTCGACCCAAATTGGGGGACAACAAAATTCGTTTTAGAGGTATGGTTCCTTCGGCAAAGTATCTTATTTTGATCCCTAGAATATGATTTTCATAGAGCGATGGGCGATTTTTAAATCGACCCGCCCTAGTAAACATACAAGATTTTCAGAATAAATATATAAAGAATCATAGAGTTTACAAAACACAACCAAGATACAAGGGAGTAGACAACTTTAAAGAAGAGGGAAATTATTTAATATCTAAAGATTCAAAGTTTAAAAAAGCATATAAGACTAAGTTAACCAAAAATATAAATTTCAGGATGGCGAAAATTACAATACTTTTAACGATAATAACAGCAATCAATGGACTTCTACAAATAAACAAGCTTGAAAACCAATCGAGATACGCTAAAATAAGAATCAGAGAGATGGAGATAGTAAATCAAACTGCAACGGTAATCCATATAATACACCCCAAGGAGTTTAAGCAGATTATAAATAAAATTGAAAATAACTTAGAAAATAATTTCAACCAATACAAAAGGAATGACAGGGGAATTTTATACGAAGAAATAAAATCTATGAAAGCAAAAATAAACTCATTAATGCCTATAGGAAATAACAGAAAACACAGATTACTATTTAATATTGTAGGAACTACAAGGAATGTACAAATGGCTCTTCGGAACCATGGACAATGAAGATAGGGAAAACATACTACAACATTTAGAAATAATAGAGAAAAACAATCATAAGATAATAGGAGCGGTAAATAAACAAATATATATAAATGACAACTTCAATAAATCCATTAATACATTAAAAAGAACCATAGAAGACGATAGGACAGAAATACTAAAAACCTTTGAAAAAATAAATAAATCAAACGAAAAAATTATAAAACACATGCTTTATACCCTTCAGATGCTTAAACTTAAACACTTATAAAGTAAAATTGAACAAATTCAAGAAAACATAGCTTCAGCAAAACATAATATACTACACGCTAGTATATTATCAACAGAATAAATTGAAAGATTCAATATTGACATTTTTAAATTAAAACACGTAGAGACAGGACTCCTTTCATATAAAGACGACACATTACTTTTAGCTATAAAAATACAAACGTGTGTAAAAGCAGATCTAATACTAATAACGCCATTACCTAATAGGCAACATTTTGAAATGATAGGAGAACAGAAATATGCAATTATAATAGGAAACAAAATATATAAATATACAAAAGGAGCACATTTCAAAAACTTAAAAGAAATTAACGTTTGTCCGTTTAACCAATGTAAATACGAATATAACAATGACACAATGATCGAAGACGATACTATCCTGATTAAAAATGCATATAAAATAAAAATGAAACAAGATTGTGACAATAGAGAAATTGTACTCGAAGGAAATGCATTAATAAATTTTTATAATTGTAGAGTTGAGATAAAAAATAAATCATTCCAAAACCAAAAAGTTATTGTTGAAGAAAGATATATTGTCACTGAAAAAGAAACTGATGCATTACAGTTTGAAAAAGTAATACATTTCTCAGAGAAAATAAAAAATCAAGAAAAAAATATTAACAAATTACAAGAATTAAAAATACACAAAAATGTAAATTATGGCATAAGCATAGGTTAGGTTAGGTTAGATGGCTAATCAGAGATCGCACATGGACTGATAGTAGTCCGTTGTGAAGCCATTGAAAGTCGAACTCCCGTGTTCGGACTCAGATATCGGCAAACCGTTTAGTATCCAATACAAATTTGCAGAGGCGCTTAATTTCTATGCCCGCCAGATCGGCGGGTAGTCTGAAGCTATGTGCAACCAGGTGTCTAAGCCTTGATCTCCCAAAAGCAGGGCAGTCAAGAAGGAAGTGCTGGCTAGTTTCTACTGCATCTGCTTCTAAGCAGCTTCTGCATGCGGCGTCCGGTAAGATTCCCAGTCTTACCGTATGTATGCCAATAGGGCAGTGGCCCGTCAAGAGCCCCATCATTAATGACAGGCTAGCCTTACTGAGGGCAAAGAGATCACTAGATCTTCTACGACCTATCTTGGGCCAAAAGGCCCTTGCGACCGCGCAGGTACCAATGCTGGACCATCGCCGACCGAGCAGCCGCGAGGCTCAGCTATCCAGTAGTAGAGAACAAGAGGATGCAGGAGCACCTACCCGTTCCCATTCTACCGACAGCGATTCTAGGGTACCTTTTCTTGCTAGCTCATCAGCCTTGCAGTTACCTGGGATTCCGCTGTGGCCCGGCACCCACACAAGTCTTATAATAGAAGCTCCCGCCGCCAGAGACAGTGACGCCAGACACTCTTCGACCAACCCTGAACGCACTGTGAATGAGTTCAGGGCTAGTATCGCCGCTCTGCTGTCTGAGTGAATGGTCACTTCCCTGAAGGTAGAAACTCTTTTGAGCAGCATATCTGCTGCTACCTTGATGGCTGCAACCTCGGCCTGGAAAACACTGCAATAGTCGGGAAGTCTGAAGCTGGATTTTATGGAGAGCTCCCGACAGTAGACCCCTCTACCAACCTTCCCCCCAAGCTTCGACCCATCCGTAAAGAAGCTTACTGCCCCTCTCCTCCAACGACTTCTTCCCTGCCAAACCTCCCTCGTCGGTATATGTACAGAGAAGGAGGCACCGGAGTTGGGATGATCCGGTATGCAGTCAAAGCTTGTGAGGATATCCGAGTACTCAGATGCACGTCCCTTTAGGAACCCAGACTCCCTGAACCTAATAGCCACCTTTGCGGCCATACAACTTCCGGCAATATCCACCGGCGTTATGTTCAGGATTGCATTAAGTGCGATGGTTGGGATAGACTTTAATGCACCGCACATGCTGATGAGCGCAGCTCGTTGAACGCTCTCAAGTTTCTTTACAAGTGTGGTCTTCTGCAAAGCCCTCCACCACATGAAGACTCCATAGAACATTATGGGCTTGACTATGGTGTCACAGAGCCAGAGTACCACCTTCGGTGAGAGGCCCCACCTTTTGCCAATAGCTCCTCTACAGCAATATAAGGCCATCGATGCCTTTTTAGCTCTCTCCTCGATATTCGGCTTCCATGAAAGCTTCTTATCCAGGATGAGCCCTAAATACTTAACTGTATCCGCCGGTTGCAAGCGAATACCTCCCAATAGCGGTAACGGCGCCTCCGGGATCTTGTATCTTCTACTAAATAAAACCATTTCTGTTTTATTTGGATTGATGGCGAGTCCACTTTCGACCGCCCATTTTGTTACAACGCTGAGATATCCCTGCGTCAACTCATACACGGTGCTTAGAAACTTTCCTTTCACCATGAGTGCTACATCGTCTGCATAGGCAATCACCTGACAGCCAAGATCCTCTAGCTTCTTGAGAAGGTCATTAACGACTAGGATCCACAAAAGAGGAGAAAGAACCCCCCCTTGAGGGGTTCCCCTGCTCACTCTCCGCCGCGCACTCGCGCTGCCCTATTCTGTTTCGACCACTCTGTCGCACGGGAGACTGAAAATGAGGTGCTTGAGGTTCGATTCGACTCCAAGACCGTCTAGTGCAGTTACGACTGCCTCTGGCAGGACATTGTTAAAAGCTCCCTCAATATCAAGGAAGGTCCCAACCGCGAAGTCCTTAGCCTCAATTGCTTCTTCAAGCCACGACACGATATTGTGCAAAGCAGTGTCCACTGACCTTCCTTTACGATACGCATGTTGCGCTCCTGATAGATAGTCCCTCGGAATGCGCCCTCTTAGATACCAGTCCAGCAGCCTCTCCAGGGTTTTCAGTAAAAACGAGGAGAGACTGATGGGCCTGAAATCCTTGGCCGTGACATGGGAGCCCCTGCCAGCCTTCGGGATGAACGTAACCCTGACTCGTCTCCAGGCTCCCGGGATGTAACCTAATCTGATGCAGTTCGCATAGATCGGTGCCAACCAGCCACATGATACCTTAACAGCCTGCTGCAGCTGCGCTGGTATGATGCCGTCCGGTCCCGGGGACTTGAACGGTTTGAACGAATTGATCGCCCAGGTCAGGTGACGCTCATCCAGAAGGCCGACAAAGGCCGTGTGGTCAGCATGCAACGCTCCGAGAGAAACCTCCGTAGAGGACGTATTACTAGGGAAGTGAGCATCAATGAGCATCTGTAGTGTCTCTTCACTGCTCAGCGCCCACCTCCCATTTACATCCTTAAGGTACCCCAGAGACGCGGGGTTTTTCGCGAGAATTCGCCTGAATCTAGAGGACTCATGAAAGCCCTCCACTTTTTCGCAGAAGCTCTTCCACGAGATCCTCTTAGCCCTTCTTAGCTCGGACTTGTATATCGAAAGTCCTGTTTTATACAGGACCCAATCATCGGGTAGCCCACTCCTACGAGCCTTGTTGAATAAGCGTCTGCAGGACGCCCTGATTTCCGAGAGCTCCTAAGTCCACCATTGAGGTTTTCCCCTGCCCTTCGGTGTTTTCAATGGACAGGAGCTCTCCAGTGCAGTGTTGCACGCCGAGCTGAAGGCTTCGACCCACTCATCCACCACATCGGCGGTGGTCAGCGCGCCCACCTTCGGTGCGCGTGGGAGAGTTTGCCGAAGCCTTCTGCGGTAACCTTCCCAGTCCGTGTTTCGGGGATTTCTGAAGGATTTTCTGGGAGGACCTTCTCCGTTAAGACTAAACCCGATATATCTATGATCAGAAAAGGAGTGGTCATCGAGAACCCTCCAGTTCGAGATCAGCGGGGCAATCTTGCGTGAGGCTAGGGTGAGGTCGAGAACCTCCTCCCTACCTGCAGTCACAAAAGTGGGAGAATTTCCCCTATTGCAGATGCAAAGATTTTCACTAACAATAAAATCAAAAAGCGACTCACCTCTAACGTTGGTATCCGACCTCCCCCAAATCGAGTGTCGCGAGTTGGCGTCCGAGCCGATGATGACATCGGCACCATTCCGGGACGCTTCAGCCAAGGTCCTTCTTAGCAGTGTGGGAGGCGGCTCTACTTCATCGTCATGAGGCATGTTTACTGCGACCAGCCAGATATTCCTGGTGTCGCACTCTAGTTTTGCTGTAACTACGTCAGCGTTGCTGAAATTAGGTAAAGAAATACCGTTAGTTCGTTTCTGACCAGCATACAGGCTCTATTTCTACCTGCATCCATGGCCGCCAGCAGCTTATGGCTCTTCGTCCTTAGTCCGGATATTCCGTTGCCAGTTAGCCACGGTTCCTGGATCAGGACCACATCGACTTCGTCTTGCTCCAGACGAAGCAGTAGATTGGCGGAGGCCGCCTATGCGTGATGGAGGTTAATATGGAGGAATCTCATCCTTCAGACCATCCTCTAGGAGCGCCAATTCAGCGCTTCATGATCGACCCTCACCTCCTCGAACAATTGTTCGAGGCTGAAAACGGAGTCGCCGATCGACGAGCCGCCTCCAGTCTCGCCACGTCCGAGAGGTTTGGGTCGTTTTCCGTGGTCGCTTGACTATCGCTAACGCCTTCCCCCTTCCCCCTTCTCCCCCGCATCTGCAGCTTGAGTGCCATCAGCCCTGGCATCCGTTGGAAGTACCTTCAGTACTACCATTTCGAACCCATAGATGATGGCTCCCTTGGTTTTACTGAGAGGACCGATGGACTCCGCGTTAAGCATTATGAGCGCCTGCCGATATGGTTCATCGGTTCTTTCCAGCCTTATTACCCTCCAGTCATGCGCGGGAAGTGAGGGGTTGCAGTATCTGAGGATTTCCTCAATCTCCTTCACAGTGGACGGTTCGGCCGGCATAAGCATACAACGTATAATAATATTATTAATAGCAATAGGAATATTGGTTAAATGTATAATATATAAGAGAAATAAAAATACGAATTTAAATGTAGAGCTACAAATTCAACCTCTTTGAAATGAGGAAAACACAAGAAAAATAATTGGTCCAATGTCAAGCTTAAAACTATAACTATACTTTTATAATCATAAGTAAGTTTCATAATCACTAGTAATAATAAGAAAACTTGGCAGCATTCAATATTAGATATTCAATGGAGACCATTGAATCTAGGGGTGGAGGAGTCACATATTGACATACACTGCCTGGAAAAAATAATATATAAGTAATATTCATTTCAAGATAGACATGCATGCAGATGTGTGTATGTGTGTAAGTAAATATAAACACATGTATAAGTGCCTGCACGCACTTCAAATTGAATATAAGCAACAAATTGAAATAAAGAAAAACTCAGTCGAAGATTAGACCTAAGCAAGACCTAACCTAACTGTAGAGTTGACATAAAGAGCCAAGAAGAAGTTAAGCTCTTTACGACACCAAATATTTCATCATTCAAAACTTAGATTCACACGATCACACGTACATATGTTTATCTTCACTTTCGCGAATTCAAATCATATTATCACTTATCAGTAATAACATGTGCGCGCTGCTCAGGGAAGATATTCTACCAACAATTCAAATTGCGTCGCTGTGACGTCGCGTCGGTACTTCGACCCTTGACAAAACGTGAGCTTCGGCAATTGGTTGTCCGTGTCAACGGAGATTTCGCGTGATGCACTGAGTGTATATACATTATACACACATATATATTGCAAACATTATGCGTATGACCCTATGTCATATTTGTTTACATGCACACATAATTACTTATGATGCGACCACTTGGTCTTTCAAGATGATATCAAAATTTTTAATATAAATGTATGTAATTTATAACTAATACCATAAACCTTTATTAATTCTATATTTAGGTAATAATAAAAACAACATTAAATAATAAATATTTCAAAAGATTTTATGAAATCATTATGAAATAGGACAATTATAACATACATACATATATACTTAACTATATACCTTGATATCAAATATATGTACATCTACATATATATTATATGCAAAGTCGTTTGCGCATATCAAATAAGCAAATCTGTAAGCGTACATTCCTTAACATTAGAATTATCTTTTTTTTTTTTCTAATTTTACACTGAAAATACTTAATTCTGCTGTTTTCGAGTCTTCTGATGCAAAATTCTGGTGAAACACGCTAATAATTTGTCTGTGGTGAATCTCCCTCATCTCTGCCGAGTACCCCTGCAAAAAGTTACGATATCTGAATCGTAAACCTTCTCTATGATAACCGTTCTCTGGTATATTTATGTAAAGCAAACCTGTAGTGCGGAACCACCGGAGAAGTGCTGATCTTGCATATTGCACTTACTGCAAGCAATAGCATACGCTCGCGCCATTGGCTGAGTAACCAAATATCAAATGTCAAAATATCCGGTCATAAAACCAAAAACATATTTTTTTAATTGGCGCCCCAGCAGATCGAAATACGCGAGCAAATTAAAGTGACCGTACATATAAAAAAAATATCGACTAAATCGAAGCACGCGAACAAGTGACCATGCAAATATTATAAAAGAACTTTAATCCTTCGAAATGTCCAATATTTTCCGAACTCTAAGATAAATTGTAGGACCTGAGGAACACTACACTAACGTAGGAGCATAATTGCAAGTGAAACAAACTGTAAGCAACAATCATTTAAAACAATCCAACCCAATCGAAGCGTGAAACTCACACAAATAAAGTAAAATAAATCACTAGCTGCACTAGCGGGGAGTATCCGAGGAGGGAGCCCGAGTACAAAAGGAAAGAGGGTATCAACGAGGATTTTCACGCCGCGGGATGGATGCTCGAAAAGTGTAAGTTATACTTAAAAGAAAGTATAGAAAATATACATATGTACTCATTTTATTTCAAAACAAATAATTAAAAATTAAGAAATAAACTTAGTAATAAGTGTTAAAAAGTAAAAAATTAATAATTATAAAAAATAAAAATTAGAAATGGCAAACCAATATAACTTAATATGACCACCCAGGTTAGGAAACATCAACCTTCTACATCCCAATCCCAATGCAGATCCCGCATCTGCTTTACAACCGATCGAACTCCATCGACTAAACAATCATATAGACCCATTCAAACTCTTTCAAAACCACAACAATACCTCAACAGTCCAAAACTCTTTATGAGACCACAGCAAAGCCCACAAACACATAACCCAAAATTTTATTACCCCCCTCAGCATATACTACAACAGAGACCTTATTATAACCAACCTCCACGACCACCACCATGACCACCACGACGAAAACCACAATCGAAACTGGAGCCAATGGGTATTGATTCTAGCATAAGTCAACAACAAAGAAATGTGCATGTAATTACGAGCGAAGAGCGCGTCGAAACCCCCTATCCAGACGTATGACCATTTTAAGGACAACTACAACGAATATTACTCTTTTGAAAATCCTGAATACCAAACTAAAGAATACGATCATCAGTATAACTACGAAAACAAACGACTTCTCAGACAATAATTTTTTAGGCTGAAAAATTTTTCGTCGCCTTATTTTAATTATAGAACGGAGAGTGGTGACATGATTAACATTTTAGTGGATACTAACAAAAACTACATACAGCCAAATTGGCAAAAAAAAAAAAAAAAAAATCCAAAATGACAAAAACTTTTTAGAAACCTGTTTAACCTACCAGTAATAATTATAAAGTTTTATCTTCTCCCTTCTCTCCCAATGATACTCTTAAAGAACTATCCGCAATCATCTATACCAACCAAAGTTAATTTCATGACCATAAACAACTCATATCGAATAAAACTAAAGCAACATGAACAACTTCCAAAAGAAACAATGAAATCAATAATAAACAAACATTTCGACCTTTTCTCCGATCCTAATAAAAACTTATTACAAAAGTTATCGCCAATATTATAACCAATTCCGATACCCCAGTTTATACAAAGTATTATCCATACCGTATGCCTCTAAAATGTAGAAAAGAAAATAAAAAAATTACTGGACGATTGAATCATTAGTCCTTCCCGTTCCCCATATAATTCCCCATTCGGATTGTTTCAAAAACACAATACGAGCTCACATGTTTGCCGTTCGGTTTAAAGCGTGACCAGCAATATTTCAATGAGCCTTAGATGACATTCTTAAAAAACGTATTGGGAAATTCTGTTTTGTTTATATCGACGATATGATCATATTCATCAAAGATGGAAAAACACATTCTCAACACATCCCCGAAACTTTCAAAACTTTGCAAGACGCGAATATGAAAGTGCAAATGGAAACAGAAACAGAATTTTTAGGATTTATACTTGTAGTACTTTCAGACGGAATAAACACAAACCCTAATATAGTACAAGCTTTAGTCGACTTTCCACACCCAAAAACTTTAAAAGAAAGTCCTGATTGGAAAAAATTAATTTGTTTAGATGGAAAACCATGGGAAATGAATGTGATATTATAACTTACCTTCTTTAATTTTACTTTCGCTGAGTCTCGGGTAAATTAGTTTAAAAAACAAGAAAACTTCATCTCTTTTGGCGACAGTTTTGATAAAATTCTTAACAATTCCAAGTTTAATATACAGTGGAGGCAGCAATATCTTCTCCTTCGGCACTAGAGGCTCACGAATAATATTGGCGGTTTGTAACCTGCTATGCTCTCTGAGTTTCCATCCGTGGCATGCATATTTGTCACCGGAAAATCGTGTGTCCCAATCGCACAAAAAGCACATATATTTTATATAGCCGCTTTGAAGACCGCAAAGCATTGCTACAACTTTTAAATAGCAGCATATGCGCCACATATGTTTGGCGTAGTTAACCATTTTTAAAATATTTTCCAGTGCATCATATGTTTCTTTCGTTTCTGTACTATGGGCGATTGGAACTGAAGATTTTTTATTGGTCTTATGCAGTAAAACCGCCTTCAAGCTGAGTTTTGAACTGTCAATAAATAATCTCCAGTCATCTGTTTCATATTTTATTTCCATTGCGTTCATCAATTTTCCTACATCCGGGCAATATGCAGAAGTTTTTTCATCATTCACAAGGAATAAACTTTGGAGTGTTGCCTGACGACTTCGATAAGCTGTGACTTTCACACCGGGTGCCAACAAATTGTTTGATTTCAAAATGGAAGCCAGCTTTTCCGATTTATGCTGTGTTAATTCCAACTTGGCAACAATTGAATCAAGCTTATTTTTATTTATTAAAATTGGCTCATTGGATACTGATGGCTCATATGGGGATCATCACGTGCATGATATGTCGGAGCAGTCGTAAAAGAGAAAATACATATCTGGGCTAGAAGCTTTTGGCACAGGAATGTGGTCCGAATGAGGCAATGGTGTTGCGGCACTTGCAACACCAACGTAATTGTACGATTTTCTTGTCCTTTTTGCGGCTCCTTTATTCGCACATGCATAGCAATTCAATGGATTGTGACCTTCGCCAGGATTAGTCCAAGTCATTGGGATACCGAATAGCATACTTTCACGTCTTCTATTTTTCCAATCCATTAGACGGTTGTAGCAGCTTTTACACACTATATTTGGTACCCAATTTTCGTTCACTATAACATTTTGGTTGAAGTACATCTCGTACGTTTGAACAAAATCAATACTGAAATTCCCCTTTTTTTATGTGTTGAGACATATTGACCCGCAAAACTAATACGGCTGTGTAAACTGACGCTGAGCAACACTCAAAGCTCCGTCAGGATCGGGAAGGACCTCTCCGAGCCGTTCGATACCAAACGAGGTTTCAGACAAGGCGACTCCCTATCGTGCGACTTTTTCAATCTGCTGCTGGAGAAAATTATATATATGATATTGATATCATCGGCCTCAACACCCGCGCCGTTAGTTCTGCTTTCTCCAGACTTAACAAGGAAGCAACGCAAATGGGTCTGGCAGTGAACGAGGGCAAGATGAAATATCTACTGTCATCAAACAAACAGTCGTCGCACTCGCGACTTGGCTCCTACGTCACTGTTGACAGTTGTAACTTTGAAGTTGTAGATAATTTCGTCTATTTAGGAACCAGCGTAAACACCACCAACAATGTCAGCCTGGAAATCCAACGCAGGATTACTCTTGCCAACAGGTGCTACTTTGGGCTGAGTAGGCAATTGAAAAGTAAAGTCCTCTCTCGACGAACAAAAGCCAAACTCTATAAGTCGCTCATAATTCCGGTCCTGCTATACGGTGCAGAGGCTTGGACGATGACAACAACCGATGAGTCGACCTTAAGAGTTTTCGAGAGAAAAGTTCTCCGAAAGATTTATGGTCCTTTGCGCGTTGGCCACGGCGAATATCGCATTCGATGGAACGATGAGCTGTATGAGATATACGACGACATTGACATAGTTCAGCGATTTAAAAGACAGCGGCTACGCTGGCTAGGTCATGTTGTCCGGATGGATGAAAACACTCCAGCTCTGAAAGTATTCGACGCAGTACCCGCCGCGGGAAGCAGAGGAAGAGGAAGACCTCCACTCCGTTGGAAGGACCAAGTAGAGAAGGACCTGGCTTCACTTGGAATATCCAATTGGCGCCAAGTAGCGAAGAGAAGAAACGACTGGCGCGCTGTTGTTGACTCGGCTATAATCGCGTAAGCGGTGCCTAGGCCAGTAAAGAAGAAGAAGATAAAGAGACATATTGACCACAGCAGTAGCAAAAGCTATTTATATCTGGCTTGCACAGTTCCACATTTTGTTCTCTTTTGTTCACTTTTAAAAAATTTGAGAAAAATTACTTTTACTGCTCGCGTTCGTCGGCACTTGTTGAGTGACAAAAATCACAGAACCAGTGTGAGAAAGAGAAAAAGTATAATGACAATGCATGTTTTATGTGAACATTACAGAACCAGTGTTGCTGGATTTTTTATGAATTAAAAAAAAATATTTAAATACATCATTCATACATTCATTTTTAACTTCGAAAGTGTTGCACATATAGGAAAATGGTATAGAAACAGATTAGAGAAACTGTAATTCTTAATTTTTCTAAATTTGTTTCATCAAAATCGGACATGTGGTTCATCAAAAACATCAAGATAAGGAAAAAATTTAAAAGGTCAGACATAAGTAGTTTATTTGAAATTAAAATGGTTTGAGAGAAAAGGTGAAACGTAATAGCAGATACAGGAGGTTCTACGAATAGTGTATCAAAATGGCACATTAAGTGCTAATTGAGCTATGACAGGGCTGCACTCCTATCTACCTACCTAAAATAGAAACCATTGGAAGGATGGGTACTGCACAGTTAACAAAATTACATATAACCGAATTTATTGAGCATGGCATGGTGAAGAATATATATATATTTTTTTTATTTAGTTGTAATTCTATTTGGTTCGCTAGTGTGCACATATTTGTTTTTCTGTTTTGTAAGCGTGCTTTCTTTCTTAGTTTTGCCCTTATATTTGGCCCATGGCATAGGCTGAATTCCTCGGGCTAGACAACAGGCAAAGTTAGCGCGGTGGTCAACTAGAAGAATTCTGCAGGATATTTCATTTTTAATATTTCAGTTTTTATTACATTTTCCTTCACATCGCTGGAACAACCAGCACAAGTATAATATAACAATATGAAGAAGTATCAAATAACGTACGAAACTTAAATGAGAATAAATTAAAAAGATTTAATTGCTTATTTATAATATTTTATCCCAACTTAGAAATGGTGAGACAAGAGTTTTTTATGTACAGTTTTTGCCCAATTTGATTTTTGTAATGACGATTTAACGAAAGTTTAAAATTTTTGACGTGTGACTGTTGATAAATTGACAAATTTAAGTTTTAACTTCAAAAAGGTTTACCACTTTTTCTCTCAAAATGTGCTAAGCTTTCAGCTATAATGACATCGTTTTGTTGAAAGCGCATAAGTTTTTATTTAATTCTAATATTTTGTCAAATGAAAAACTTTTCATTACTTTATTTCAATCGTTCAGTATAGTGGTCCGATATTAGCCATTTCGACAAATAAGCTGCTTTTTGAAAAGGGAAAGGTGCAAAATTTTAAATCAATATCTCAAAAACAGAGGAGTTTCGCATAAATATAGACAAGCGGACTGACGGGCATGATTAAATCGATTCAGATCGTCATGCTGTTCATTTGTATATAGTTTTGGTGTCATAAAGAGCTCAACTTCTTCTTGGTTCTTTATGTCAACTCTACAGTTAAAAATGAAAGCACTGAGCTTCTTTGCCTAGGTCTAATCTTCGACTGAAATTTTTCTTTATTTCAATTTGTTGCTTATATTCTAATTTGAAGTACGCGCAGGCACTTATACATGTGTTTATTTACTTACATACATACACACATCTGCATGCCTGCCAGAAGAATTTGTTTTATCAGCAAAAAATGTGTAGGCCAGCTCCTCTTATTTCAAGAAAGAGTTCAGGTTTCGAAATCTTTCTTGAAGTAGATAATGTTTTCATATTTATTGGGTGTCAATATGTGACTCCTCCACCCTTATATTCAATGGTCTCCATTTAATATCTAATATTGAATGCTGCCAAGTTTTCTTATTATTACTAGTGATTATGAAACTTACTTATGATTATAAAAGTATAGTTATAGTTTTGAGCTTCCAATTATTTTTCTTGTGTTTTCCTCATTTGAAAGAGGTTGAATTTGTAGCTCTACATTTTAATTCGTATTTTTATTTCTCTTACATATTATACATTTTACCAATATTCCTATTGATATTAATAATATTATTAGTAGGCTTATGCCATAGTTAACATATTTTTGTTTTTAATTCTTCCAATTTGTTAATATTTTTTTCTTGATTTATTATTATCTCTGAGAAATGTATTACTTTTTTAAACTGTAATACATCAGTTTCTTTTTCAGGGACAATATATCTTTCTTATACAGTAACTTTTTGGTTTTCGAATGATTTATTTTTTATCTCAACTTTACAATTATAAAAATTTATTAATGCATTTCCTTCGAGTACAATTTCTCTATTGTCACAGTTTTTAATCATTTTAATCAGGACAATGTCGTCTTCGATATCTTCGATCGTTGTGTAATTGTTATATTCGTATTTACCTTGGTTAAACGAACAGACGTTAATATTTTTTAAGTTTTTGAAATGTGCTCCTTCTGTATATTTATATATTCTGTTTCCTATTGTAATTGCATATTTCTGTTCTCCTATCATTTCAAAATGTTGCCTATTAGGTAATGGCGTTATTAGTATTAGATCTGCTTTTACACACGTTTGTATTTTTATAGCTAAAAGTAATGTGTCGTCTTTATATGAAAGGAGTCCTGTCTCTACGTGTTTTGATTTATAAAAGTCAATATTGAATCCTTCAATTTATTCTGTTGATAATATACTAGCGTGTAGTATATTATGTTTTGCTGAAGATATGTTTTCTTGAATTTGTTCAATTTTACTTTCTAAGTGTTTAATTTTAAGCATCTGATCGGTATAAAGCATGTGTTTTATAATTTTTTCATTTGATTTATTTATTTTTTCAAAGGTTTTTAGTATTTCTGTCCTATCGTCTTCTATGGTTCTTTTTAATGTATTAATGGATTTATTGAAGTTGTCATTTATATATATTTGTTGATTTACCGCTCCTATTATCTTATGATTGTTTTTCTCTATTATTTCTAAATGTTGTAGTAGTTTTCCCTATCTTCATTGTTCATGCTTCCGAAGAGCCATTTTTATGTAGTTCCTACAATACTAAATAGTCCTCTGCGTTTTCCGTTATTTCCTATAGGCATTAATGTGTTTATTTTTGCTTTAATAGATTTTATTTCTTCGTATAATATTTCCCTGTCATTCCTGTTATATTGGTTGAAATTATTTTCTAAGTTATTTTCAATTTTATTTATAATCTGCTTAAATTCCTTGGGGTGTATTATATGGATTACCGTTGCAGTTTGATTCACTATCTCTATCTCTCTAATTCTTATTTTAGCGTATCCGAATTGGTTTTCAAGGTTGTTTATTTGTAGAAGTCCATTGATTGCCGCTATTATCGTTAAAAGTATTGTAATTTTCGCCATCCTGAAATTTATATTTTTGTTTAACTTGAGTCTTGTATGCTTTTTTAAACTTTGAATCTTTTGATATTAAGTGATTTCCCTCTTCTTTAAAGTTGTCTACTCCCTTGTATCTTGGATTCTTTATATATTTATTCTGAATTTGCTTTGAATACTTTCTCTTTCAAATTGTCGTTGTTATTTGCATCAGCGTTAAAAAGTCTGAAGTGTTTATTCAAAGTTAAGTGTAATCTTTCAACATCTGCATTTCCTGTTTTATTAGAAGTGGTCGTTAGGTGTAGGTTTATTTTATTATCTTTTAAGAATTGTTTTATTGGTACTGTATCTAATTCATTGTCTGTTACTAAAGTTTCCGGTTTGACTAAATATTGAATTCTTTCCTTTATGGCATTTACAATTGATATCCAAGTTCTGTCCTTTAATGATTTGGCTGTTGCATATTTTGTTAATTTGTCGATTCTTGTAAGGTACATTATGCCTCTTTGTGGGTACCAAATATCAAAATGAACAATTTCATTATGTCTTTTAGGAGTTTCCGTAATATTTAAATTATGTTTGATAAGGTTTCTGTCGAACTTCGCCTTATTGCATATTTCACAATTATTGATGTATTTCTGCATTTCTTTTTGTAATTTGGGGTAGTAGTGATTATTTTCTAGATGTTTCTCTTCTATCAATGTTAAGAGTTCTCCTTTCTCTGTTACATCTTTTAAAATTATGTTTGATTTCATTATTTGATTATTTGCGAAAAATCTATATATATAAAAATGAAATGGTGTATAGTTGTAACGCTAAAACTCCAAAACGGCTGAACCAAATGAAATACTTCCTTTGGGGGATTTGTTTGTTATTACCACGCGCAGGTCATGTCTTAAAATCAGAACAAAATATTAAGAGGGCGTGGCACCTCCCATACAAATTGAATTTTTCAAGTCGAACATCTTCAAAACTGTTTAAGGTAGGAACATGAAAATTGGTACAGAGCTACAGGATAACAACACCACTCTCACCTATAAAACCGGGGGCTATCGAATAAGGGGGCGTGGTACCTCCCATACAAACTAAATTTTTTAAGCAGAATATCTGTGAAAGGGTTCAAGGTAGGGAACTGAAAATTGGTATAGACCTATATGGTATCAAAAGCCTTCTTACACATAAAAAAAGCTGTAATCGGAAAAGGGGGCGTGGCACCTCCCATACAAACTGAATTTTTCAAGGTGAATATCTTCAAAAGTGTTTAAGGTAGGAACATGAAAATTGGTATAGAGCTATAGGAAACAACACGATTCTCACCCATAAAACTTGGCGTTATCGAAAAAGGAGGCGTGGTACCTCCCATACAATCTTTAATTATTTTGGTTGTTAATCCACCATATATTTATCTCATTTTCCACCTAGCACGACATTTTGGTTGTTTCTTGCTATTTTTGTTTATTTATCGGTGACAGTAGCGGTTAATCGTAATTTTGGTTGTGTTACGTGCTATTTTTGGTTTATGGAAATGGCAGTTATATGAAACAAACACAAATTAAATTAAACGTCAATTTTGCTTTGCAATCGAACACGCAAAATTTAGAGATCAATAAAAATGCGCCTTGCTTTACTGATATATCGATATATTTTGTTTTAAAAAGTGAGTTATTTAGTGAAAGTGATTTAGCGTGTAGGCGAATACCGATTTATGTACATTGGAATTTATCATTCAATTGATCTGCTTCCTTAGTTTAATTCATTCATTTTTGGAGTTTTCAAAGGTAAGTTATTGGTCCGAAAAACCTTAAATGAACTTTATGCAAATAAATGATCATTTCCAATTAGATATTTGTTACGATGCCAAGAATCAGTACGTATGGTAACACTTCTCGGAGTTCCCAGGCCGCAAGGAGAACACGAAATAGCAGAGCACGTCAAAGGGAAAGTGTTATTGAGAGGGTATCACCACGAAATAGACTGCTGGAGAATAGCACGCATCAGTTAGAAGATGTCAGCAAGAACGATTGAGAAGAAGGGAAGTTCACAATCAGCAACAACGATCGAGAAGAAGGGAAGTTCGTGCTCGCCAAAGTGATGAAGTAAGATCACAAAATACGATTATTCGACGACAACAGCGGCAACATCTTTCTTTTGTGAACATTGAACGGGCAGGTTTTCGATATGATCTAAGCATTCAATATAGCGCATCTGTTCAAATCGGTCAGATGTCAGTAGTTTGTCAGTATTGCAATGCAGTTAAATTTAAAAATGAACCGCCAGGGTTATGTTGCGCCGAGGGAAAGGTTAAGTTGCCAGAATTGCTTCCACCACCACAGCCATTGTTCCAGCTGCTTTACGGTGAATCTCCTTACTCGAGCCATTTCTTAAAGCACACTAAAATGTACAACGATTGTTTTCAAATGACGTCGTTTGGCGATGAAATTGTAAATGAACAAAACTACAATCCAACGTTTAAAGTATTTTTGCCAAACAATATTCGACAGAAACTACAGAGCTTTCCTCCAATTATACAGGTTCATGGGCAAATTTTTCATCTCGCTGGATCGCTGTTGCCGCATCCAGATCAAGAACACAAATATCTCCAAATTTACTTTCTGGGAGATTCACATGATGAAGTAAATCGGCGTTGTGCTATCTTCAATACAACGAAAAGAGAAATTTTTTTTTTTTTTTATATTGCATATCTTTATTTACAATCTGTCGTAAAACAATAAGTAAATGTAATTGACTGATATAATTCACATTGATGCATTAAGTGCAATTTGGCCTTAAAGTAAGGGTGATCAGTAAATGTATCGTATGATTATTTTTGCATTAACTACTTAATTAGTTCTTACGATCTAAAGGGCAGGTCTAGAGGATGCAGTCTTTGAAGTCGTCGTGTGTCTTCACTGTTGTCTAATAAGTTTATGGCGTGTGTGTTGGGATGGAAATTTAGTCTTGTGATGTATTTAGAGCTGTATCTTTTTATTTCGTCAATTACCGTAGATGTGTTCAGATCCTTGTGGAGATGGATATTTTTGATATACCACGGAGCCTTAGCAATCAGTCTAAGAGTTTTTGACTGGTATCTTTGAATAATATTTATATTGGATTTACTTGCAGTACCCCAAATTTGAATGCCATAAGACCACACAGGTTTTAACACAGCTTTGTAGAGAAGCATTTTGTTTTTCAGACTAAGTTTAGACTTGGGGCCAAGCAACCAATACATTTTTCTTGTTTTAATTTTGAGCTGTGTTCTCTTGGCTCTGATATGTTCACGCCAAGTAAGTCTTTTATCTAAATGTAATCCAAGGTATCTTACACTATTGGATTTAGGAATTATGACACCATTAAGATTTACGCTGGGGCACTCTTCTTTTCTTAATGTGAAGGTGATTTGAGCAGATTTTGAGGCGTTTACCGAGATGTTCCAGTTTTTAAGCCAGGATTGCAATTGATCTAGCTGTGCTTGTGCGGTTTCAGCAGCTTCACTAGCCGAGTAGGAGGATGAAAGTATAGCAGTGTCGTCTGCGTAGGTGGCAACTATTAATTTATCGTCTTCTAGTATTGGCATGTCTGCGGTAAAAACTGTGTAGAGCGTTGGTCCCAGAACACTACCTTGGGGGACTCCTGCTTTTATCTCGTGTATGTCCGAGATTTCGTCTTGAATTTTAACGTAGAAATGCCTGAAACTCAGATAGGATCTGAGGAAGAGATAGAGCGGGGTAGGTAGTATCTTTTTAATTTTGTACAGTAGGCCTGAGTGCCAGACTCTGTCAAATGCCTGCTGAATGTCTAGGAAAATCGCACAACAATACTTCTTCTCTTCCAGGCTACAAAGTATAGATTTCACAATACGATGGCATTGTTCCGGTGTACCGTGCATTTGTCTGAAACCAAATTGATGATCTGGGATGATCGATTGCCTTTCCAGCTCTGGCAGTAATCTTCGAAGAAATATTCTTTCGAGTATTTTCGAGAATATTGTCAGTAGGCTTATTGGTCTATATGAAGATAACTCATTTTCCGGCTTGTTTGGCTTTGGTATCATAGTTATTTCAGCACATTTCCACTGCGTAGGGAAATGACTTAGCCTGAAGCTACAGTTAAAAAGCAACACTAAAAATAACAGGCATTTCTTGGGAAGATTTTTGATTGTCCATGCGTCGATATTGTCGTGACCTGGAGACTTTGAATTTTTTATCCGCGAAATTTCCGACTGAACTTCTGAAAGTCTTACGCTTGTTAGAGGTTTATCCATTGGGCATGGACTGTCGATGTATTCTTCAACGTCCCGGCGGTGGCTGGTACTGTTAAAGTTAAATGGCTCAAATGAAGCTTTAAGATGGTTGGCAAAAGCATGAGCTTTGCTTGTGTTTGATCTACACCAAGAATTGTTGGCATCTTTTACCGGAACCTGTCTTACGGTGGGCCGTTTTAGGTATTTGGTGGCCTTCCATATACTATAGTCCCCGTCCTTGTTTGGATCAACATTTTTGAGGTATTCTCCTATCGATTCTTCTTTAAGTTCAGCCAACTTAGTTTTAAGCTCCTTGACTGCTTTGTTAAGGGCTGTTTTGTCATTTGGATTCCTGCTGTTGTGCCAAATCCTTCGAAGTCGCCTCTTGTGTTTAACCAATTCAGAGACTTCATCAGAATATGGTTGCCTATTTCTTTGTGTTCGACAAGGTTTTTTACAACTGTTCGTTGACGCTAAAAAGGCAGCTTCGTGTATTTTGTTGGTAAATATTTCCACAGCATCATCTAAATCTCTTGTTGAGTTAATCTCCATGTTGAGATTAATATTGGACTCAAGTCGGGCTTGAAAAAGTTTTATGTCAGATCTCTTATTTAATATACGCTGCTTCTGAGCAGTGACTAAAGCAGGCGAATTAAAATTAATAATGAGAGCGGAATGATCAGAGCTAAGATCGTCATCATTGATTATTTCGAGGAGATTGGAATCAATTCCTAAGTGAACAGCAAAATCGATTAAATCAGGTATCTTGTTAGGATCAGTGGGCCAGTAAGTGGGCCTGCCGGTAGAAAGAACGTTAAGATTTTTTTCTGTTATACATTTGTATAGTTCGCGACCTTTCGGATTAGTAAGACGAGATCCCCACCATGGATGTTTGGCATTGAAATCACCACCAGCCAGAAATCGACTGCCCAGTTTGTTGAAAAATGTGATAAATGACTTTTTATCTATTTTGAAACGCGGAGGTAGATAAAGTGCGGTTATGGTGATTCCTCCATTAACGCTTGTGATTTCAATAGAGGCTGCTTGAACTGAAGGCAACGAGATTGGTTCTAGTATCTTATATTTTAAAGCGGACTTAACAATAATAGCAGATCCACCATGTGCTTTACCATCAGGATGGTTGCAAGTAATAAGGTCGTAACCATTAATTTTAAAAAAAGACTTGATAGTGAAATGAGTTTCGGATATCATAAGTATATCTATGTTTTTAGTTACAATGAAATGTTCGACTTCTAATCTATGATTACTTAGTCCATTGGCGTTCCAGATAGCCATCTTTAGACTTAATTGCATAATTTTGCAACAAGAAAAGACATCATGGTTATTAGCGCTGAGGTCAGCTCAATTTGTTTAGAGATCAGAGCTTCTAGCTTTTCTAAATTATTGTGACTGCATGCAGCAGTGCTTTGTTGTCCTCTTGTGATATCTGCGTAGCTTAAGTTGTTGTAAAGTGGTTGCTCGGTATTTAAACTAGTACCGACTTTAGGCCTTGGATTATTATTAGTCGACTTAGTTGGATCTCTTTTGCATACAAGTGCCTGATAGACTTGACAACCCTTGTAATTGGCAGTATGATTTTGTAAGCAGTGTACACATTTTGGTGGAGTTCCGACGTCTTTTTCGCATTGAGCGGTGGAATGGTCTAGACCGCATTTCACACACCTGAATGGCTTCTTACAATAGCGTTTAGTATGTCCAAACTCCTGACAACGATGGCACTGAACTAAGTCATTGAATTTTCGAGGAGGCTCAATTTTGACTACTGCATTACATAAGCGATTAATGTCGAATGCACTTTTGTTGTTTGCTGATGGCTCTAGGTCAGCAAAAAATATTGACATTGGCATTTTTGTTGCTTTACTTTTTGCATTAACAATGTGGCCTTGTTGAGCTAAGCCAAGTTTAATGTCATCTATCGGTGTGGAAAAATGAATATTTTTTATAACAATCCTATAGGGCTTATCTTCTTTTAGCTGATAAGTGTGAAAAATTATATTTTCAGAGTCTAAATAATTAACGAGCTTTCTATAAGAGTCACTGTTTGCAGGCATAACTCTGGCTTGTCCGTCTCTACCGGACTTGTACGAAAAATTTTCTCTGCCAATTAGAGCTGAGAAACTAATAATCATTTTATTTATGTCGTTAACTTGTGGTATGAAAATTGGTGGTGGTTTGTAAACACTCGTAGTTGTCTCTATTTGTTTCTCACTGTTGTTATCACTGATATTGATGTCGCTTTGTGTGTTTGTGTCCAAGACTGAAAACCGGTTTGATGTGTTTAGAGTAATGTTTGTCTTTAGTTGTTTTTTTAATACTTTTGGAGATTCAATAGTTTTGCGCTTCACTGCTTTATGCTGGTATGTGCTTTGCCAGCCTCCGCTGTTATCACACATTCCGCCCGCCACAACGTCCTCCCCATCCATTAGGTAGAGGTTTTGTTTGTGCCGATTTTTCGCGTTTTATTTCACACGATTTTTTGTTTACTAAAATAATGCAAGTGCACTTTTCCAAATGAAATCAAAAGTTCTGCCTATGATTGCACTCACTGAGTTTTGTCTATGACCGCACTCGTCGAATTCACGATAAGAGAAATAATCGAACAATTGCAGCAAATGTTACACGAACACAATGGCCTCATTAAGCTGTTTACAATTTCGTTGGAACGTATGCCAACAGATGATCATAGTATAATCATACAAGCGGACAAAAGACCAACAGGGACACCTGAAAGACAATATAATGCACCTACAGTTAGCGAAATATCAGTTGTTGTTGTTGGAGAAAATTTGCAGTCGCGTGATATTGTTATCAAATGTAGAATTCAAAACGCACTAAAACGGATAAGTGAGACACATCGGTCTTATCAACCGTGGAGAAGACGGATATCACTTAGAATATAAGATAATAAATCCGGTGAATGGTTAGTAAAAAAAATTTTTGTTTGCTACTTCATATACATAGGTAATTTAAGCTTTTAGGTGTCGAGACTAATAAAAAAGTCAGTTCAATGAAGTTTTACGCATATCGAATGATGATTCGCCAAAACTATGACAACCACTTACTGAGATATGGACGGTTATTTCAACAGTATGCAGTTGACATGTATGTATGTTAAAGTTGAGACAGAACGACTTAATTACATGCGATACAATCAGTCGAAGTTGCGATCTGAAGAGTATATTCACTTAAGAGATGCAATGAATGGTGATATTACAGATATTGGTCGACTCTATATTTTGCCATCGACATACATTGGCATTGCTAGACACATGCATGAGTACTCTCAGGATGCGATGACTTACGTGCGCAATTATGGACGGCCGGATTTGTTTGTTACATTTACTTGCAATCCAAAATGACCAGACATTACGAATCTATTGCATACCGGTCAATCACCAAGCGATCGCCACGACGTTACAGCACGCGTGTTTAAACAAAAATTCAGATGTTTGATGGACTTTATTACGAAACAACGTGTATATGACACTGTTCGATGCTGGATGTACTCAGTGGAGTGGCAGAAGAGAGGTTTGCCCCACGCACACATTCTTCTTTGGATGGTGGAGAAAATTACACCTGACCAAATTGATGACATAATTTCCGCCGAAATTCCTGATGTTGAAATAGATCCAGAGTTGCACGAAGTGGTGATGGCCAATATGGTTCATGGGCCATGCGGAGAACACGATCCATCTTGGTTTGTATGTCGGACAGTAAATGCAAAAAACGCTATCCCCGTGCTTTAATTCGGAAAGTCAAGCTGGAAACGACGGATACCCTCTCTATCGGCGACGCTTACCCGCTGACAATGGCAGAACATTCATCACTCAATTGAAAGGAAAGAATTTGGTGGTTGATAACACATGGATCGTTCCATATTCGTCAATTTTGTCCTAGGCATTCAAACCACATATGAATGTTGAGTATTGCAGTTCAATAAAATCAATTAAGTATGTTTGCAAATATGTCACCAAAGGAAGCGATGTGGCGGTTATTGGCGTTGAACGAGATGAAATTAGCAAATTTCAAATGAGCAGATATGTGAACTGCAATGAAGCAATCTGGAGAATATTTTCATTTGCAAATCATGAACGCCATCCTACTGTTGTGCAACTGGCAGCTCATTTGGAGAATGGCCAGCGAGTTTATTTCAACGCAGAGAACATAGTACAGCGAACGGAAATACCACCAACAACCACTTTAACAAGTTTCTTTGCAACTTGCGCCAGTGATCCGTTCGCGAGAACATTGCTTTACTCGGAGATGCCTCGGTATTATACATGGAATGCATCGTCGAAGAAATGGTTGCGCAGGAAGAACGGCCATCCGGTAGATGGTTATCCAGGTGTTTTTTCAACTGATGCATTGGGAAGAATTTACACAATCCATCCAAAGAACGATGATTGCTTTTACCCACGTTTGCTTTTGATTAATGTACGCGGTTCAACTTCATTTGAATCATTGAGGACTGTAGATGGTACCATTTGTGCAACATTTCGAGAAGCATGTCAACAATTGCAATTGCTTGAACACGACAGTCACTGGAATCAAACGCTAGAGGATGCAATAGCTTCTTCACCAGCCACTGCAGTTCGTACACTTTTCGCTATTATAATTTCGACATGTGAGCCTTCAAACCCGCGTCTATTATGGGATACGTACAAAGATGACATGGCAGAAGATATTTTGCATCGCCTGCGATTAGCGACGAGAAACGTCGACTTACAAGTGAACACTGACATCTACAATGAAGCATTATTCCTTACTGAAGATTTATGTTTACTTATGAATGGAAAACTATTGATTGAAGTTAATATGCCGGCATCAAGTCGTCAAACAAGGGATTTAGTGAGTCGCGAATTGGAACGCGAGCGTGCTTACGATATAACTCACTTGCAACAACAAGTACAAACAAATGTTCCACTGTTGAATGAACAGCAAAGCAGTGCGTACAATCAGCTAATAAATGCTGTAGATAGTGGAAACGGTGGCATATTTTTCCTCGATGCGCCCGGCGGGACTGGCAAAACGTTCCTATTGTCTTTAATACTAGCAGCAATACGTGGTCAAGGTGGTATTGCATTAGCTCTTGCATCTACCGGGATTGCTGCAACACTGTTAGAAGGTGGAAGAACGGCACATTCAGCATTTAAGTTTCCATTAAACTTGCAAATACATGAAAGTATTGTTTGCAATATTTCAAAGCAATCAGCAATGGCACAAATTTTAAAAAAATGTAAGTTAATCATATGGGATGAATGCACAATGGCCCACAAACGATCATTAGAAGCACTCGACCGAACACTGAGAGATTTGCGCAACAATAATCGTTGCTTTGGAGGAGTGATGATATTGCTGTCGGGCGACTTTAGACAAACACTTCCCGTGATTCCAAAATCAACAGCGGCGGATGGACTAAACGCATGTCTGAAGTCATCGCATTTGTGGAGGTTTGTTAAAACCATTTCATTGACCATGAATATGCGAGTTTTGCTGCAAAACGATAGAACTGCGGAGGTTTTTTCAAAAGAGCTGCTGCGAATCGGAAATGGACAAGTTCCGATAGATCCTTGCAGAACGAAGTTTGCCGGGTCAGCTAGTTTTATATATAACTCTTGAGTTTGTAAAAACAATTTGTCATCTGGGCTGTAAAGTACGATTAATCCTTTTTCCGGTAGGTTCTCTTGCATTATTTTTAAAATGTCGCTTTCAAGTGTTACTTTTATTATGTTTATTTTCCTTTGATGTATTATTTTCTCTGTTATTGATTGCCTTTGCGCTCTTTGAATTATAAGTTGATTTTTTTATATATTGATTGCATTTTCTGTTATTTTTATGAAATATGTACTATCCGTTTCTGCAGTATGTACAGTATATATGTCGTCATCATTGAATATTTCATTTAAATTCAATTCTACCATATTATTATTTTCATATTTTAGTCTGCTTACACCCATCTGCAATTACATTTTCATTACCTTTAAAGTATAAAATAGCGAAATCAAATTCACTCCACTCCGAGGACACCGTTTTGAATCAATTGAGGATATAAAAGCTGGAAAGCTAGATTTCCCCAAGCGCTATGATGACTCGAAAATACGTTGAAAAAGTGTATTGCAGGGGGAGGAGATTACTTTGAAGGAGATGGAATGGAAAAAATTCACCTTCTAATTTGATCACAGTAGTATCTGAATTATAGTAAAAGTTAATTAATTAATTATTTTTAATAAAGCTTGTCGAACACGTTTTAAATGTATGTCTTACTTTGCTAAATTTTCAAAAATATTTCACAAACAACCACATCTGCCAAACAAAGAAGATGGTTTTCCAACTCGTGAGCACGCTACGTACGAGTATACTATATATGGCCGCGTGAAAAATAAGGCACTTCCGAATTTATGCCACACATTATGCGACTATCATTGTGTCCTGTAGATTGTTATCTCAAATACAATTTTCTATGGAAATAGAATACGTTTGATGTGAAATCGCAAATCGTTAGATAAAAAAGGTCGTTTTGGTCGTACCCCATAACTGACGCGGATTTGATGGCTGATATGTCGAAATGATCATCGCGAAAAGTGTACGAACTTCAGTGGCATGCGAAGTAGCATCGTCCATCGTTTGATTCCTGTGATTATCATTTTTCAGCAATTGTTATTGCTGGCATGCTTCACAAAAAGTTGCACACACCGTAGCATTTCCGGTACGCAATGACTCAATTGAAATTGAACCAGTACATTAATCAATAACAACCGAAGGTAGAAGCACTCCTCGTTTTTTGGGTGGATTGTGTAAATTCCTCTCAATGCATTAGTCGAGAACACACCTGGATAACCATCTACAGCTTGGCCTTGCTTTCTGCGTAAATATTTCTTCGACGATGCATTCCATGTATTAGTTTGTCAAAAAAGTCTTGCGGTATTTTCGCCAGTTGGCGCTGAAAGCGTGTAGTTCTAGTTTTATTTTTCGCACCGGGTTATGCTATACCTTTTTGCAAAGTTATTTTCACGCGCTAACGCGTGTTTGATTGATTGCCGTTTCTTTTAAGTCGTTCGTGAGTTATAGCGTCGCAAATATGGAGAAAAATAAAGAGAAAATCCGGCATATTTTACAGTACTACTACGATAAAGGCAAAAATGCATCTCAAGCCGCTAATAAAATTTGCGCAGTTTATGGACCCGATACAGTTTCCATTTCCACCGCACAACGATGGTTTCAACGTTTTCGTTCTGGTGTAGAGGTGGTCGAAGATGCGCCACGCTCCGGAAGGCCTGTCGTCGAAAATTGCGATAAAATCGCTGAATTGGTCAAAAGAGACCGGCATAGTAGTCATCAAATCGTTATAAACGATTTGAAGAAGCTTGGAGTCACTAAGAAGCTCGATGTATGGGTGCCACACGAATTGATTCAATAAATTACCGCAAGACTTTTTTGACAACCGATTATAATATCAAGGCAAGACCGAATAGAGCAATGTTCTCACAAACGGAACACTGACGCGAGTTGAGAAAAAACTCGTCAAGGTCAATTTTGTTTCTGGCGGTGTTTCCACTGCCTGTAATGTATTCCCTGGGTTGAAATATACTCTTTGGTCATTCTCTAAATGAACTGCAAGACGGCCAACAGTCAGAAAACTTTAATGAATTGCAAAAGTAAATATCCTACAATGCGCTTTATCGACAGTATTGTTCAAGACCAATAACCGCCATGTTGCTTTCTTTGTTGACGTACTTACAAACGTATTTTATCGATTTTACTAAACTGCAATACTTAACATTGATATGAGTTTTACGATCCATTTGTTGTCAACTTCGAAATTCACTCCTCTAAATTGAATGCTGAATGTTCTATCATTGTCGTCTGGTGAGCGACGCCGACATGGTGGATATCCATTATTTCCAGTTTGTGTTTCTGAAGGAAAAGCACGTGGATAGTGTTTCGTGCATTTATTGTCAGACATACACACCAAAGTGGGATTTTGGTTTCAAAGTTCCATGAACTATATTGATATTCACCACTTCGTATAATATTGATCTGGTGTAACCCTCATCTACAAGTGAAAGAGTACATCCAGCATTTAACAGCACGTTTCTTCAAGATAAAGTCCATCAAATATCGTTATTGTTGTTTGAAAAGTCGTGCTATGACATCATGACGATCGCTTGCTGATTGACCGCAATCTATAATTTCGCATGTCATCGCATCCTAGGAGTACTCGATCATGTGCCTTGGGCTGTCAATGTATGATGCCAAAAAGAACGCCGACCGATAAAAGCGCGACCTCTTCGTGGCATCGTAATAAATTTCAACCTATAATTGGTCACTTTGTGTGAAATAATTTTTCTTTTTGAAATGCCGGAATAAAGAAAGCAAACGACAAATTTGAACGATTGAAATAATTGAAAAACAAAACAAAAGAAAATTTATAAACAAATTTTGTATGAAAAAAAGTTACTTTTTGGAATTGGCCAATTTCCCGGCTTTTCCTAACGAAGAGAGTTTCTAAACCTTCCTCCGTCCACAGCGAATACCCTCTGAAAATATCATCAAGATTGGTTCAGCCGTTCTCGAGCCTTAGCGTTACTAACAAACACTCATTCGTTTGTATGGAAAAAAGGGCTGTTTTAGGGGTTTTCTGGAAATTATTCGAATTCTTCCCGCCGTAAAAATCTTTGAACTTCAACGAACATAAAAAAAAAGATTTGGCCAAATAGGTCCAGACATTGTTGAGTTATGCGCTTAGCAACACATTTTGCGATTCATTTTTACATTATAGATTGTATAAATTAAAAACACTTCTATTATAATGTACAATTGTTTATTTATATCGATCATTTACATGAACCCAGGATTTTTAAATTGGACACAAGATATTTTACAATAATAATTAATTTTGTCATGACTTTATCTCAACAATAACGACACGTTTAATTTATGGCATCAAAATTGTTTTATATTGTTCACAAACAACGTCGCATAAAGCCCAAGAAACTATTTTGGTGCATTATTTTCAAACCATTTATGCTCAGTATTTTATTTATTTAACATATAACATTTCACTGTTTTTCTCTATTCATAAAAATCAACTTTTTTGAGTTATGACACTTACTCTTTTCGGGAATGAGACATTCTTTAAATTTGCCATTTTAAATAAAATTTCTTCATAAAGTTTGACAAACGAATTGGCGATCGAACTATACTTTTCGCGCGGAAATAATTTCAAAATTAGAACTCCGCTCACGATTTCTTCTTCAATTTTCATTTTAAGCGCAATTTCTCCACCGAAATTTATATTAGACTTGCATTGACGTAGTATATGTGGGGTTAAGGTTTTAATAATTATAACACTATTTAACCAACTACTTAATGTAATTATCTCTATTTACTTACAAGTAAATCCGACTTACAATTATATTTTACATACGAATATAAAAGTTTTCTGTTGAGAACACGTGTTCAGGAACTCCTCTACTCTTTTCGGGAATGAGAAACGCAACACTTCTTTAATTTTGCCAATTTAAATAAAATTTCTTTATAAAGCGTGAAAAACGAATTGGCGATCGGACTAAACTTTTCGGCGCCGACATAAATAGTATAAATATTTTCTGTTGAGTGCAATAGAACACGTGTGGTCTTGTTCGATGATCAAATGGAATAGAACGAATTAGAGAATGAGGTGATTAAGATTGTAATGGAATTAAATATTTTAGTTTGCTGAATACAGTGTTTCCAGATGAATGTAGTTAATTACAATATTAGGTATAGTTGATAATTTGATCAATTACAGATAAGGAGAGAGTATTGTAGCGATTAATACTTCCTAAAAAAATAAAGTTTTTAGGAAGAATTTTAATTTCTGTAAGTTATTTTGGAATATAGGTTTTCTTATTTTTAATCCTAACTCCAAAAGAAGCAAGATAAGTTTTCTCGGCTGCCGGTTGCCTCGATAGTCAATGACGAAATATTTGTCGTGACGAGCGATAACTTCGAACGGTCCTTCGTAGGGCGATAAGAATGAAATTTCTATATGAACATTTCGTACCAAAACGTGAGAACAGGTGTTTAGGTCTTTAAAATGAAAAATTTATCTCTTTCCGTGTCTTGACGTTTCTGCTGGTGCTAAGGTCTGTAATAGTTCGGCAGTGGTTGAAAGCGCGATCAATTCTCTAGACAAACATGTTGGTTCTCCATAAACGAATTCGGCTGGCGTTGTGCCCATGTCTTCTTTCATGTTCAAAGACCAAGTAGTACAACCGGTAGAACCAAGTTTATCGATGGCAAAGGAGTGCAGATTTAAATTGGCGATGAAAACGTTCTACTAAGCCGTTTGATTGCGGGTGATGTGGAGAAGTCCTTAGATGTTTAATGCCAAGGATCTGCGACAGTGCGAAAATGTTGGTTTAAGTTCTGTAATAGCTCGGCAGTGGTTGTTTGGTTATTCGAAGGAGCGATTAATTCTCCAGACAAACGAATTTGTTTTCCATAAACGAATTCGGCTGGCGTTGTGCTCATATCTTCTTTCCATGATGTTCAAAGACCAAGTAGTACAACCGGTAGAACCAAGCTTCTCGATGGCTAAGGAGTGCAGATTTGAGTTGCCGATGAAAACGAGAAGTGCTTAGATGTTTAATGCCAAGGATCTGCGACAGTGAGTTCAAAAGTTTTGACTCAAATTTTCGTCCTTGGATATTATTCGCTTTGGTACACCGTACCGGGCGATCCAGTGAGCGAGTAGTGCTCGTGCTACCGTGCCTGCTGTATCGTTTTCTAAAGGTATTACTTCTGGAAAACACGTAAAAGGATCGATTATAGTTAAACATTGATTAAAGCCTTTAGAAGTTTGTAAAGAAACCAAGTCTATATGTATGTGTTCGCATCGTTGTGAGGGTGCTGATAGGTGTTTATACGTGTCGTTGAGTTTTGTTACGTTGAGAGTTGATGAGAGCTTTTGCGCATGTGCGATAGGCTTTGTTTATCGACAGCCACACAAATCGTTTATTCACTAGCTTTGCCTTTATTACGAAATGTGCCAAGGAATGTAAGGAATTGAATATACGTTTTCTGAGTGAAACTGAGACGTATGGTCGTATAGATCCAGTAGTTATATCACAGTAAAGAGCTGGTTCGGTGGCACCTGTATTTATTTTAAGCAGTGATAGTGATTTTGACGAATTACTCAGCAATTCTGCATTATTTTGCTGTGCTGTTGTTTTGTGTGGTGTCGGATTCAGAAATCGCGTTGACGAATAATGTCTGATATCCGAAGTAAATTGACCGTTGAAATCCAAACGACGGAACTGCCAAAGGGAGTCTCGTTCTAAGCGTCTGTTAAAATTGCCTATTGAGTGTTTGTATTTGGATGTGCCAGTAATGTTGTTTGAGCAAGTGCCTGTTTTGCTTTGTTAAACGATAATTGAAACTCTTTGGTGCATTCCATTCTTTGAAAATTTTTGATGTTTGGTGCTTCCAGCAGTGAGTTGAAAGAAGCGAGGATTTCTTATTTAATTAATTTCAGGTAAAAACTTATTGTGCCAAGAAATCTTCTTAAACTTTTGGTGTTATTAGGAAATTCAATACTTAGTATAGCGTTAAGCTTATCCTTTAATGGTGTTATGCCATTTTTGTTGACTGTGTGGCCCAAGAATTTTACCTCGGTAAGACCAAAATTAGATTTTGTGGGATTAATGACTAATCCACACTCTTGAAGGCGCTTAAATAAAATCGGGAAGGACCTCTCTGAGCCGTTCGATACCAAACGAGGTTTCAGACAAGGCGACTCTCTATCGTGCGGCTTCTTCTTCTCATTGGCCACGTCGAATATCGCATTCGATCGAACGATGAGCTGTACGAGATATACGACGACATTGCCATAGTTCAGTGAATTAAAAGACAGCGGCTACGCCGGCTTGGTCATGTTGTCCGAATGGACGAAAACACTCCAGTTTTGAAAGTATTCGACGTAGTACCCGCCGGGGGAAGCAGAAGAAGAGGAATACTTACACTCCGTTGGAAGGACCAGCGGGAGAAGGATCTGGCTTCGCTTGAAATATCCAATTGGCGCCACGTAGCGAAAAGAAGAAACGACTGGCGCGCTGTTGTTGACTCGGCTATAATCGCGTAAGCGGTGCCAACGCCAATTAAGAAGAAGAAGAAGACAGAACAAATATATATATACTTTGTAGGGTCTCCGACGCTTCCTTCTAGGTGTTACAAACTTCGTGGCAAACTTAATATACCCTGTTCAGGGTATAAAAAGGAGGTTTGGAGTAGTTGGTAAATGTAAGAAGAGCAGAAGTAAATTCTTAAACATCTTTTTATAATGAGATCGAGATTACCTCAGAAGCGTCTCGGCTTAGGAAAATTATAGCCAATCGATGCATAACTTTGGTTACCTTCAGAAAACAGGCTGGACGGTATTCAGTTAAGAGTCCTTAGACCGTCTAATGCAGGGGTGGTTAGCCCTCAGTGACATTTTGCCCGTTCGGGCACGAGTGAACATATATACAGTGAAACCTCCCAAAAGTGGACACTGGCGGTTCCACAATTTTTGACCTCTTATGGGGAGGGATCGCTTACAGGAGTGGGCAAGTAAAAATTTTACTAAAACTTATTCACACAATACTTATTAAATTATGTTTAATTTTTATTGCGAGATGTTTCATAGTTATAATAAATTGAACATATTTATTTATGTTTGGACTTTTAAAAATTCCTTTACCGTAGTTTGTCGCAACTAAGGAAAGTTTATGTTTTATAAAACAGTTTTTGGCGTACTGAAATCCAGTAACGTCGTCACTAACGAATTTTTTAATGCGACGAAGTTGTTTTAGTGCTTGAGTGTATGATTTAATTTGACCCGCATCCTGAGCGCATACTTCATTTAGGTCTTCAGTTTCTCTGTCAGATAATTCGTCAGTAACCGTTTCGTCAATAACAATGTCAATATTATCATCTTCTGTAGTAACAATTTCGTCGATTAACAAAAAGTCATCGGAATGCTGCCCTTGCCCATTTTCATTTAAAAGCTTTATCAAAGCCCATAACGTCGATATGGGAATATCGTCCTTTGCATCGAAGTCAGAAATTTCGTTCAAACTTTTTTGGAAACCAGCTTTTGAAAGACAGTTTTTAATTGTTTCCATCGTTACGTTGTCCCATGCAGTCTTAATAAAATACATAGCCTCCAAAATGTCAAATGTTTTTGAAAGTTTGTTCATTGAAATTTAATCTATTCTTGTTAAAATATGTTTGATAATATTGCATCTGTAGTGACATTTGAAATTCTGTATAATTCCCTGATCTGGGGCTGGCAAATTGATGTTGTATTAGTAGCTAAAAAGATCAACTTTATGTTATTAAGTTTAATATCTCGAGGGTGAGTTGTGGCATTGTCCAAAAATAGTAAAACTTTTCTCATCTGAGAGCCCATTTTTTTATCAAACGTTAGTAGCCACTCACACATAATTTCACGAGACATCCAAGCTTTGGGATTTGACTTCCATTCAACTGGCAGACTTTTTATATCGCATTTTTTAAACGCGTGTGGGTATGCTGCTTTTCCGATCACTAACGGTTTTTCTTTATCTCCAGCCATATTGGCACACAATAGCACTGTTAATCTTTCCTTCGATAACTTACCGCCAACGCATTTTTCTGTCTTCAAGGCAAGAGTCTATTTGGCAAAGCCCGGAAAAAAAGTCCAGTTTCATCTGCGTTAAATATATCTTCTGGTCTGTAGCCCAATAATAAGTCTGGTAGCTTTTTTTTGAAATGATGTACATCCTCAAGATTAACCTCAGCAGATTCTCCACATATGCATTTGAAAGTCACATTATGTCGTTTCCGCCATTTCTCCAACCATCCATTTGATGCCGAATAACTTCGAACTCCTAATTGACCCGCAATTTGTTTTGTTATTTTGATTTCTGGCTTTGGCAAACCACTCAAAACACAAATTGTCTATTTTTGAACCATCACTATTTAAGAAGTTTTTCTTTTTATTTATGTTATCACCACTCAACCGTATCCTTTTAATGTCTTCATTTTTTCACAATAGTGGCAGCCTGGGATTTTCCAATATCGAATTTTTAAAAGCAAACAAATAAAAGTAAAAAAAATGTACTATTATAAAGCACTAACCTTTTTCCGAGTGCACGAACAGATAAATTTTCTTTCTCCAACACATTTAAAATTTCCATTTTTTCTTTAATAGAAAGTATTTTCTTTTTTTGTGGCATATTTTCCCGGTTAACACGACTTAAACGTTTTGCAAAGACAAATCAAATGAATCATATTTTTTATTTTTTTCATGTTAATAGCTACAAATTGTTACATATATGTAGATTCCGTTACATATTAACATGTGCTTGTCTTCATAGTTTAACTTAGGGTGCCCGCAGAGTGGACGCTTAAAGCCGAGCCGAGCGGAAATTCACGTGTTGCGTAAATGGGAAAATGCGCTCGGCTCGGCGTTAAGCGTCCACTCTGCGGGCACCCTTATGGTGTGTATACGAGTATGTACTCATATTACTCATATATAGATTTCGGCTGTTCGGTTAGTTACTCTACATTTACTTCAATTATTGGTCTTCGTTGTCCTCAAATAAGAGTTTCGCGTCCGCTCGTCAGAGGTTTTTACTGTTTTCTTTACACTTTCGTTCAGTAATCCAAGTTTCTTGTCCCTTGTTGAGAGGTCCGCGTCCGCTTCCGAGAGGTAATGAAAATGAAAAGAAAGAAAAAAATGTCCGCGTCCGGTCACGAGAGGGTCCGGTTGTTAGAGTGGAATTTGTTCTGAAAACGCAAAGTAAAACTTGGTTCCTGGTAAGAGAGGGGTCCGCTTATTGGAGGTGTCCGCAAGTAGAGGTTTCACTGTATTTACAAATGAGAGCGACGTACTTTACCACACCATGTTTACAAATGAGAGCGCGCGCATACGTGGGAAATTGCACTGTGGGTAATAACTGTAAAATTGCCTTACAATCTTAAGTTTCTTTGTAACTACTATAAATTTATAAAATGTAAAGCAAATAACCAAAAGTATAAGTATTTTCTTTTAGTAATAATTTTTTTAATATGCCTTTACCAGCATTTAATTTAGTTTATTTGACATAATAAATTCTATGTTTGGTTTAATCTCATTTGCTGTAGCTATGCCCATTATTGAAAAAAATTGTTCACAAGTGTAGGTGCTTCCAAACATAGATATAATTATCGAAGCAAAACAAGGATATTTCTTTAAACAAAGATCTTTGGTTAAATTAGCTTCTGCGCCCCCTCTTAATATAATTTAACTACACCCCACACATACACACCATACTCAACACATCTTCACCCCACACTACACATTCCATACTCAACACATTGGCATCATGGGCGTCATTTTTTCATCCCACACTACACACCGCATTCTCAACACCTCGGCATGATGCCCACCTCATCATCAACATACACACCACACACGAGGACACCAGCACACAACTAACAAAAGGGACTGGCGGACGGCGCCCAGTCTCTTTCTCGATCGATCCGTGCTCGCACATATGTACATACAACCGACCAATTTGTCTTTTTCTCCGGAACGCTATCGTATCAAAGGTGAGTGCCCTGCATTTATGTTTGTCATCAATCTTTATATGGGTGTTTCCATGAAATGGTCCACCGTGACTTAAAAAATCAAAACACTCGCAGAATTTTTTTAGACACAGAAAATGGAAGAAAACTATTGATATTTTCCTATGCAAAAAAAATTTCAGCTTATTATAATTTTAAAATAAAAAAAATTGTATGCAAAACTTATGATTCTTTTATTCACTTTAAAAGCTGTAGAATGTATTACTTTTAATCGCTGCTGACGAAAGAAATATATATATGTAATATCGAAATTTGGTATATAAGTAATTGATACAACTACAAATGAATATAAAAATGACAGAAAAGATCAAACTGCACATCGATAACGGTATTTTTTTCAGTTCTATTTCGGCAACATTCGTATGTCACGTGCGTAATGCAATAGGACCACATGGTGCCATTATTCGCGCATTATCAGTTTAAATGTTTTTTTATTTAGTTTGTAAAGCAAGTTTAGTATTTGCTAAAAAAATTTATTAATACAACTAGCGTTCTACAAATATTAATTTTTTTCTTAACTTTTGAAATTTGTCACGTGCGTAATGGTAAGTACGAAAAATTTAATGCTCTTTGTTCAGATTTCTGAACAGTTCTTAACGGCTACAATTGTAAAGAAGATATTTTTGTAAAGATACAATTGTAATAGTTCAAATATTTATGTTCATTATCGCCAGCGTATACAAATAGTCTAATAATAATTATCTATTATAATATAATAATCTATTAATACTAATCTAGTCTTAAACGTAGATATCTATTTACAAGTACCCATTTATATCAACAATGTAATAAATGTTCATTTCGGGTATATTGATTAGTGACCTTAGTATTTAATGTATGCAATGTAAAGGATTGTTTGCCCTTGAGACCGCAAATGATCCTAAACGAATAATAGCTAAAAAACAATTCTGCCTGCCCTTGAGATCGCAAATGATCCTAAACTAACAATAGACAAGAAACAATTGTGTTTGCCGTTGAGAACACTTATGTTTAAGATATGTGTACCTAATTCGGTATGTACAGTAGATTAGTGTTAAGATGTGTGTATGCACTCAGCATGTGGTGCATACATGAATTAGGATAAGGAATGCTATAAATAAAGGAGCTTTGGGCAACCAGAGCTGAGTACTATTTTATAACCGAATCCAACGCGTCTCATTTTAATCACTCTTAATTAAAGTCCATTTGATAAATATTATTTTACTTTTACAATACATATTACACCTAGATGTCACGTAATGCTAAAAATCAAAATCGGTGGAGGGAGAGGCTTAAGCAAGATGAAAATAAGCTTAAGGAACATAAAGAAAAACACGCTGAAAGAATGCGTGAATATCGGAAGAGAAAGGCATGCGAGGCCAAAAATAATTCAAAATTATTGAAAGAAAAAAGAAATAGAGATCGCGTTCGACAACAAAAGTGTAGAGCAATGAAAAAAAATTCAAATACTCAATTCAAAAGTGGTTACAAGTGTAATCAAACACTAGCCAAAGCTATAAAGAAGGTAGAGAGGGCGTTACCAATGAACGCAATGAAGAGAGATGAAGTTCTACAAGCTTTATATGAAAAGTATCCCAAGCTCTCGAATAATGAAACTGAGACACCAGTATGTTCAAATGATAATATGCCGGAAAACATTAAAGCAGTCCACGAGTTTTATATCCGAGATGACATAAGTGTTCAAGCTGCCGGCCGGAAGGATACTTTAATCTGCAATAAGCTAGTAGTTGCAAAGCGCTTTATGATTGTATCTGTATCAGAAGCTTATCAAATGTACAGAAGCGAGGTCACTTCAGAATATCTTTGTAAATCCCAATTTTTTCACCATCGACCCAAAAACGTTAAATTAATGGAGAAACTTCCGCATAATATGTGTGTATGTAAATATCATGCGAACTTCGCATTTTTGCTAGAGGGATGTCATAAAGTTATGCCTCAGTTTCCATCTCATTTTGAATCTTTTTTGAAATTAACATGCTGCAATGTATTGAACGAAAGTGCATGATTAGTGAGTGTGATAAATGTATACGGGATCTAAAACATGATTTGGTGCCTATATATTTTCTATCCAAAATGGAAGAAAATGTTAAATGGAGCTATTGGAGGAAAGTTGATGATCGCTTAACATTAAGCTATACCATAGCGCCATTATCGGATTTGTTACATGAACTGGAAATTCAGCTGCCAGCTTTTAAACTTCATTATTTTATAAAGCGCGCTCAGTAAAGATATTTTAAGGACAAAAAGAATAATTTACGTGATGATGAATTAATTTTGCAAATCCATTTTGCAGAAAACTATCGATTGATCAATCAGAATGAGGTCCAAGAAGCTCACTTTAGCTACCAACAAGTTACTATTTTCACTTGCGTTGCATGGATGCGAGATCAAACTGAATCTTTCGCTGTCATTAGTGACAAACTTACCCACAACAAATTTGACGTCTATTGTTTCCTTACAAAAATTGTGCACAAAATTCAAAGTCAATTCGAAGAAATTTCTACGGTTTTTATATTCTCTGATGGCAGCACCAGTCAATTCAAAAATAAGTATATTCTCACCAGCATTCTTTCGTTTGTTAGCGAATTTGGCTTAAAGCATTTAGAGTGGAACTTCTTTGCGACTTCGCATGGCAAAGGTGCAGTCGATGGAATCGGCGCGGTGGTGAAGCGGAAAGTTTGGCAAGCGGTTAAGGCAAATAATATTATTTTACCGGATGCCTTTGCATTTTATGAATGTGCTGACAAAATCATCGAAGGAGTTCGTCTGTTATATATCTCATCAAAAGAGATTGAAGACTTTTCTCCACCATTAATTGAAAAATGGGAAATTGTCCGCGGTATTCCAGAAATACAAAAAATGCATTGCTTTTCCTACCAAGATAACGAATATATAAATGTTGCTCGAACAGGATACTCACTTAAGGAAAAAATTAAGTTAAATTAAGTTAATTATATAGCATTCTTATTTTGGGTTATTATTTTTCATTTTTGAATAAAAGTTTAAGTTTTTTGTCAAAATTTTTGAAAATATATGTAAAATTACTAAAATATGTGTGAAGGTAAAAAGTGTCACGTACGTAATGTCACGTGAGTAATACATTTTTTTTTTGTCTAAGCCAAACCATGCTCAGTTGTTTTAGAAGCAAGCATGAATTATGAAGCTCCATTATTAAGCTTTATAAAAATAATTTTTCCTGGATAAAAATCTCCTACAATTCGCTTACTTTCGCATTTTTTCTTACGGCTCTGAAAGCGATTTCCATTTTTGTCACGTGCGTAAGTCAACTTTGATTGTCTGGTACTTGGGTACCCATTGCTCAATTTTCCAATAATAATACTTTTTTGAAAGAACTCATCACCTACAATGCAGCGATCCTAAAATGTGTACAAATGTCGCGTGCGTAACCATGGAAACACCCATATGGTCCTTCGAGCCGTACCGGACGGCACAAAGTGATAAAAAAAAAAATTACGGTCACGCGTCAATAAAACAATAAAATAATCGCGGTCACGCGGTAAAAAATTAATCACGGCGGAGAAAACGGTAGTGAAAAAGTGAAAAGAAGAAAAAAAAAACCGGTAGTGACAAAACTTTGGAAAAAAAAAATTTTTTAACGAATGGTGACAAAAGTTGGCAAAAACGAAAAAATATATTTATGTATAAAAATGCATAACATATAAAACAGTGAACAAACGTGCAAAGTGCAAAAAGCAAAAACAAAAAAAAAGAAAACATACACAAAGTGCAGTGGGCCAAACAACAAAAAAAAAAATTGAAAAAAGTGAAAACAAAGTGAAAAACGGTAGTAACAACTGACCGTTGGTGACCGATAAAAAGTCCCTATAGAACAATACATATAGTGTGGAAAACGGTAACAACTGACCGTTGGTGACCAAAAAACAAAAAAAAGGAAAGTCCCGGTAGAACAAAACCGGTAGTGTTCAAAAAAAAAAAAAAGTGAAAACCTGTGGACAAAGTTTGGAAACACAAAAAAAAAAATAAGAGTGAGGTGACAAAAGTTGCGGTGCGGTTAAATACACATATGTATGTATGGTGAAACTAAAAACAAAACCAAGAAAAAAAAGTGAGGTGGCAGAAAACACAGTGCTGTGAAAATAATAAAATAAATTGAGGCAAAGAGGAACTAAGAAAATACAATAACAACACCAGCAGCAAAAGGACTGGGGAAAGGAAAAACAGGCAGAAGCACACGCACAAGCATAGGCACAGGTAAACGTAAATTAAAGCACATACACTCATACAATTTTATCCCCAAAAGCCCCTGGCGGACATGAAAGTGAGTTGTATCGTTTCCTTTTAATATTCATATTTCATAAACATATATGTATGAAAAAAAAATTCCAAAATTAAATTTGCGGTTCTGACAAAAATTCCGGTCAGAAGAGAGAAAAGAGAAACCGTTACCAAACTGTTTTCGGCATTCGGTTATTTTCCGGTAACAACCGAAAAACCGCTAGCAAAGCAGTTTGGTACTGTATATAGCGGATTATTGATTGCCGGTAAATGCTTACCGTTGTGTTAATAATACCCAACGGTTACCCTCTTCCCGCCCAACCGACGCGAGGGGCGCAATCCGCGAACGAGCGGAATTAGCCGAGTCATAAAAGGCAAGAGAGTTTTAAGCGTTGCGATCTTAAGCTGCTCAGCTACAGAAAAAAAAATTTCTACAGCCAAAATTAAGAATTAAATTAAAGTTTATAATTTTACTTTTTAAGAGTAGATAAAATAATTTTTTTAATTGTAAAAAGTGAGTCTGTTAAATCAAATGTGCTGGAATGAAAATTGAAATCATGACATATACGGCGGAATGGTTCGTTTAACTCAAAATTTGTTCTAGAAAATTTCTAAAGTAAGGGTCTAAACTGCCTGGTAGAGCGAGCGGGGACGTTAAAATTAATATCAGATAAGAGAGATGGGCTACAGACTGACCCATTCGTGAGTTTTACAAGAAATATTATACCAAGTATCTCCCTACGACTAGCGAGTGTCGGGAGATTTATAAGTTTTAAACGGTTAGTGTAAGGGGGAAGATTTAAACTGGAATCCCAATGCAAATGATTTAAGGCAAAAAGTAAGAATTGTTTTTGAACGGACTCTAACTTATCCGAATGGACTTGGTAACTAGGGTTCCATACCACAGAAGTATACTCTAATATAGGCCTCACCAGAGATGTAAAAAGAGCTTTTGTGGCAAGCGGATCTCTAAATTCTTTAGACCAACGTTTAACAAAACTAAGAGCGCCTTTAGCTTTAAAAACTGTGGAAGATACGTGAAGATTAAAATTGAGTTTAGGGTCCATAGTTACTCCCAGATCAACAAAACTGCATACTTGCTCCAATCTACAGTTTTGTATTGCATATGAAGTTGGGTCTACAGATCTACGTGAAAAGCACATTGTTTTACATTTTTTAAGGTTCAATGGCATGTAATTTCTATCACACCAAGAAACTAGGTTGTTTAAGTCTGTTTGCAACTGGCATCTTTCGTTGTTTGAAGCATACGTTTTAAAAAGTTTGACATCGTCAGCATATAATAAGACTTTTGAAAACTTAACAACAGATGATATGTCATTAATAAATAACAAGAACAGATTTGGACCAAGATGGCTACCTTGTGGAACGCCTGAAGGAACATTGATTGTGTCAGAAAAAGTATCGTTAAATAAGACTTGTTGAATTCTATTGCTAAGATAAGAAGCAACCCATTTTAGAAATATTGGTTGAAAACCAAGAAGATCAAATTTATTCAAAAGAATTGAATGGTTTACTTTATCAAATGCTTTACTGAAATCTGTGTATATAACATCAGTATTCTTATTCTCCCTAAAGCCAGCTGATACATGTGATACAAATTCAAGCAAGTTAGTTATTGTAGATTTCCCTTTACGAAAACCGTGCTGAGAACAAGAAATTAGTGGAGAGATCCGGAAGGTTATGTCGTCTGTTATAATTGCTTCAAAAAGTTTAGGTATTGCAGACAACTTTGCTATTCCCCTATAGTTTTCAATAGATGACCTAAATCTACTCTTATGTAAAGGAATTATAAATGACTTTTTCCATATGGGTGGAAATAAGCCTTGCATAAGAGATGAGTTAAATAGTTTTGTTAGGGGTTGGTATATATATTTGGCACATTTCCTAAGAAAGCATGAGGGAATCATATCTGGGCCATAATTGTATGATTGTTCTAACATGTTCAACTGATATAAGACGTCTTCTTCGGAAATGGTAGGCGCATTAATGACAGAAATCGGACATAACTTGTGCTGATGCGGAACATTTTTTGGAGATTTTGGAGAGTAATTGGACTTAAAGAATTCAGCGAACATATTAGAAATGGTGTGATTGTCACTAGACATACTAGACTTATATTTCATAGCGGACGGAAAGTTAGAAATCCTGCGTTTGGAGTTGACGAAACCATAGAACAATTTTGGATTACGTATAATATTATTTTTTGCTTTATTTATATAATTATTATAACATATTTTGTTAAGTTCAGCAAATTGTCGACGCAATTTAGAATATTTTGAATAGTCAGCAACTAAACCAGATTTTTAAAAAGTTTAAAAGCACGAGATTTTCTATTTTTTAATTTACATAATTCTTTCGAAAACCATAAATTAGAACTCCTTTTTTGAGTAACAATACACTTCGGAACATATTTTTCAAATAAGTTTAAAATAGTTTCGTTAAAGTGGGAAGCACTAAATTCAATATTGCCACTGTAATCTAGCCAAGTTACTTTAGAAAGTTCGTAATTAATTTTCTTAAAATTAGCTTTCGCAAAGTTGAACCGGAAACAAAGGTCTTGTGTATTGTTAAGAGCAAAGTTGGTTATGACTTCGATGTTAATTTCCAAAGCAGGATGATGCGGGTCCTCTGGCCAAAGGATCACATCGGACAACGGAAAACATTGAAGCGTTATCAACATAAACTAGATCTAAGAACTTACCAAACTCGTTTGAAATTAAATTAATTTGTTTAAGACCCAATTCCGACATTTCATCTAAGAACTCGTTAAAACATAAGCGAGTACTAATAGGAATGGTGTAATCATCAATAGATTTCCATGATACGCACGATAAATTGAAATCTACCAAAGCCATCATGGAATCAGTATTATTAGCCATTGAGGAAACCTTATTTATTAATGAAGCATGCTGCAAATATACAGATATGTCCGAGTGAGGCGGAATGTAAGATAAAGTTAAGTAGATATGGCCACTATTAGCACAAATACGAATGCACTTAAATTCTATGAAGTCTGCATGCGACTTCTTCAGATGGAATTGAAGAATGAACAGCAAACAAGACACCACCCCCTTTTCTGTCCAGCCGGTCATATCTAAAGATTTGGAATTCGCTGATGAATATTTCATTATAAAAAATGTGAGGCTTTAGCCAAGTTTCCGTGAAAGCAATGATTTTAAGGATACAATGAATGCAGTTTAAATACAAATCAGCAAGTTTTGTATTAAGACCTCTAACATTTTGATAATAAACAATCAGCGAGTTATTGTTAATTAGTTTTTTGTAATACTGGGATTTCTTGGCAATTTGGTGATAACTACAGGGGGCTTATCATGTTTGTGCAAAAACCCCCGATGGCCAGAATGAGTTATCAAGTATCGATTGAAAACTGTCTGCGGATACGTTGATTTTAAACGACGAAATATCTTTGTTGTATTTGAAATTAAATTTACGGATGTCTGTATCTTCCGTTTTTAATTTCGACGAGATGTAATTTTTTATATCGTCGACTGTGGTATCCGCAGCAAGTCTCGAGACAAATATTGCCTTTTTCCGCGGTACTAACACTAAGTTTTTATTAACAGATTTGGACGTATTTGCAGGCGGATCTTGGGAAGTTTTCCGCTTACTGTGTTCAGTAACAGTATTTACTGTGTCCTAAGCAGACGGAACTTTCTCACCTTGAGGACAAGGGGATGACAGATTGATAAGGTCGACAGTGGGTGGGGGCATTCGTTTTAAGGAAGATACAGTGGTATCTTCATCAGACGGACGTTTACACAATAACAACACCAGCAGCAAAAGGACTGGGGAAAGGAAAAACAGGCAGAAGCACACGCACAAGCACAGGCACAAGCATAGGCACAGGCAAACGTAAATTAAGGCACATACACTCATACAATTTTATCCCCAAAAGCCCCTGGCGGATATGAAAGTGAGTTGTGTCGTTTCCTTTTAATATTCATATTTCATAAACATATATGTATGAAAAAAAAATTCCAAAATTAAATTTGCGGTTCTGACAAAAATTCCGGTCAGAAGAGAGAAAAGAGAAACCGTTACCAAACTGTTTTCGGCATTCGGTTATTTTCAACAACCGAAAAACCGCTAGCAAAGCAGTTTGGTACTGTATATAGCGGATTATTGATTGCCGGTAAATGCTTACCGTTGTGTTATAACACAAAACCTATCCCAAAAACAAAAAACAAATTTTTTCAAGTATTGACTTGCACAATTTTCCAGCAATACCCCTTATACTTAATCAAGTATAAGCAGGATTGCATAAAATAAGCTACGGCAATCGTAAGCAAAAATGAAAATAAAAGCATATCGCAAAATAACATCTTTTATATTATAAATACATACATATATATCCCATACCATATATTCATATTACATACAGAGAGCATAACTTGCTCATTTATTATTTCAACCAATTAATACGTATATTTACTCATATTCACATCATTATTTTTCAAATACACATACAGACATATATCTACAATTAAAAATTATTAAATTCTCCTTTCGCGGCTTCTTACCACTGCGAACATAATATATACATGTATAAGTATATGCGGCGCAATATAAAAATATATATATAGAAAAGCGAGTGAACTTGAGAAAATTACCTGCGGTCGGTTAATCCTCTTTCGTGGTTTTCTTCGTACGAACATATATACATATTTAAATACAAGCGTATATATATATGCACATACGGGCGCATATAAATATCATATATACAATGTATTCTGAAAAGTATACCCGATCGACATTGGGTACAAATTATATAACAAAAAGATTGCTTTTTCATAACAACTTTCTTTTCATAATTAAATATTTGTACAAAAGTGTATTGTCTCATATGTAGATACGCTCATTGCTTCAAAGTCCACATTGGCATATTCCCGCAATACCCCTTGATTTTTGAGCAAAAAAAACAAGCAGGATTGCATAAAAAACCAAAAGCGTAATACATATGTACATACATGCATATGTACAAAGTGCAGTGATCTCTAAAACGAGCGCTCATTAGCACATAATAAATAAAAGATCCACCTATAGGTATACCCTATACGACATTTGGACATAATAAATATATAAAAGAAATATACACAGAAAAATAAAACACATAAAATATTTCCGGTCGTTAATAAATAATTAAATCAAATTTAAGGGATTAATTATTTATTTCATTTGAAAACTCTTAAAGAGTTCGCGATTACACATATTATCAAATACGTAAAGCGTTATCTGCATCAATTTCGTTCAAAACTCTTATTTACTTAAAAGAGTTCTCGTCTGAATATATGAATAAATACATATATATACGAAAATATTTTTAAAATCTCGGTTTATCAAAAAAGCCATTGGTTTTATTTATTTGTTTGAAACTCTTACATACAAAAGAGTCTTCTATTCAACATCTTATATACGAAACTTTTTCTAATCAGCTACAAGTCTAGTTTTCACTAAGACGTTTTGATTTATTTATACATCTTCTAAATGAGCTCAGACTCAAAAGAATCTAAAACAACTCAGTTGCTAAAAGTTCCAAAAATGATTTCAGACGAAAAAAGTCCGTGTACACCGGCTGAAGCTACACGCTCAAAGCAAGGTGCTAAAAAACTAAAGAGGGGTAAAGATATTTCTTATACAAAATTCATTGCTGAGAGTGATAGTTTGATACGATACTGCACTCGATTTTCATCTTCACCGATTCAATACAATTCGGAATCGGTCTTAGAAATCAAAAAAACATAATTTAGACAATTTCTGGACACGTCTCCAAGCGGCATATGACGCAATCGTAGAATCTGACGACCCAGATCTACCGGAAAATTTTAAATCCTCGGCATATACCAAGTATGAACACTGCCTAGACCAGTTCGAAGACACAAAGGCAATGATTTCTGATCAACTAAAGCTATTAAGAGAACTTGCACCTACTCCACAACCGAGAGTAGAGCTGCCACCAAGCCAAGCCCAAGAGGCAAGTTCAGGCATTCACCTTAAAGTGCCAGTATGCGACACGGATATATTTCATGGTGGTTATGAAAAGTGGCCGTCCTTCCGGGACATGTTTACAGCTGTGTACATAAACCATCCCAAATTGTCACAAGCGCAGAAATTGTATCACCTCAGATACAAAACCAAAAGTCAGGCAGGCGTAATAGTGAAACAGTTCGCTCTCAATGACGAAAATTTTAATTTTGCTTGGGAAGCTCTAAAAGCACGTTATGAAAACGAAAGAATATTGGTCGACAAACAGGTGACGATATTAATGAATTTACCAAAAATTCAGAAAGAAACAATTGAAGGGTTTATAAAGCTTCAATCCACTGTTTCAAATTGTTTGTCGGTTTTATCGACACAGAATATTCCCACAGATAATTGGGACCCCATTCTGGTAAATATATGCACAGCTGCATTACCAGAAAAATCGTTACTTTTGTGGGAGCAATCGCTCTCATCGCGAAGAAAGTGCCCAACGTGGCAGCAAATGAAAGAATTTCTTACTGCCCAATACGAAATTGCAGAAAGGGTAGATACAAAACTAGTCAGAACGAAAAACGTTCAAAACGACCTCAATAGAAGCTTCAATAGACCCCAAGCAAGTAGCCACAATAATTTAAATAGAAGCTTTTTTAAAAATCAATCATTCACATCCGAACAATATAAGCAAACGTCATGCGAACTTTGTAGAGGAGGCCACAAACTAAAATTATGCGAAGAATTCAAAAAAATGAATGTTAGCGATCGAAAAAATTTCGTAAGAACGAAAAAATTATGTACCAACTGTCTGTTACATGCGCATACGCTTAAAGATTGCGAAAGCAAATTTAATTGCGTTTACTGCCATAAAAGACATCATTTCATGTTACATATAACAAATTTTTCCAGCTCACCCCCAAACAATGCAAACGTAAAACGAGCAACAGAATTAGATGACACAACAAATTCTGAAAACTGCCAAGAAGCACCATGCTGCTCAAAGGCGTTAAAAACCCAAACGCTACATAGCGAAAATCACAGTAGGGTACTACTACCGACAGCAGTTGTCTCCATCGAACACCGAGGAGAACTGTTTAAACTCAGAGCCTTAATAGACCAAGGATCACAACGATCTTTTATAGCGTCTAGGGCACAAAACAGGCTACAGTTACCAACAAAACTGGCCAACTTTGAAATCACGGGAATGGGCGGAAGAGTTGTTCAAAACTCAAATAAAATCTGCCCCATTACCCTCTTTTCCCCCAAAGCGGATAAGCGCATACAAGCAGAAGCAATTGTCTTACCGCAATTAACCAACATGCTACCAAGCTATCATATAAATAGCAAGCATTGGCAAAAGGTTTCACACCTAAAGCTAGCAGACTCAAACTGCAACATCCCCGCACAAATGGACCTCCTATTAGGCAGCGATCTCATACCACAAATTATTCTCGAAGGTATAGAGAAAATTACCAAAACACTTCTGGCGCAAAATACCATTTTCGGATGGGTCCTAAGCGGACTAGTTGCGGAACCAGTTACAACATTGACAACTCAAGTTGAGGAAGTCTCAAATGAGTACCTCAATTCACAATTGAGAAAATTTTGGGAACTAGAAGAACTCCCCCCATATCAGTCACAACCCCTGAAGATCAGTATTGTGAGGATTTTTACAAAGCCACAACTACTAGATCAGAAAATGGTCGGTACGTCGTACGATTACCACTTAAGCAACAATTTCCTAACACACTCGCCTTAGGTCACTCTCGCACCTCTGCAATTCAGCAGTTTCTAAGTATGGAAAGAAACCTACTTAAAAAAGGCGAACTCAAATCTGAATATGATGGTGTGTTAGAAGAATACCTCCATTTAGATCACATGGAGGAAGTAAACCCAGGGGAGAAAATCGTCAACGGCAAATACTACTCCTTTTATCTGCCACATCACGCAGTAGTAAAGCCAGACAAAAAAACAACAAAAGTAAGAGTTGTTTTTAATGCTTCGAGAACCACTAGTTCAGGGAATTCCCTAAATGATATCCTATTTACGGGACCCACACTCCAACCAGATTTAATGCTTCTGATATTAAATTGGCGTATATACAAATACGTATTCAATGGGGACGTTGAAAAAATGTATCGGCAAATAGGCGTACATAAAGACGACCAAGATTTTCAACGTATTATGTTCCGAAGATCCCCCACCAGTGCTTTACGTGACTTCAGACTAAAAACAGTTACATTTGGCGTTAACTGTGCACCATATTTAGCCATTCGAACCCTCCACGAATTGGCTGAAACACCAAGTCAGAATTTCCTCTGGCGACCCAGGTGTTAAAAACACAAACGTATGTAGACGATATTCTGTCTGGAAGTCACAGTCTTCCACAAACATACGAATCATTTTCACAAGTAATCCAAGCCCTCACATCCGCAGGGTTTCCATTAAAAAAGATTACGGCAAATCACCCAACTATATTAAAAAATATACCAAAAGAAAATTTGTTGGACACTAATTTCCTTATTTTCGAAAAGGAAAGTACAACAAAAACATTAGGCATCCAATGGAATGCGATATCGGACCAGTTCTCATACACGACAGAGTCCATATCCGCATTATCAGCCATAACGAAAAGACAGATTTTATCCTCGGTGGCAAAACTTTTCGACCCCACAGGATGGCTTTCGCCAATTATGATCCAAGCGAAAATCTTACTACAAGAATTATGGCTAGAAGGAACCGACTGGGACGAACAAGTGATACCGCTTCGCTTAGAAAAATGGTCCCAGTTCGCAAACAATCTGAATGATATTTCTCAGATACAAATTCCACGATGGGTAAACTACTCCCCCGAACACAAAGTCGAATTACATGGCTTTTGTGACGCCTCAGAAAAGGCATACTGCGCTACTATCTATGTTCGCACGCAAAGTGACACCACGACCACAAGCCACTTATTAGTAGCAAAAGCAAAGGTGGCACCTTTAAAAACTATAAGTCTCCCACGACTTGAGTTATATGGCGCACTACTACTTTCAAAATTAGTAGCCATGGTGCAAATGCATTTAAATGCAAACTATATATGTGGTCCGATTCAGAAATTGTACTAGCCTGGTTGGAAAAACCACCACATGCATGGAAGACGTATATTTCTAACCGAACGTCTCAAATTCTTGACCTAGTGGGATCAGCCACTTGGCGTTACGTAGCCAGTGCTGACAATCCTGCCGATCTAGGTACAAGAGGGTGCAAGCCACTGCATCTTGCCACTACCACCCTCTGGTGGAATGGCCCCCGATGGTTGATAGAATCTCCTGATTCTTGGCCACAATCCCCCATGCGCAACATTATCGCCCCTGAAGGTCGAAAAATCGCCACCTTTCACACATTATTGGATGATACCGACATCCTTGAACGATTTTCATCGTTTCCAAGAGCTCTCAGAGTAGTTGCTTATATGTTAAAATTTATAGAACAACTCAAAAGCAAAGTTAAGGGATCACATAATTTCCCATGCAACACAGTGACGCACCTAGAGTTACAAAAGACAAAGGTCGCACTAATAACATATACACAAGCGCGCTATTTCAGCCGCGATATATCACTACTAAGAGAATCGAAGCCGATTGATAAAAAGAGCTCACTCTTAGTCCTCAACCCATTTCTGGACACAAAAGGTCTGCTGCGTGCCAACGGTCGGCTTGCTAATTCGTGCCTAACATATAACGAACGCCATCCCATAATAATCCCAGAGAGATCACCATTTGCCACACTGTTCCTCCACTATATCCACATCTTAATGCTACACGCCGAACATCGCCTCATGCAACAGATGGTACGCCAGGAGTATTACATCCCCCGTCTTAAGCCGCAAATCAAGAAGTGCATCTTCACGTGCAAGATTTGCTGAACGCTGCAATTTCGCTCTGCCTTTCACCACAACAGGTGTTGATTTTGCTGGGCCTTTCCAGATAAAGGCGTCTATGTTAAGGTCTCCTACTCTCATGAAAGGCTATGTGGCTATCTTGTTGCAGGCAAGATTCGCACCCGCCTCTGTGCAGCAAAAATCGCACGACAACAAACACAAGGAAGGTTCGACGTCGAGAAGCTGCAATCACAACAGACAGCCGAACGATTTTCTACTCGGCTTGCACTCCTGCTCTCTGAGAGCACTCGTCAACAACTCGGTATAAGGGAACTGTGGGACGGCATTTCAAACTCCTTACGTACAGCTGCAACCGAAACCATTGGTTTTCGGAAAGTGCAAAGGAACAGCTGGTACGACGAGGAGTGCCGTGTCGCAGCGGAGAGAAAACAGGCTGCCTACCTCGCAACGTTACGATCGACCACAACACGTGCGGGATGGGATAGATACCGAGAGTTGAAGAGGGAAGGAAGACGCATTTGTAGACAGAAAAAGAAAGAGGCCGAAATGCGTGACTACGAAGAGATTGATAAGCTGGCCGACAGGGGTAATGCTCGAAAATTCTACGAAAAGATGCGGCGACTTACAGAAGGTTTCAAGACCGGAGCATACTCTTGTAGAACCCCCAAAGGTGATCTAGTCACCGATGCCCAGAGCATATTTAAATTATGGAGGGAACACTTCTCCATCCTGCTGAATGGCAGTGAACGTACAACGCCATTAGAAGGCGAACCCGATTCCCCAATCGATGACGATGGAGCAGACGTTCCATTGCCCGACCATGAAGAGGTTCGAATAGCAATTTCCCGCCTGAAGAACAACAAAGCGGCAGGGGCCGACGGATTGCCCGCCGAGCTATTCAAACGCGGCGGCGAAGAACTGGTAAGGAGCATGCATCAGCTTCTTTGTAAAATATGGTCAGACGAAAACGTTCCCAACGATTGGAATTTAAGTGGTCTTTGCCCAATCCATAAAAAAGATGACCCCACAATCTGCTCCAACTACCGTGGGATAAGCCTACTGAACATCGCGTATAAGGTTCTATCAAGCGTATTGTGTGAAAGATTAAAGCCCACCGTCAACAAACTGATTGGACCTTATCAGTGTGGCTTTAGACCTGGCAAATCAACAACCGACCAGATATTCACTATGCGCCAAATCTTGGAAAAGACCCGCGAAAGGAGAATCGAAACATACCACCTCTTCGTCGATTTCGAAGCTGCTTTCGACAGCACGAAAAGGAGCTGCCTCTATGTCACGATGTCTGAATTTGGTATCCCCGCAAAACTAATACGGCAGTGTATGCTGACGTTGAGCAACACGAAAAGCTCCGTCAGGATCGGGAAGGACCTCTCCGAGCCGTTCGATACCAAACGAGGTTTCAGACAAGGCGACTCCCTATCGTGCGACTTTTTCTACCTGCTTCTGGAGAAAATAGTTCGAGCTGCAGAACTAAATAGAGAAGGTACCATCTTCAATAAGAGTGTACAACTGCTGGCGTATGCCGATGATATTGATATCATCGGCCTCAACACCCGCGCCGCTAGTTCTGCTTTCTCTTGACCGGACAAGGAAGCAAAACGAATGGGTCTGGCAGTGAACGAGGGCAAGACGAAATATCTCCTGTCATCAAACAAACAGTCGTCGCACTCGCGACTTGGCTCTCACGTCATTGTTGACAGTCTTTGAAACTGTAGATAATTTCGTCTATTTAGGAACCAGCATTAACACCACCAATAATGTCAGCCTGGAAATCCAATGCAGGATAACTCTTGCCAACAGGTGCTACTTCGGACTGAGTAGGCAATTGAGAAGAAAAGTTCTCTCTCGACGAACAGAAACCAAACTGTATTAGTCTCTCGTAATTCCCGTCTTGCTATACGGTGCAGATGCTTGGACCATGACAACAACCGATGAGTCGACCTTAAGAGTTTTCGAGAGAAAGGTTCTGCGAAAGATTTACGGTCCTTTGCGCATTGGCCACGGCGAATATCGGATTCGATGGAACGATGAGCTATACGAGATATACGACGACATTGACATGGTTCAGCGAATTAAAAGACAGCGACTACGCAGGCTAGGTCATGTTGCCCGGATGGACGAAAACATTCCAGCTCTGAAAGTATTCGACACAGTACCCGCCGGGGGAAGCAGAGGAAGAGGCAAACCTCCACTCCGTTGGAAGGATCAAGTTGAGAAGGACCTGGCTTCGGTTGGAATATCCAATTGGCGCCACGTAACAAAAAGTAGAAAGGACTGGCGCGCTGTTGTTGACTCGGCTATAATCGCGTAAGCGGTGCCAACGCCAATTAAGAAGAAGAAGAAGACAGAACAAATACATATATACTTTGTAGAGTCTCCGACGCTTCCTTCTGGGTGTTACAAACTTCGTGGCAAACTTAATATACCCTGTTCAGGGTATAAAAAGGAGGTTTGGAGTAGTTGGTAAATATAAGAAGAGCAGAAGTAAATTCTTAAACATCTTTTTATAGCGATATCCAGATTACCTCAGAGGCGCCTCGGCTTAGGAAAATTATAGCCAATCGATGCATAACTTTGGTTACCTTCAGAAAACAGGCTGGACGGTATTCAGTTAAGAGTCCTTAGACCGTCTAATGCAGGGGTGGTTAGCCCTCAGTGACATTTTACCCGTTCGGGCACGAGTGAACATATATACAGTGAAACCTCCCACAAGTGGACACTGGCGGTTCCACAATTTTTGACCTCTTATGGGGAGGGTCCGCTTATAGGAGTGGGCGAATAAAAATTTTACTAAAATTTATTCACACAATACTTATTAAATTATGTTTAATTTTTATTGCGAGATGTTTCATAGTTATAATAAATTGAACATATATATTTATGTTTGGACTTTTAAAAATTCCTTTACCGTAGTTTGTCGCAACTTTCCTTGTTTATGTTTTATAAAACAGTTTTCAAGATGACTTTCCAAATTTTTGGCGTACTGAAATCCAGAAACGTCGTCACTAACGAATTTTTTAATGTGACGAAGTTGTTTTAGTACTTGAGTGTTTGATTTAATTTGACCCGCATCCTGAGCGCATACTTCATTTAGGTCTTCAGTTTCTCTGTCAGATAATTCGTCAGTAACCGTTTCGTCAATAACAATGTCAATATTATCATCTTCTGTAGTAACAATTTCGTCGATTAACAAAAAGTCATCGGAATGCTGCCCTTGCCCATTTTCATTTAAAAGCTTTATCAAAGCCGATAACGCCGATATGGGAATATCGTCCTCTGCATCGAAGTCAGAAATTTCGTTCAAACTTTTTTGGAAACCAGCTTTTGAAAGACAGTTTTTCATTGTTTTTATCGTTACGTTGTCCCATGCAGTCTTAATAAAATACATAGCCTCCAAAATGTCAAATATTTTTAAAAGTTTGTTTATTGAAATTTCATCTATTCTTGCTAAAATATGTTTGATAATATTGCATCTGTAGTGGCATTTGAAATTCTGTATAATTCCCTGATCGAGTGGCTGGCAAATTGATGTTGTATTAGCAGCTAAAAAGATCAACTTTATGTTATTAAGTTTAATATCTCGAGGGTGAGTTGTGGCATTGTTCAAAAATAGTAAAACTTATCTCATCTGAGAGCCCATTTTTTTATCAAATGTTAGTAGCCACTCACACATAATTTCACAAGACATCCAAGCTTTGGGGTTTGACTTCCATTCAACTGGCAGACTTTTTATATCGCATTTTTTAAACGCGCGTGGGCATGCTGCTTTTCCGATCACTAACGGTTTTTCTTTATCTCCAGCCATATTGGCACACAATAGCACTGTTAATCTTTCCTTCGATAACTTACCGCCAACGCATTTTTCTGTCTTCAAGGCAAGAGTCTATTTGGCAAAGCCCGGAAAAAAAGTCCAGTTTCATCTGCGTTAAATATATCTTCTGGTCTATAGCCCAATAATAAGTCTGGTAGCTTTTGTTTGAATTGATGTACACCCTCCGGATTAACCTCAGCAGATTCTACACATATGCATTTGAAAGTCACATTATGTCGTTTCCGCCATTTTTCTAACCATCCATTTGATGCCGAATAACTTCGAACTTCTAATTGACCCGCAATTTGTTTTGTTATTTTGATTTCTGGCTTTGGCGACCACTCAAAACAAAAATTGTCTATTTTTGAACCATCACTATTTAAGAAGTTTTTCCTTTTATTTATGTTATCACCACTCAACCATATCCTTTTAATGTCTTCATTTTTTCACAATAGTGGCAGCCTGGGATTTTCCAATATCGAATTTTTAAAAGAAAACAAATAAAAGTAAAAAAAATGTACTATTATAAAGCACCAACCTTTTTCCGAGTGCACGAACAGATAAATTTTCTTTCTCCAACACATTTAAAATTTCCATTTTTTCTTTAATAGAAAGTATTTTCTTTTTTTTGTGGCATATTTTCCCGGTTAACACGACTTAAACGTTTCGCAAAGACAAATCAAATGAATCATAATTTTTATTTTTTGTTACATATATGTAGATTCCGTTACATCTTAACATGTTTATGCTTGTCCTCATAGTTTAACTTAGGGTGCCCGCAGAGTGGACGCTTAAAGCCGAGCCGAGCGGAAATTCACGTGTCGTGTCGTAAATGGGAAAATGCGCTCGGCTCGGCGTTAAGCGTCCACTCTGCGGGCACCCTTATGGTGTGTGTACGAGTATGTACTCACATTACTCATATATAGATTTCGGCTGTTCGGTTAGTTACTCTACATTTACTTCAATTATTGGTCTTCGTTGTCCTCAAATAAGAGTTTCGCGTCCGCTCGTCGGAGGTTTTTACTGTTTTCTTTACACTTTCGTTCAGTAATCCAAGTTTCTTGTCCTTTGTCGAGAGGTCCGCGTCCGCTTTCGAGAGGTAATGAAAATGAAAAGAAAGAAAAAAAATGTCTGAGTCCGGTCACGAGAGGGTCCGGTTGTTAGAGTGGAATTTGTTCTGAAAACGCAAAGTAAAACTTGGTTCCTGGTAAGAGAGGGGTCCGCTTATTGGAGGTGCCCGCAAGTAGAGGTTTCACTGTATTTACAAATGAGAGCAACGTACTTTACCACACCATGTTTATAAATGAGAGCGCGCGCATACATGGGAAATTGCACTGTGGGTAATAACTGTAAAATTGCCTTACAATCTTAAGTTTCTTTGTAACTACTATAAATTTATAAAATGTAAAGCAAATAACCAAAAGTATAATAAGTATTTTCTTTTAGTAATAATTTTTTTAATATGTCTTTACCAGCATTTAATTTAGTTTATTTGACATAATAAATTCTATGTTTGGTTTAATCTCATTTGCTGTAGCTATGCCCATTATTGAAAAAAATTGTTCACAAGTGTAGGTGCTTCCAAACATAGATATAATTATCGAAGCAAAACAAGGATATTTCTTTAAACAAAGATCTTTATAAAAAGTAATTCTGTCTGAAGTTTTCGCAAACTTATTTTTTAAAAGAGTATAGCACTGCAGACCTGTTAGCTCAAGCTGTAACTCCTGTGGTGCATTGCGAACATCGAAGGTTAAAGGAGATACGAAAATGTTGAAACTTTCTTGAAGTGTTTTTAATACTGTAAATCTTTCACAGAATTCAACTAATAAATTTGAAAGCTCACAACAATATTTTTCAACGTTCAGCGCTTGATTTTCACCTGATGCCCTTAGACGAGGAAAAAAATAAAAATTGCTTGCAGCCAACTACTCTTTCCAAGCTCAAGCTTCCTTTTAAAGCTTTTGATTACGTCACTCATGTCGAAAATTAATTATGCTTTCCTTGCAATATGAAATTTAAATCTTTAAGATATTCCGTAATATCAGCTAAAAAGGCTAAATCCGCTATCCAATTTGGGTCGTGCAATATTTCAAATAGTTTATTTTTGAATTCCTATAGAATAAAATCAAAATATCATATTATATACTATATGTATATCCATTTACGATGTACACAATACATTACCAGAAAGTTCGAAACTCTTCTGTGATGTTGAACTCAGTATCTGTGCCCGAATAAACACAGCCAATTGTGCAATATCATTTACATCCGTATTCTCGTCTAGAGCCAAAGATGCAGAAGTAAAGGTGGAAATCGGTTCTTTAGTTGCCGTTCAATGTAATCGTAATCGTGCAATGGTTCGCCACGATAAGCATATTTTTCGACACTTCGGAAGATTTTCTTTGGCTTCCAAAATGCATTCTTTAATGCAATCTCCATCAGAAAATGGGTGGTTACCTAACACCGTTTTAAGTGCAATCGGATAGTTAACATAGATTAGACCGTTACTATCAACAGGACACTCCTAAAAAGTACAATATTCCAGATAATGCCATATTCGGAAAAACTTAATAACTTGCAAACCTCTTCTTTAATGTTGTCTAACGATTTTAAGTTCACAGTATATATATATATTTTTTTTTTAATAAATTTAACAAATTAAATTATTATTCCTTGCATTTTAAACTTACCTTAGTGTATATAATACATACAATCCACAAAAAAATTCAATGAAAATTTATTTTCAAATTATTCTGGCAATACCGCTCCAGTTCATTAACTGTGAGAGGGATACTTGCAAATTATATGAACAATACCTCTTCAGCTTCTAAAAAGTAAGTAAAAAATAGCAAGAAGAATATAGCATTAAAGAGTATAAGTACAAACATACATACATATATACATATCCTCAAGCGGATTGAATATAAGGAACAGAAAGCAAATTTATTTATACATATACTCTGCCAACCATGAGCAGGTAAAAGACCAGATAATCAGTGGGTAACATGGAGGGGGTAAACATATAGAGTGTGTCTTAGGCCGAGCGAATATCCTACCGTTTTTCCCCTCCCACGTACGTGTCATATAAAAAGGTATATCTGTCCTGCTCTAATATCCCCAATCGACGTCTGATACAGGGTTGCATTTCAAACAGCTGATGCAGGGTTGCATTTTTTAATTCCTACTTTAAGAATTTATTAAAATTTCAAAGAAAAATTTTTAATTTTTAAATTATTAATTTTAATAAATATTTACACAAAATTATAATTAATATATTGCTAGCATTTCATAAATAAAAATATATTTAATTTAAAAAAAGAATTTCATCTAAAAAATATTATTAAAGACAAATACCTGAAAATAAAATAAAGGTTATTAAAACCTGAAAATAAAAGAGTGGAAAAATATTATAAAAGACAAATACCTGAAAGAAGATGACAATAAAATAATGATGAAATAAAAGATTATTTTAAAAAAAACATTAAATTAATTAAAAACGTAAAACTAAAAAAGAAAAATTAAAAAAGAAAAATTAAAAAGGAAAAATTAGAAACGAAATATTAGAAAAGAAAAGTTAAAAAGGAAAAATTAAAAAGGGAAACTAAAAAGGAAAGAATAAAAATAGATTAATATTACCGAGAGTGATATCCACTATTTTTAGGGCCTTTTTCCCGTTTTTCCATCGTAGTTGTACAGCCACACCAACTCGTCACTACATAAGGACTGCATCACCTTCTCTATCGAGTCCTTGGTAGATTTTAAATTTAGAATAATGGCCGTCTATAAATGTATATTTATATATAAATATTTATATATATCTATATAATAATAATAATAATAATAATAATAATAATAATAATAATAATAATAATAATAATAATAATAATAATAATAATAATAAGAATAATAATAGTAATAATAATAATAATAATAACAACACAGAAACAAAAATTTCAACAGCCAAAATTAAGAATTAGATTAAAGTTTGTTATTTTTAAATGTTACTCGTTAAGAGTAGATAAAATAATTTTTTTAATGATAAAAAGTGAGTCTGTTAGATGAAATGTGTTGGAATGAGAATTGAAATCATGACATTATCCGGCGGAGTACTTCGTTTAACTCAAAATTTGTTCTAGAAAATTTTAAAAGTAAGGGAAACGTTAAAATTAATATCAGATACGAGAGATAGGCTACAGACTGACCCATACATGAGTTTTAGAAGAAATATTATACCAAGCATCTCCCTACGACCAGCGAGTGTTGGGAGATTTATAAGTTTTAAACGGTTAGAGTAAGGGGGAAGATTTAAACTGGAATCCCAATGCAAATGATTTAAGGCAAAAAGTAAAAATGGACTTGGTAACTAGGGTTCCCAACCATAGAAGCATACTCTAATATAGGCCTCACCAGGGATGTAAAAAGAATTTTTGTGGCAAGCGGATCTCTAAATTCTTTAGACCAACGTTTAAAAAAACTAAGAGCGCCTTTAGCTTTAAAAACTGTTTAAGATGCGTGAAGATTAAAATTGATTGGGGTCCATAGTTACTCTCAGATCAACAAAACTGCATATTTGCTCCAACCTAAAGTTTTGTATTGCGTATGAAGTTGGGTCTACAGCTCTACGTGAAAAGCACATCGCTTTACATTTTTTAAGGTTCAATGGCATGTCATTTCTAACACCAAGAAACTAGGTTGTTTCAGTCCGTTTGCAACTGACATCATTCGCTGCTTGAAGTATATGTTTTAAAAAGTTTTACATCGTCAGCATATAATAAGACTTTTGAAAACTTAACAACTTAACAGATGATATGTCATTAATAAATAACAAGAGCAGAATTGGACCAAGATGGCTACCTTGAGGAACGCTTGATGGAACATTGATTATGTCAGAAAAAGTATCGTTAAATATGACTTGTTGAATTCTATTACTAAGATAAGAAGCAACCCATTTTAGAAACATTGGTTGAAACCCGAAAAGATCAAGTTTATTCAAAAGAATTGAATGGTTTGAATGAATGAATGAATGATGATGAGGAATGCACTGCGACCTTTGGTCTATTGTTCCCTCTCCTTACTCACATTGACTCGCCTAGACCCAGCCCATTAATAAAGTCCAGTAGACTTCCAGGCTGTAGCGAGGTAATACGATCCCTATCCGGAAACAGTACTCCAAGGGCTTTAGATCTGCGTCTACAGACTGCTGTGCAGTCAAACAGCAGATGCTCCGGGGTTTCAGGCTCCATGTCGCAGAAACGGCAGCTGGCGCAAGCTGATAGGCCCAGATCAGGTGTGCCCGATTCCCTCCGACATTTTCGAGCCATCGGTGTACCACCTCATAGTACTTTTCCTCAACAACATCTCGACGTTGGTGTCGTCCCAATCGTCTTTGTTGCCGGGGGTAACCTTAATTTTTTTCCCGGGGTTAACCTTTTTGGTAGCACTATCCCTCGGGAGGAGGGCCAATGGTAGGTTGCCACTTATCCTTTCCATCCTCTGGGATGAGACTACCTTGCCTTTTCCCCACCCCTCTGCCGTTATTTGCAGAAGGGTGTGTTTGGCTACCTGACCGATGACCAAATGAAGCGGTGTAAGTTCAAGAAGAACCTCCAATGCTGCCGTTGGACAGGTGCGCATTGCGCCCATCATGCAGACACAGGCCAGTGCTGTAGCTTCAATAGCTTAGCCCTAACCGACATCTGCGACGCCACTGAGGCCCAGGCTACCGCTCCATACGTAATTATCGGTCTCACTATCATGGTGTACAACCACCTGACTATCATTGGCTTACAGCCCCAGGATTTACCTGCCAGCCGATTGCACACCATTAAGGCTTTTGTCGCCTTGACCAAGGTCAGGTTTACGTGCTGCTTCCACCTCAAGGTGGAGTCTATCGTCAACCCTAGGTATTTGACACTGTTGGTCATTCCTATCTCACTGAGCCCTAGTGAGAGAATCCTAAGACCGGGTAGGGTCCTGCGTCTCGTAAACGGGATTACTGACGTCTTGGAGGGGTTGATGTTCAGTTCAACCTCCCTACACCACCCCTTCGCTAGATTGAGACCTCTTTGGATCAAGTCACAGAGAGTGTCTTCATATTTGCCTTTTGTCATAATTACAATGTCATCCGCATATCCCTGGCAGCGGATTACATTGTCTGTTAGCAGTGTCAGCAGGTCGTCTACGACTAGACTCCGTAGCAGGGGTGATAATACACCCCCCTGTGGGCAGCCTCTTGTTGTGCCGAGACGAATTCCGCTATCACCTACTATGGTCTCAGTAACCCTTGTGCGCAGTACGGCCTCTATCCATCAACGCACTGGTGCCGCCACATTCCTTTTCTCCAGTGCCCTGGCTACACTCTTGTGGGATGTGTTATCAAAGGCACCTTCGATGTCCATGAACGCGCAATGCATCACCTCCCCATGCTCCAGTGAACTCTCTATTTCAGAGGCCAGCTGGTACAGAGCAGTAATGGTAAATCTGCCCGCTCTGTAGGTATGCTGAGCCGCATATAGCGGTGAGCTCTTCAGCGCCTTCGCCCTTATTTTCCGATCTTCTCCATGGTTTTTAGTAGGAAAGACGTCAGACTTATTGGTCTAAAAGATTTCGCCAACGAGTGGTCCTTCCTTCCTACCATGGGTATGAAGGTCACCTTCGCTGTCCTCCATACCTCAGGGATTTACGCCATTGCGAGGCTCTCTCTCAGCAGCCGAACCAGGTGAGGCAGCAGAAGCTGCTCCCTCTGTTGTAACAGCGCCGGGAAGAGGCCATCCACTCCCGGAGACTTGAATCTTTCAAAGGAGGCCATGGCCCACCGGATCGAGTCCGCCGTAAACAGCTTTTGGCGATACTCCAATCCTCGCGGGATGGCCTGTGCTCCATCACGGGTGCGCCTGCAGGAGCTCCATGGCTCTGTCCTCCGCACTGGTCTAAATGTCCCGTCGTCGCGTTTGATGGCTATCTCTACGTCCTTCGAGCCCCTGGCCAGAGCTTTGTGCAGCCGAGCCGTTTCTGGCGTAGTGGCGACATTTTCGCAGAATCTCCTGAAGTTGGCCTGCTTTGCGGATCTAATCACTTTACTGTACAAGATGAGATAGCTCCGGTATTCTGCCCAGACCCCCGTAGGTCTTGCTCTGTTAAACAGGCTGCGCACCGCTAGTTCCTTTGTCCACCACGGACAGTCTCGTCTGTCGATGGGCGCTTTTAGGGGGCAGCTGCCATGATAAGCGTTAATTACAGCCTCGTTCAGGTCAGAAAGCCTATTCTCTAGCCCAAAGCCTGAAACGCTATCATCAGTCTGCCCCCTCCTGCTTAATTCCCTGCTTAACAAATCCCTGAAGGCGACCCAATTCGCCTTCCGAGGGTTACGTCTAGGGGGGATTTGTCTAACCTCTATTTTTAGCGTGAACCTTATAATAATGTGGTCTGACAAGGAGGGCTCTGTGCTCATTGCTCAAGGTGAGATCCAACACCTCCCTCCTGCTTATAGTTATGAAAGTGGGTTCACACCCTACATTCTCTATACCTAAATTGCTGCCTACAATGTACTCTAATAGAGACTTACCTCTTATGTTGCATTCGGTACTCCCCATTCCGTATGGTGAGCGTTCGCATCGCATCCTATGACGAGGGGGAGCCTGTGCCGTTTACAGTGCTCTACCAGCCTTTCCACCACCTCCTGGGGCTCGAGGAGCTCGTGCGTGGATGGTAGCTCTGCTGTCTGACCGACTTCGGGGACACCGGTAGTCGCTGTTGGCACTGCCTTCTCCGTCCTGCTTCCGCAGGGCCGCTCCGACATCTCGTCCACCTGCATTCCTGCTACCTCCGGGTCTGTCTCAGACACTGCCTGCTTATCCGATCCTTTGCCTTGGAGAGTCACAGATGTTGCAGCTCCCTTGCTCACGATGGCTGCAGGCTTGTAATGCCACATGACCACCGTGCTGAACGTCAAGCGGAAGCTCGATACCCGGACTTACTTGTACGATTCATCGTCAATGTATACGTTCAATTTCCGTCCTTTCATCTCACCTATTTCCTCCATTTTGCTGCTGACGACACGCCAGGACGAGATGCTGAGTCCCCGGTTCTGGTTTTTCACCAATCCCAAGGCGAACACATAGGGCTTGTCCCAGCACCGAGGGAGGAACATTGTCATGCTATGCATGATTGGCAAATCTTCCGCTCTCTTCGCGCAAAGGACAGGGCCCTTCCAACCTCCACGCTTTGGGGCGTACTCTCTCAGCCAGTCAGCGGACTCCTCATCCATGCAGTCCACCTGCAGCATACCTCCTCTGAACTTTACATCTAGGAAGGACGCCGCGTAGTCCTCCCCTCTGAACACCTCCTCCATGAGGAGGTCCTGGAGCACGGTAAGCTCCTCCGGCTTCAACGACTCCGCCGGATAGTAATGAAGAAGTGCAGCGATGTCTTTAACAGCGTCCGCATATCTGCGCCGCTCCTCCTCCACTCGGTGGGGAGCCGGTCCAGACGGTTGGCCCCCGGCTGCCTTTGGATTGATGCCCCGCAGCCTTTTGGAGCTGGGGGGCTCCTGCGGCGTGATCGGGCCGCTCTTACGTTTTGCGGCTTGGGCATACGTGTCTGCGGGCATTGCTCTGCTATCGTCCTGCCTTTCAGTCAGGGGGGCGCTGACCGGGCAACGGTTGCCAGTTCCGCTGCCTCGCACGCGAGCTGACACGTTCTTGTCGTGCCACATTGCTGGGGATGCATTGCTCCCTTTGCCGTAGTTCCTCGCTAGAGCTTCCGCTACCTCCGGAGTCTTCCCGTCGCGGAGGTATCGTAGGTACCATTTCATGGTGGAACCGCTCATTCAATTCCTGCGTGGATCGTTGCACCCACCGGGTTGACCAGCTTCTGGGAGGGGGTGTTGCCCACCTCGTCTGCGCCTCCTCCTTCTTCTCCTGCGAGCGCCGTCAGGCTCCGCCCGATGTGACTCACCCGAGTCCGACCCACTGCGCCTTTCGGCGGGGGTCTTGGCGACGCTCGTAACTGCTGGAGCGGCACCAGGCGTTTTCGCCAGGTGAACGCCGCTGCAAGAGGGCACGTCGTCATCATCTTCCCTGGCGTGCTTCTCAAAAAGCGACCGCTCCTCTGGCGAAAGAGCGTCACGGTAGCTAAACTTTCGCTTAGACCCTAGGCGCCCCTTGCCTACCGCTGCACCGATGTCCTTGCCGTTATCCGAATCCTTATGCCTTTGTTGTCGCCGTTGTTTCGAATTTTCCGAATTGTTGTTTGTTTGTTTTCATGTGCTCATTCTTTTCCTTACGACCCTTGGCTCCATGAGGTGAGCCGTCGGGTCTATTATTTTTAATTGAGAACTAGAGGGTCCGCACGCCAGAGCCCCTTGACGCGGTAAGGCCACAGTTATTCCCCAATTCGGCCCGGTGTTGGGGAGGCTCCGTTAGACGACAGCCACATTTACCTCCTGGCTGCAAAGTTCCAATGGGCACGGGAGTCGCATAACACCCTGGATTAGGAGGTGGTAGCTCTTGGTTAGCGCACGCAAGCGGTACCCGACATCCCGCATGGTCAGTGCTTATCAGCACCAACCGTACAGGATTGGGGGGCGCTGAGTATGCCTTGCACCTAAGCCCCTGCATAACGGCAAGGTGCCTAAAATTCGCAGAGGAATGGTTTACTTTATCAAAATCTTTACTAAAATCTGTGTATACGTATATAACATGAGTATTCTTTTTTCTCTAAAGCCCGTTAATACATGATTTTACGAAAACCGTGTTGAGAACAAGAAATTAGTGGAGAGATCCGGAAGGTTACGTCGTCTGTTATAATTGCTTCAAAAAGTTTAGGTTGTGCAGACAACTTTGATATTCCCCTATAGTTTTCAATAGATAACCTAAATCCACTCTTATGTAAAGGAATTATAAATGACTTTTTCCATATGGGTGGAAATAAGCCTTGCATAAGAGATGAGTTAAATAGTTTTGTTAGGGGTTGGTATATATATTTGGCACATTTCCTAAGAAAGCATGAGGGAATCATATCTGGGCCATAATTATATGATTGTTCTAACATGTTCAACTGATATAAGACGTCTTCTTCGGAAATGGTAGGCGCATTAATGACAGAAATCGGACATAACTTGTGCTGATGCGGAACATTTTTTGGAGATTTTGGAGAGTAATTGGACTTAAAGAATTCAGCGAACATATTAGAAATGGTGTGATTGTCACTAGACATACTAGACTTATATTTCATAGCGGACGGAAAGTTAGAAATCCTGCGTTTGGAGTTGACGAAACCATAGAACAATTTTGGATTACGTATAATATTATTTTTTGCTTTATTTATATAATTATTATAACATATTTTGTTAAGTTCAGCAAATTGTCGACGCAATTTAGAATATTTTGAATAGTCAGCAACTAAACCAGTTTTTTAAAAAGTTTAAAAGCACGAGATTTTCTATTTTTTAATTTACATAATTCTTTCGAAAACCATAAATTAGAACTCCTTTTTTGAGTAACAATACACTTCGGAACATATTTTTCAAATAAGTTTAAAATAGTTTCGTTAAAGTGGGAAGCACTAAATTCGATATTGCCACTGTAATCTGGCCAAGTTACTTTAGAAAGTTCGTAATTAATCTTCTTAAAATTAGCTTTCGCAAAGTTGAACAGAAAACAAAGGTCTTGCGTATTATTATAACCAAAGTTGGTTATGATTTCGATGTAAATTTCCAAAGCAGGATGATACGAGTCCTCTGGCCGAAACAAAGGATCACATCGGACAACAGAGAATATTGAAGCGTTATCAACGTTAACTAGATCAAAGAACTTACCAAACTCGTTTGAAATTAAATTAATTTGGTTAGGACCCAACTCCGACATTTCATCTAAGAATTCTTAAAAACATAAGCGTGTACTAATAGGAATGGTGTAATCATCAATAGATTTCATTGATACGCACGATAAATTGGAATCTCCCAAAACAATCATGAAATCAGTATTATTAGCCATTGAGAAAACATTATTTATTAATGAAGCATGCTGCATGTATGCAGATGTGTCCGAGTGAGGCGGTATATATGATAAAGTTAAGTAGATATTAACGCAAATTCGAATGCACTTAAATTCTACAAAGTCTGCGTGCGGAACGTCGACTTCTTCAGATGGAATTGAAGAATGAACAGCAAATCAGACACCACCTCCTTTTCTGTTCAGGCGGTCATATCTATAGATTTCGAATTTGCTGTTGAATATTTCATTATAAAAAATGTTGGGGTTTAGCCAAATTTCTGTGAAAGCAATGATTTTAGAGTCAATGAATGCTATTTAAATACAAATCAGTAAGTTTTGTTCTAAGACCTCTAACATTTTGATAATAAATAATCAGCGAATTATTGTTAATTAGTTTTTTGTATCCACGGGATTTCTTGGCATTTTAGTGATAACTACAGGGGGCTTATCTCGTTTGTGCTCGAATACGCGTACAAAGACCCCAGATGGCCAGAATGAGTTGTCAAGTATCAAATGAAAATTGTTAGCGGATACGTCGATCTTAAACGACGAAATATCCCTGTTGTATTTGAAATTAATTTTACGGTTGTCTGTATCTACCGTTTTTAATTTCGACGAGATATAACTTTTAAATCATCGATTGTGGTATCCGCAGCAAGTCTTGAGGCAAAAATTGCTTTTTTCCGCGGTATTACAACTAAGAGGTCATAATCGGGCGATGGAACGTCTGCTCCATCGTCATCGAGTGAGGAATCGGTTTCGCCATCTCCTAGCGTTGTACGTTCACTGCCATTCTGAAAGCTGGAGAAGTGTTCCCTCTATAATTTAAGTATGCTCAGGGCATCGGTGACTAGATAACCTTTGGGGGTTCTACAAGAGTATGCTCCGGTGCTGAAACCTTCTGTAAGCCGCCGCATTTTTTCGTAGAATTTTCGAGCATTACCCCTGTCGGCCAGCTTATCAAGCTTTCATACTCACACATTTCAGCCTCTTTCTTTTTCCGTCTGCAAATGCGTCTCGCTCCTCTTCTCAACTCCCGATATCTATACCATCCCGTATGCTCTGGTCCTGAAACCTTCTGTAAGCCGCCGCATTTTTTCGTAGAATTTTCGAGCATTACCCTTGTCGGCCAGCTTATCAAGCTCTTCATACTCACACATTTCGGCCTCTTTCTGTTTCTGTCTGCAAATGCGTCTCGCTTCCCTCTTCAACTCTCGGTATCTATGTCATCACGTGTTGTGATCGATCGTAACGTTGCAAGGTAGGCAGTCTGTTTTCTCTTTCCTACGACACGGTACTCCCGGTCGTATTTTACGAATACCAATAGCTTCGGTTGCAGCTGTACGTAAGGAGTTTGAACTGCCGTCCCACAGTTCCCTTATACCGAGTTGTTGACGAGTGCTCTCAGAGAGCAGGAGTGCTAGCCGAGTAGAAAATCGTTCGGCTGTCTGTTGTGATTGCAGCTTCTCGACGTCTACCTTTTCTTGAGTTTGTTGACTTGCGTTTTTTGCTGCACAGAGACGGGTGCGAATCTTGGCTGCAACAATATAGAGGTCCGGGTCGATGTTAGGTCCTCGGAGCGTACGCACGTCTAGAATACTGAGAACGTGTCTTCCGTCTTTCACAACATGATTGATCTGGTTGTTGGCTTTTCGATCCGGAGACAGCCAGGTAGCTTGATGTATTTTCTTGTGCTGGAATCTAATACTACAGATAACCATATTCGGGCCCGTCATTTGGGGATGTTTCATCGTGGGGGCTGAATTTACCGACTGTTGCGCCAAAGATACCTTCCTTGTCCATCGTGGTGGGGACAGCTCTCATAAGTCACATCTCCTTTCTCTTCCGTCGGGGCGTGGGCTTCGCTTTGATGCGGATTGTGGCTAGACGTTCATTCCCCTGAGCGAATGACAGTACTCGGCGACGGAGTCTCTCTCCCACCACAAGTCCCACACCTAACTTGCACTCCTTTATATGCCCACTGTAGTATTTGCCTACTCGTCTCTGTCCTTGTCCCGTCCTTCGCATTTCTTGGACGGCGGTGATGTCAGCCTTTATTTTCACGAGAACATTAACCAGCTGGGCAGAGGCACCTTCCCAATTAAGTGACCGTACATTCCAGGTACATGCCCTTATTTCGATTGCCATGGTCATTATCAAAAGAGGGGTGGCCGGTCCAAAACCAAGCGCACAACCCTGCGGAGGGGATGCTTCGTCTTCTCACTTTAGCTTATTCAAACGGATGTTCTTAGGCTTAGACAATTCCGTATTTCTGCATAAAATTTTAACTAACATTTTCTCAGCATTTTACATAAAAAAATTTTAAATTGTTGGTAAATCAGCAAAGTTTGCATTTATATTTTACATATTTCAATATTTTATAAAACATATTTAAAGAATAATTTTAAATAATTATAAATCAATAAAATTTGCATATCTTTTCTGAAAACAATAACTTGTCTTTGATTTGTTTAAACTTAGATACGTACATACATACAATGTGGTATGCGTGTACAAAAACATATTGGAATATACATACTTGCGTATGTATTTACATATGAATAAATATACGCGAATCAAAAATTTTCTTTAACTTCAGTTTTTGGATTTTCTTATCATCTAAATATATAGTCTGATAAGTTTATACCAATTAAAGTGTTTTTTTTTTCTTTTTAATTTAGAAAGGGGAATCTTCGAAAGATATCGTCTTTTTGCCAGACGGTATGACTGAGGCGGTGACCAATACGTCTACGTACTAAACCCTTAACTACATCGTCATTGCTTGTTATTTGCTCCACGCCGTTAAGCATTACATTGTAAGGCCAAGCTAAGCCATTCGGCTCGTCAGTTACGCCATTCTGGGCTTCTTTTGACTGCGCTGCCACACTTTTACTCCTTTCTTCTTAGCTCTTTTAGAACTATATTCTCCTAAACATCCATGCCTCGTCAAAAAATACGTCGTGTCGAAAGCCATGCCTTTACACTTTTATTAGCCTGTGGTTCCATCTTCCCGTGGTAGCTGCCTCCCATCATTGCTGCCATTTATTGATGATTGTTTGCCTCTTATCCTTTTGCTCCTCCACCGTTAATCGTCTGCCTAGTCTTGTGGATTTGTCGTATATTCTTTTGAGTTCCATGGCCATTATCTTTGGTGGCCAGATGCCTGCTATAACTCCAACCGCTTCGTGGGATAACGTGCAAAATGCGCACGTGACCCTAATACCACTGGGCCGCATTGCATACTTTGCATACGTTTTTTGCTGTAGTGCTGGTCCCCATATGGGCGCCGCATCAAAACTGAGTGGTTCACCTTGGCCAATAGCGTTCGCCTATTTTGGCTTGGTCCCACAATGTTGACTTCATTCTTGTTAGAGCGGTCGTTACACGTGCTGCTTTCTCACACATCTTTCGATGTGCGGCTTGCAGCTATTATCTCTAAGCACTACTATGGCGTTCGATATTGAATTTGATGTCTTCGAAGTTTTTCCTGCTTGTGAGCTTCAGTTTTTTGTCCAGCGAGTAGGAGGATGGAGTCATGTGTAGAAGTTCACGCAAGTGAGGAAAGTACTCTGATCGCCATTCACTTGTGAGTGGCCGGAAACGGATTCTTTTACATTTGACTCAAGCAGCTCACGACTTCCGGTCTTTGAACAAGTATCCTCTGGGTAGCCTAGGAACATCCGTTTGAAGGCGAGCTAAAGTGAGAAGGCGAAACATCCCCTGCATAGGGTTGTGCGCTGGGTTTGGGACCCGCCACGTAAAAAAACACCCCCATTGAAAAGGAACAACAAGCCTCGGAAGAGAGACCCGTCTTTTGATGACGACCAAGGCAAACGAAAAAAGGACTACGAATTAAGGGCATGCACCTGGAATGTCCGGTCCCTTAATTGGGAAGGTGCCGCTGCCCAGCTGGTTGATGTCCTCGTGAAAATAAAGGCTTACATTACCGCCGTCCAAGAAATGCGAAGGACGGGACAAGGACAGAGACAAGTGGGTTCGTGGTGGGAGAGAGACTCCGTCGCCGAGTACTGTCATTCGCTCCGGGGAATGAACGTCTAGCCACAATCCTCATCAAAGCGAGGTTCTTCAACATATCGCTGATTTGCGCCTACGCCCCGACGGAAGAGAAGGATGATGTGACCAAAGATGCCTTTTATGAGTGCTTGGAGCGCACTTATGAGAGCTGCCCCGCCACGATGTCAAAATCGTGCTTGGGGACTTTAACGCCAGGGTGGGCAAAAAAGGTATCTTTGACACTACGGTCGGTAAATTCAGCCTCCACGAGGAAACATCCCTAAATGTGTTGAGGATGATCAACTTCGCCCGGCCCCGAAATATGGGTATCTGTAGTACTAGATTCCAGCATAAGAAGATTAATCAAGCTACCTGGCTGTCTCCGGATCGAAAAACCACCAACCAGATCGATCATGTTGTGATAGACGGAAGACACGTCTCCAGTGTTTTATATGTGCGCGCGCTCCGAGGTCCTAACATCGAATCGGACCACAACCTTGTTGCAGCCAAGATTCGCACCCGCCTCTGTGCAGCAAAAACGCACGCCAAAAAACACAAGGAAGGATCGACGTCGGGAAGCTGCAATCACAACAGACAGCCGAACGATTTTCTACTCGGCTTGCAATCCTGCTCTCTGAGAGCACTTGTCAACAACTCTGTATAAGGGAATTGTGGAACGGCATTTCAAACTCCTTACGTATAGCTGCAACCGAAACCATTGGTTTTCGGAAAGTGCAAAAGAACAGCTGGTACGACGAGGAGTGCCGTGTCGCAGTGGAGGGAAAACAGGCTGCCTACCTCGCAACGTTACGATCGACCACAACACGTGCGGGATGGGATAGATACTGAGAGTTGAAGAGGGAAGCGATACGCATTTGCAGACAGAAAAAGAAAGAGGCCGAAATGCGTGAGTACGAAGAGCTTGATAAGCTGGCCGACAAGGGTAATGCTCGAAAATTCTACGAAAAAATGCGGCGTCTTATAGAAGGTTTCAAGACCGGAGCATACTCTTGTAGAACGTCCTAAGGTGATCTAGTCACCGATGCCCAGAGCATACTTAAATTATGGAGGGAACACTTCTCCAGCCTGCTGAATGGCAGTGAAAGCACAACACCGGGAGAAGGCGAACCCGATTCCCCAATCGATGACGATGGAGCAGACGTTCCATTACCCGTCCGTGAAGAAGTTCGAATAGCAATTACCCGCCTGAAGAACAACAAAGCGGCGGCCGATGAATTGCCGGCCGAGCTATTCAAACACGGCGGCGAAGGACTGACAAGGAGCATGCATCAGTTGCTTTGTAAAATATAGTTGGACGAAAGCATGCCCAACGATTGGAATTTAAGTGTGCTATGCCCAATCCACAAAAAAGAGACTCCACAACCTGCGGCAACTACCGAGGGATAAGCCTACTCAACATCGCATATAAGGTTCTATCGAGCGTATTTTGTGAAAGGTTAAAGCCCACCGTCAACAAACTGATTGGACCTTATCAGTGTAGCTTTAGACCTGGTAAATCCACAACCGACCAGATATTCACCATGCGCCAAATCTTGAAAAAGACCCGTGAAAGGAGAATCGACACACACCACCTCTTCGTCAATTTCAAAGCTGCTTTCGACAGCACGAAATGGAGCTGCCTTTATGCCGCGATGTCTGAATTTGGTATCCCCGCAAAACTAATACGGCAGTGTATGCTGACGTTGAGCAACACCAAAAGCTCCGTCAGAATCGGGAAGGACCTCTCCAAGCCGTTCGATACTAAACGAGGTTTCAGACAAGGTGATTCCCTATCGTGCGACTTTTTCAACCTGCTTTTGGAGAAAATAGTTCGAGCTGCAGAACTAAATAGAGAAGGTACCATCTTCTATAAGAGTCCGATGATATTGATATCATCGGCCTCAACACCCGCGCCGTTAGTTCTGCTTTCTCCAGACTGGACAAGGAAGCAAAACGAATGGGTCTGGCAGTGAACGAGGGCAAGACGAAATATCTCAAACAGTCGTCGCACTCGCGACTTGGCACTCACGTCACTGTTGACAGTCATAACTTTGAAGTTGTAGATAATTTCGTCTATCTTGGAACCAGAGTAAGCACCACCAACAATGTCAGCCTAGAAATCCAACGCAGGATAACTCTTGCCAAAAGGTGCTACTTCGGACAGGGTAGGCAATTGAGAATCAAAGTCCTCTCTCGACAAACAAAAACCAAACTCTATAAGTCGCTCATAATTCCCGTCCTGCTATACGGTGCAGATGATTGGACCATGACAACAACCGATGAGTCGAGTTTTCGAGAGAAAGGTTCTGCGAAAGATTTACGGTCCTTTGCGCATTGGCCACGGCGAATATCGCATTCGATGGAACGATGAGCTATACGAGATATTCGACGACATTGACATGGTTCAGCGAATTAAAAGACAGCGATTACGCTGGCTAGGTCATGTTGCCCGGATGGACGAAAACACTCCAGCTCTGAAAGTATTCGACGCAGTACCCGCCGGGGGAAGCAGAGGAAGAGGCAAACCTCCACTCCGTTGGAAGGATCAAGTAGAGAGGCTTCGGTTGGAATATCCAATTGGCGCCACGTAACGAAAAGAAGAAAGGACTGGCGCGCGGTTGTTAAGCGTAAGTGGTGTTTACGCCAATTAAGAAGAAGATATGGAGATTTATTGCCGTGAGCCATTCTTCGATCGTTGACGGTTCTCAAGTTGACCAAGTTCTTTTTATACTACAGTTATGGCAATATCATCCGCGTATCCGATAATCTATATCTGCTTCGGGAGTGGGAGACGCAGCACCCCGTCGCACAATACGTTCCACTACAATAGACCTAGCACAGAACTAGCACATTATGTCGAATTAAACGCGTTTTTAACATCAAACTAGACCACAGACAGTTAGCTTTTTAATCGCATCAGTGGTTGATCTCTGTTTGCGGAATCCGTATTGGGTGTCGGACAGACCTTTCTTCTCTTCATTTTCTAAGTGCAGCTTTTATCGTGCACAGGTTATCCGCTGTAGTATCCTGCCACTCGTATCCAGAATAGGGAGCTGTCTTTATGAGCTGGGCTCTGTGGCTGGTTTATTTGGCTTCTGCAACAAGACCACTCTCTGACAATCTTTAAAGCCTTATTTGGATTACCATCCATGACTGGTACTTTGGTATTTTCAAATCTTTCTATGACCTCCACATCTGTGACTATTATGTCTTCGGTTTCAGCAGGTTCTTGCGCTCGGGCCGTTCGATCTTCTAGGGGCTGTGCGGCGAATAGAGTTTCCTCAACGGTTTTCAATAGCGCTGGGTACGTTGGTGATTGTCCTTTACAACCTTTGATTTTAGCCTTCACGAGAGCATCACCCAATGTTTCATCTATTTTTCCACAAAGCTCTTTAAAACAGCAGGATTTACTCTTTTTAATAGCTTTTTTGACATCGCCAAGTTTTTTTTTTAAGGCATTCGCGTGATTTCGTATGCTCCCGATTCCTTGGATACCTCTTTCTCGCTTCGTGGCATTCTTTTCTTAATGTGTCGATCCCCTCATTCCACCAGTAAACAGGCTTTTTATGGGCGCCATTTTTTTAACTACTCATAGAAACGTCACATACTGTACTAACGTGCCTCACCAGGATCTCCGCCCGTCTATCTAAGTCTTCCTCAAATATTTGATTACCATCTTACGAGAGTTTGAAGAGTTCGACAGCCAGGGGTTCTATTTTCATCCTTTCCTTACATAGACTACAGGACATGCTCTTATTGCACGACTTCGCAAAGTGTCGAGTTTCTCCACACTTGACACAGCACTGGCTCCTGCCATTCGGATTGTTGCAAGTTTTCGCCAGATGTCGTCCGTACTCAAGACATCTGAAACACCTCCTGAAAAATTGCTTTGCCCTTATTCTGCAAACTGCCCAACCTATTTTGATCTTGTGTGCATCAAGAAGCATCCTTGCCTCCAACGCAAGTAGGCTTACCACAGCAGTTTGAGTTCCTAAGTATGCCATTCAGTTGTTCTTAATCGAGTTTTTATCAAAATTGCCCAACTCCTTTACCTGTAGGCGTATAGCCTCGGCAATGTCCTCTTTAGTTGTGATTCCATCGAGGTCACGTATTGCTAGAGCTAGAGTTAGAGCTCTATTTGCGCATTATTTTCCAACATCCCCGTGTTCTTCATCTGGACCTCTTTCAACTCTATCAGAATTTGGTCTCTGGGCGTCTTTCTTATTACTGTCACATTTTCTCTAAGGTTTTGCAAAGTATCAATATTTTTCACAGTCCGCAGCAGTTTTTTTTATTACTTTTGCATCGTGTGGGGGAGGCAGCTTTAGTAGTGTCTTCTTTAGTGGCTTACGTTTGATTGTGATTCTACCATCTTGTTTTCCCATTTCATTCGTTACTGGGTTATTGCACTTTGCTTTCTTGCTCAGTGGAGCTTTCGTTTTGTTCGGCCATTCTTTATGGCTAGTTTTATTTCTCTTCGGCGGTGTTTTTCGCTTTTACTGTACTTCGTCTCGAGGTCTCTTGAGTGTATTCTCTGTAGTGGTTGCCATCAAAAGAAAACCTCATCGTACTTCTTTATTTGCAATGTCTCGTGAGCACTTGCGTATGTAACTTCGCTATCACATCGAGATAGACTTAACTTCTTAATCGCATTCCCTAGTTCCGTCATAAGTCTTCACGAGGTTGTATCGCCTTTGCCCGGAGAGTGGTATCACCCACCGCGTGTGGTGATGATCTCGCTGTCAAAGGTTTGTCAATATCAAGGGATCTTAAAGGGATTTGCTCTGCAATAGTCGTACTTTGGGAACAGTTTTGCACTTTACTATCACCGTAACTTAAGCTTCCAGTGCTGCTGCTTTCTGTAATTTCTAAGACATTGCTGCTGTTGTTGTTCTTGTTTCTCATGTTGCTTTTGTCCTCGGGGACACTGCCCCTACTCCAGTTCCTGAGGCCTGTCCTTCGCTTTCCCAGTCCCGGAAAACACGGACGGACTGGCGCTTGCCCGGGGCAACGTAGGCCCCAGTCACAGGCGCTTCAATGGGTCTGCTAGCTTTTACGCCGCATCCTCCATTCCTGTCCCTCATCGTCGGGGCTTGCTTATTCGTTTTGACTTATTTCGCAACTGACCAGCTACTACAGGCCGTTCGGCTATCCGCGACTTGCCGATGCCCTGTTAGCTTAGAACCCAGCTAGACAGCCCAAATACGATAGAACACTCCGTCCGGGCCGGCCGGGTGATTTGCTATCATCGCGAAAAGACACTTGTTGGTAAAGATACGTTCGGGGAGATGTGATGGTGTCTTTTATGACTTTGCCTGTTGAAAGTGCTTTTGCCTTCATATTGGAAATGTTGTTGTTGCGTGTTTTACTCTAAATTTGGATATTGACAATTTGGTTACCTTATTGACTTGTGACGCTGCTGATGCTTTTTTAAACGATTGTTGTTTTTATAGAGCAATGTCCACATATTTACTTGTGTACGCATACAAATATGTATGTAGGTTTGCATATACTACATTATTTGTTCGGCAATGTCATACACACATATGTATGCACTTTTGTATTTACATTCTTTTTTTTTATAGGAGGGGGGAGCATCGAAAGCCGGAGTGCGGAACTTCTATCCGCGAAACCTAACCTACTCACACCCACGGGACCACAGATTAAGTATTACTTCGTGGGAGGGACAGGACATTTATGTCTCCTCTATCGTATAGACTCTCGGACGCCTAATTTGATCAAAAAGTCTCAGTTTTGTCATTATGGATCGACTGACACATTAGTGTCGTTAAATTATCTACCGTAAAACTACCACCAAGTGTGGTTTTTAGTTTTCCCTTATATTAGAAAATCGAGGGCAATAAAATAATACACGTTCAGAGTCTTCTATATGCTCTGAAAAGAGGATATAAACACTTGAGTTTACCTCCCTGGATGCCAATGGGCGGCGTGCTGGCTAATACCTCAGCAGCGTCAGTTAATGTAGTCCGGTAAGCACTTATTCTCGAATTGCAGAAAGCCTATGCGCTGCAATTATTTGTTTAGCATACGCTTTTATGTTCATTACCTCTTTCCATACTGGTGCTGCGTACATTATTACGGGACTCATTGCTTTCGCTATTAAGAATCGCCGGCTGGAACGCACACAGCCTGTATTAGTCATTATTCTCGATAGAGCATTGTAAATTGTGTTTGTTTTACTAGAGGAAATTTTAATTTGGAATCTAATATTACTCGCAGATACTTCAGCTGCGGCTGCGAAGTAATCTTGCACTTCCCTATGGCGAGCTCTATTTGTTCTTATTGATTGAGAAAAACTTCAGTTTTTTGTTCCGCAAGTTCCAGACTCAAAAATGAGAACCAATGGCGTAGACCATTTAAGCACTCATTGCATTTTTTTCTTAGGTCGGCTAATTGCTTGGTAACTGCTGCCATCATGAGATCGTCCGTATACGCTTTTAGTTTCACGTCTGTTGGCTGCTGTCTTTTTAGCAACCCGTCATACATGAGGTTCCATAATAGTGGGTCTAACACTGACCTTTAAGGTACTCCACTCGAGATAGAGTGGCTTTTGGTACCTTCGTCTGTATTAAAAAGCAGCCTCCTGTTTTTAAAACAACTCAATATAATGTTTATGAGGTATTCAGGGGCGCGTATTTCATCCAGGCCTTTGATTATGTGTGCCCATTTTGCCGTGTTAAACGCATTCTTGACATCCAGGGTAATCAGCACGCATTAATTTTTTGTTGCATCTTTCCATCTTTTGTCACTTACTGCACATTTCGCAGTATCAACGACATTTCGTATTGCACCAATAGCGGATCTCTTTTTTGTAAAGCCGTATTGTCGTAATCTGCCGGCTTTCTGGATTGCTAACTCGAAGCGGTTTCTTATTATATTTTAGTACACTTTACCCATTGTGTCGAGCATACTATATATAGTCGTCGGTACGATGAAGGTTCTTCTGGTGGTTTTTCGGTTTTGGAACCAACCGCTGTGTTTTTCACGCATCGGGGAACACCTCTTCCTTCATGCACACGTTGTACATTTAAGCGAATAGTCGAGGGTTTGAAATTATAGCTTCCTTCAGGGCTCTGTTTGGTATGCCATCCAATCTAGGCGCTTTGGTGTTTTTGAGTTTCTTTGCTATGGCCAATGGCTCTTCTTCCGTGACTTACGGGGGTAAAACTGCAGCTTCGTTTCGTCGCTTAGCATGGGAAATCCGGTCGTGTCTCGGGAACAATGTGTCGACGTCTTTTCTCATAAAAGAAGCATCTTTAGGTTGCTGCTGCTTATTTTTAAATATCGACATACAGATTTTGTAAGCAGTTGCCCAAGGGTCAATGAACGTTGGTTTCACTCCGGTTACGCTATAGACGCCATCTGTCTGAGTGACAAAGCTTTCCTCATTCCACCAATATTCAGGCCGCCGTTTGTTGTGATGTGATGTGATTGTTTCACCATATGCTGCGACCAGTTCCTTTCGCACTGTCGATAACAAGTGGGCGGCGTCGTCACCTCATGTTTCTGATTCACTCCAGACTAGTTCAAACAAGATCGAACTCCTGTTGCTTCCAACTTCGCTTTTGGGAAATGTTTCTGCGAAGAATTTCGGGCCCTCGGGAGTACAATATTTGTGCTGTAACTGCCATATAATCGCTTATTGTGTATACGTTTGACACCGCCCACTTAATGTGCCTTCTAAGCGACTCATTTGCAAACATAATGTTAATAATGGATCCTTTATTCCCTTTTTGGTACGTATTTTGTGTTCCGGTGTTCAATATTGTTGGGTGTGTTTGACTCAGGATTTCTTGAATTAGCCGCCCCCAAGCTTTAAAATCACCCGCTATTATAATCGGTGTTTTGCTACTGGTTCTAATGAAAGTCTTAAAAGAAAATCTTCGAATTCGGTAATTGCTGCGCTGGGACGAGCATAGTAACTTACAAAATATATACCCTGTATATTCGCCCATGTGAAGCAATTATGAGCTTCTATGGAGCAGGTCTTAAAGGGTTGTCCCTTGCAGGACCATATTGCTGCTTTGCCAGATTTGTCTGCAACCCATGCGCTTTCAGGACGTTGGGAATATTGTTCACTTAGTATGGCGACATCAATGTTTTCTTCTATGATTGTGTGTTTTAGCAAACCCTGAGCAGCTGCGCAACGATTAAGGTTTAGCTGTAGTATCCTCACTTACATAGAGCTTTCATCATCTCGATATACTTTGGGCAAGTCGTGCTCAATACAGAATGCTCCCCTGTGCAGAGCATGCAGCTAGGAAAGTTAGTGTATACCTTTTCTAAATGCCCCACGTTCCACAGCGTGTGCATTGAGAAGATATGTCTGTCAAACTGCAGCAGTTACGCGCCATGTGACCCAGGTTCATTCTCGAAGGCGACAGATAGAGATTTTAGTGCAGCTTTAGCATCCTGAGCCCGTAGGCTCACAAGAGCTATCTGTGTGTCACTACGGGTTTTTCTCATACTTTTGACGCTTGATTTCTCCAGGTTTTGGATCCCACACTCTTTGTTTAGCGCCTCGCAGGTGTAGTAATTTCATCTAAATCCTTACACACTATTATGACGAAATGGGTTTTTGGCTGTATCAGCGTCATTTCACACACCGCTCCCTCTAAAACGCTTTGGAACGATTCGGCTCTCTTGTCCGCCTGATTTTTTAGCTCAGTCAGTAGGTCTCCTTTCATCGTTTTTCGTAATTTTCAAGATCCCAAATCTTCAAGACCGCTGTCGCTTATTATCTTCCGGAGAATATCAGCATACGACGCACCTTCCTTTTTTGTTATTATGATGGCGTCCGGTTTCGTTCTTATTTTCTTCTGAATCGGCATCCTCTTTTTAACAACATCTATTTTTCAGATGTGTTAAGTTGACCCGTGATATTTATTACTCTTGTGGTCTCACTGGTAATTTTTTGCACCTTTTCAATAGCATTTTTTTGGCTTTTTTGTGGGGGTAATTCTCTCTTTGAGAATATGAGAAAGCTGTATCCTGAAAGCTATGCTTTCTCAACAATAATTTTTTTCCGATTTCTCGGTGTTATTATATAAGCTCATTATGCCACTAAGTAAATCGCGCATAGGCTGGTTTACGTGCCTTTGACCAGCCGTCATATTTTTCAACTCTTTTATTTTGCAATCCGGCTTGTTAAAATAGTTGGAGGATTCATTAATTAATTAGTGATTTCTCTTCACTTTTGCTTGCCAGGTCAGCCGTTTCATCACTAAATGTTGATCCAGCAGCGGTGGATTCCTCATTTCTGCCGTTAAGGCAGAGTTAGTTTGGATACACCTGTCAGTGAGTACGTTCAGTTGCCGCTAAAACCTAACTTATATTATGAATGGTTGGCAATGCCTAAACCAAAAGCAAAACGAAAAGGGGAAAAAAGCGAAAATGGAGAACAGTTGATTGGTCAAAACAAAACGGCAAATTAAAAATAAGCGCACGCTTGATTCGCTGTTATTAGGGGAAATAATAAATTTATAACTAAAAATTTGGAAATTTGCCAAAAAAGGGGCAGGTATTTGCAAATAAATTTTTGTTTAAATTAAATTGCGAAGGGTGGGCCATATGAAATTTTAAATTTAAAAGTCAATAAAAAAAACGGCTTAACATTTTTCAAAGGTCTAACATTTATTTAAAAGGTTGTTTTATGAAATTTATTTGTGGAAAACAATTTCGGAAAAATTACCACCACGGCTGAGTTTACAGTAGCTTATCCGATCCAACCAATTTTGGAGTACTTTCTCGATGGTTTCAGGTCTTATGGCAGCTACGGCAGCTTGAATCTCGTACCTTAGTTCTTGAATTGTTTTTAGATGGTTGGCGTAACATTTATCTTTAACAGCTCCCCACAGAAAATAGTCCAACGGACTTAAATCGCAGCTTCTAGGAGGCCAATTCACATCACCTCTTTTGCTGATTAATCGATTTTCGAAGATAGGGCGTAAAAGATTGAGTGTAGCGTTTGCTGTATGGCACGAAGCGCCGTCCTGTGTCCCAAATGCTACAATTCTGCTTGCTAACGTAACCATCGGGGTGGAATTGAGCCTCGTCCGAAAAGATGATTTTTCGGTAAAATTGACCATCCTCGGTTTTTTTTTCAATATTTCCCAGTTTTCTTCTAGTAAATAGCGACCCATTTCGTAAATTTTAGACTTTTTACTGAATATCTGTCACTTTCCGAATGGTATTTGACGTTTCCAATGTCGAAATATAGATAATTCAAATTTAAAACGTTACCTGGCCCACCCGTTACTTATCTATTTCATGTGTATTTACATGTAGAACAGTAAGCGCACATTTTATAACTGATAAATGATATGATTTAAATTTGAATTTTACTTACATACATACATATGCATGATATATGTATTTGTACAATTAGTATGATATTACAATATCCAATTTATATTAGCAACAAATATAATACAACAGTATTTAGCAGGAAAGTAAATTATGTAATATCTAAGAAAATTAACAAACCCGAACTAACTATAAATATTACTTTGAATATTTAATTTTTTTATTAGAATGCTATCAGTTTTACTTGAATTTATAAAAATTTGCAAAATGATATTCATGGCAATACATATGCATATGATTGCATATAAACGCATAATATGCAATATATAATGCGCACACATGTCATTACTGATAAGTCATATCATGACTTGAATTTTTGAAGGCATGAAGGGGTCTATTTCGAAAGTTTTTAAAGAATTGTAACGATTGGTTCAATACATTTGTTTTTAAATCGACTGTCTTATTGCTTTCCGGACAAACCCTGCATGTATGTACGTAGGTGCTTCCATAAAACATGTGAAGTTTTAAATTATGAAAAGTGAATAAAAGTTCTCAAAATTTATATGGAATAAGCCTTCGTTGGCGATCGAGTTTTTCAAATCTTAAATGCTGCGCGAGATCGATAAAACGAATGCAATGTAATATGAATCTTGATATGCGCAGTGTATGTGACGAATTGTGTGATGTGTTGTAATTTCATCGGCACAATTCCGATTTCTTTGGCGCCGCGATTTGAAGGTACCGTTGGAAAGAGGAAGTCCTCCTGATTAAAAAATATATAGGGTTATAGGGTCCGCAAACGCTTAGTTTAGGAGATATTCGGCCTTAAAGTTCAAAAATTCGCAAAATTGGACCATTTCAAGGAGCTATTTCACCACATTAAACACACTTTTTTCACATTTTTCACTTCAAATTAATTAAATTGCAATATAATCTTTTAAATAAATCAACATTTTACTCTTTTAGCAGGCTTTTTACCTAAAAAATCTTTATTTTAAAAATTACATTTTACACTTGTTTCAACCTCATTTGCTTACTAAAAATTACGACGAAATGGAGCGCTGCCATGTGTTGATAAGGCAATTCGCTGAAATTCCTCTTTTTCGCAAAAATTCCTCTATTCATGCATATGGATATTTTCCTTTCTAAATTTATTAAGCAAATAAGTAATATTATATACATGTATTAGTAATATTATATAATAATATGATGTATACATATGTATAAGTAATATTATATAATAATATTACGTAATAAAGTGTACAGTACATGAGTACAGTACGAAAACTCAAATTTTGTTTCAATATGAGTGCATGATAACCGAAAAATATAACCACTTCATACCCAAAACTCATATTTTAAATATAATAATATATATATTGTCGCCTAAAATACAAACCAATGTATCATCAAAAATAAATGGAAATCGCTGACAGATATAATCAAAATTTATCCATTTTATAACGAAAACTTAAATTTTATTTCAATATTGGTTATAAAGTGGTTATATTTTTTGGTTATTATGCAGTCATATTGAAACAAAATTTGAGTTTTGGATATAAAGTAGTTATATTTTTTGGTTATTATGCACTCAAACTCATATTTTAAATATAATAACATATATATTGTCACCTAAAATACAAACCAATGAGATATAATAACCAAAATTTACTATTTTATAACGAAAACTTAAATTTTGAGTGCATGATAACCATAAATTATAACCACTTTATACCAAAAAGTCGATATATTTTTTTTATTTTCAACGCAGAAGGGGTACTACGCGAAAGTACTTCAGTCACCCCGTGGTATTCGCTCGGCCAGGGTTATTTTTTTAAAGCGCGGCCGAAGGCCGCCAACGCAGAAAGGAGTACTATGCGAAAGTACTTCAGTCACCCCGGGTATTATGTATATAAAAATGTTATATTACAATCATAAACATATACTTACTTATCTATGTTTATTAAATATAAATCACATATTCATATGTTCATATATGCATGTATGTGGAAAAGTGTTCACATATTCAATTTTAGCTTGAAAAATTTTCTTTATAGTTTTTTTATAGTTAATAAAGAAAAAAGAATCACTCGAAAGTAGAAACAAAGAAAACGCTGTGAACCGCTGAAAAATCCTTCACTTTTGGTTTTTAAGGTGTGGCAATGCTGGTTTTCCTTGTAAATATAAGCACTCTAAACTTTTCAGCCATAAATTTGACAAGTGATTTTTAAAATACTAAATTTAGTTGAAAAATTGCAAAATAATTGTGAAATGTAAGCTTATTTCAAAGCTTAGAGTGTATATTTAAATATACAGTGTAAAGAACGTGAAAAAATTTAGTGAAACATAGAGAAATAACATGTTTTCTTAGTGCAAATTTTTGAATTTTTAAACGTGAATATTTCAAAAAATGTTAGTTATTTTTATGTTATTTTTAGATATTCCTCCTCTGGAGAAGCTCCCCTATCCGTACATACCCCATTTATACGGAAATTCGGTTTTTTTACCCCTCCGCCAAAGTAATCGGAATCGTGCCATTTCATCGACTGTGGTGTATTAAGCTGTCTTGCCAGTGTGCGCCAGTTTTTCTCAGGTAGAGTGGGGGGAGGCTTAACTCATTTAAACAAAAGGTATGATTTATGTACATATTATATATATAGCAAATGTATATATACATATATATATATATATATTAAGGTGGGCCAAAGTTAGGGGCCATCCATAAATTACGTCACACCTTGAAGGGGGGGGAGGGTATCATTCAGAAGTGACATTGTGTGACAAGGGGCAGGGGGGGTCTAAAGCTTTGTGACATCACATTGCAAAATTTTTGATGTACAAACGTGAAATTTATAGGTAAACAAAAAAATATTAAATCTTTATAAACACAATCTTTGTTTTTTAATACTTAAGTTGTAACGAAGCTTTTTACTGCCCCTACTTCTTACAAGTATAACTTGCTGAGGTATACTCGCCGTGTCCAGGGTTCGTTACAATAAATTTGTAAACATTGGGGCTCTTTTACGAATCGTACTTTATTTTATTTTATATTGTAATTTTAATTAAAGTTAGTCATACTTATTTAAAAGATCGTGTAGCATTGTGGCCTATATTTTTCTTCATATAAGGCCACCAATCAACACAAACAATCACATAAAAAACAAGAGATGTTACCTATTGCGAAAATTCGTCCGCAAAGAATTGCAGCTAGAAGTGCCCGAGAGATTCTCTGTTTAATAAATGATGACGATGCTTTCTGGATGGAAGAAGACGATGTTGATACGAAAAATATTCCTGACATCCAAATTCAGAACAAAAATAAAGTGCCTGATTTACCAGTAATAAATGATATAAAGGAGTGGATCAAAAGTCCATGGACACAAGATGATTAAGTTTTGAATTTTTAATTAGTATAATTAGGTATCTATTATTTCTTGACTAGTCATTCGTTGTCTCTGTACTTAAATATTTAACTAAATGTTGATTTTATTGAAGATTATTCAATAAATATAAGAATATATAGAATAGCCTGTTTTTTTATTTTTTGATAAATCAATAAAATTGGAAAACGTGTGACGTCACGACAGGGGGAGGGGGAGTTCAAAATGTGACAACTTGTGACAAGGACGGGGGGAGGGGTTAAAAAGTCTTTAAATTCGTGTGACGTAATTTATGAATGGCCCCTTATAGGAAATTTACCGATCTACAAAAAAGGTCTAGAACATTTTTTGGCTGAGTCAACTCATTTAAAGTTATTCGTAGTTAAAGTCCAACAGAAAATTATAAAAAATAATTTCCACAATTTTTCATCTTACATTACAAATTGATGGCTTATAAACATAACAAATCATATTTCAATATCATAAACAATATGAAAAAATAAAAATATATAAAATTCATTCATATTTTCTGAAAGTACAAGTATTGAACTATAACTCCTGAAAATTTTATCAAAAAATCACCAATAGTTTTTTAATAATTAATTTTTTAACTAAAAGTAGTAAAAATTTTCAATTTAAAAAAAATTGTTGTCAAAATTTAAATTTAAAAAAACTGGGCGGGGGATTATTTGTTCATGTTGACTACTTTATGAAAAAATACTCACATTCAAATTCGATGATCAAGTGGAAAATGAGGGGTCCACTTGACGTATTTTTATTCACATGTATATATATGAGAGTATTGGAATTTGTAATTTTGTAAGATGGACGCAGGTACAGTAAGGGGTATGACCGTGCACATGTTGAGGGAAAAATTGAGAGAACTGAATTTGAGTGCAGTTGGGAGGAAGAAAGACCTACAGTTGAGATTGTTACAACATATTGTTTTCGAAGATGAAGTGGATGATGGAGGAAGTGATAACGAATCAGCATATTCGTTATACACTACAGAAGATAGAAGTGTAGGTAGGGTGCTATTTACGTTGCGTGATGTCGAGGATAGCATATCCAGTTTTTATGCTTATGGATATAACGTGTACCACTGGGTTGATGAGTTCAACATAGTTGCGGAAACAGTAGGGTGGAACGATTTACAGAAGCTCCTATATGGAAAACAGTTGCTGAAGGGAGCAGGCAAGCTATTTGTTCGAGGAACTGTAGGAATCAGAAATTGGAATAGTTTGAAGGTTGACGTTGAGGAATAGGCGTAAGCAACCCAAGGAAAGTTTGCAGGAATACTTATACTCTATCATCGAAAGTGGTAAGCCAATATCACTCGATGAAAAGAGTATAATAGAATATTTCGTGGAGGGTGTACCGGATAGTCAAGGGAATAAAAGTGTGTTGTATCAAACGCGTAGTGTAAAGGAATTGAAGGAGCAAATCCGCGTATATGAAAAAATTAAAGGTTCATCCGTTACTACTAGTAAAGCTTTCATTCAGTCGTCAAGTGGAAGAAAAGGTACTGAAGACCAGGTTAAGAAGAGATGCTACCATTGTAATCAGGAAGCTCATTTAGCTAGGGAGTGCTCATGGGGGGAATAAACAACGTCATTTGTTTTAAGTGCAAGGGAAAAGGTCATTATTCCCACGATTGCAAAGTCTCACATCCAGTTAGCGTGGTGAAGAATGAGCAGATTAACACAGTAGATAATCGAAATGGTGTAGGGAAAAGTGAGTATATTTTCGTGAATGCGGTGATTAACCAGATAACGTTTAGCGCTTTGGTAGATACGGGATGCTGCACGAGCACATTGAGGTGCGATACGTTTAAGAAGCTAGAAGGAATTATTCTCAGAGAAGAGAAACAACGGCTATATGGAATAGGAAAAGGCGAGGTTACAACAATGGGTAACTTAATAGCAGAGGTGACTGTACGTGAAAGTCAAGTTTGAGGTAGTAAGAGTGCAAGATATACCCTACGCGGCAATGTTGGGGAATGATATACTTAAGAAAGTAGAGTTGGTGGTTAGGAAAGGCAATTGCCTAAAACCTGCCTAACCTAATAAGGGTAGCGAAGTGTTTGTAGAGAGGTTTTTGCCGAGCAAGTATACGAAGATAAGGTTAGTCCGGAAGTGTTAAGGAAAGAGGTTATAAGTAAATGTGTTCAAATGGGCGATGAAACAGAAATCTCAGTCAGTCAGACGGTTTCTGCCGAGCAAGTGTGTGGAGGTAAGATTAGTTCGGAAGGACTGGGGAAAGAGGTCGATGGAAAAGAAAAGGACAGGGTATGTCGTGGCGAAGGCTTCAATGATGAGATTGGATCTAAATTTTTGGGTGGAAAAGAGATGCAATTGGATGATGAACAAGATAAATAGAGTTGTCACGTTTAGAAGATTCTGACGCAGCGTTCGTCAAAACGTTGATCAGGCTTCAGAACCGATGAATATGCTAGTTCAAATGAAATTAATTTTGGCAGACGGGAGACCAATGTTTCAACAGCCTTGTCGGGTGTCGTACGAAGATCAAAGGTATCTAGATGATCAAGTTGGGAAAATGCTTAAAGATGGGATTATTCTAAATAGCACGTCGGAGTACAATGACGTAGTTGAGTATAGACCTGGAACGGAAATGAGACATGTGGACGCATTAAGTCATGTATATTTTTTTTACTGATTGTAGACTCGTTAAAGTTTAGATTGGAGGAAGCTCAATGACAAGACGATTGGATTAGGGCAGTAAGGAAAGAGAATGGACCCTATGAGAAGTTTTACATATGAAAGGAGTTGGTATATCTTGCGATCCCATCAAGGAGTTGTTAGTTGTACCTGAGGCCATGGAGATTATAAAGATAGCACAAGAGCAAAGGATTTAATTTGGAAACAAAGAAATTCCTACATAGATTGTCCGGAAGCAATTAGTGATGCACAATTAGGTTAATTAGATAGATGGAAATTAATACAAAAAATTATAAGATACTTTTAGAAACGATGCAACAAAGAATGAAATGGAAAACCAAACAGGCTAATGTAGCAGAAGGACAAATAGTGATTATAAAAAATGAAGAGACCCAGCCAAGTAGCCATTATGTAAAATTATTAAAACTCATTCGGAAACTGATGGAAATGTTAGACTTTTAACCCTAAAATTACAAAATGGCACCCATTAACGGTCCGATCACAAATTGTTTTGACTGGAAGCAACAAACAGCAATAGAACAGAGGAGCCAAATCAGTTAACAAGTTTATTGACTTCAAGAATAACAAAGTATACTGTCAACTCACAACGGTCGAGAAAAACAAGCAAATAGAGGATGGGATTCTTAACGTTGCTAATGCTAGCAACACAAGTTAAATCATAATACAATAATTATACGGCTAAGCCAGCAGCTTCAGTGACTAAGCTGTGAAATAATACAGCAATATATTTGGCTCTGATTAGTAAAATGGACATAATAATTTCAAAATAGAATTTAATGGTCTGTTATGAATTAGGCACTTATTATGATCGGATGCACAAAGTACAAATAGGGAAACAAATATTATAAATATTTTCGGCAACCAAGAAGATATGGCAAAATTATTAAAAAGCAGACATCAATATGGCTAAATGAGCCTTAGTCGCCTGCCCCACACCGCACCTACACCCATCACTAACACGCACACTCACCACACTCACCTCGACATCACCACACTCCACATCAACACCACCCGCACCCCCGAGCGCAGGATCCACACACTCAAACACACACCACACCACTCCACTGAAAAAGGGTCCGCTTTCACACAAGTCAGTTCTTATTCGACCGCTTTCGAAACCACGACGCTTTCCGCCACCGCTACGCAGCGTATTCAAGTTAATTATATTCAGTGAAGTTTTATTGTAAAACCAAAAAAAAAAAGAAACCCCACAAATCAAGTGTTAACGCAATTTAGAACAAATACAAGTCGGTGGTCAATTATATTGTTAAAGCCAAAATCCCGAGGATTTTTATTTTTAAAATACATAAGGCTAATAAGTGGTAAGTGAAGCGGGCAAACATTAAAACATTGGTCCTTCGAGCCACAAAGAACGGCACTATTGAGAAAAAAAAATCAAATTTGTGACATAAACATATAGACAAAAGGAGGTTAACTTACAAATTCGTGCAGTGAGGCGACATATACATACATACATACACATATAGAAAATTTAGTGCAATATACACTATATACATACAAAAAAAATTATTGCAATTGAAATCAAAGTGCAGTGACAAATACATACATACAAACATACAAAAAAAAAACAGTTGAAAACGGATTACACGAAACGGTTCTGTACTATTACATCAAAATCAAAAAAACAAAATTTTATATCAAAATCAAAAAAATATTTTTATGATAATACAAAAATTTTAAATCGCGGGTGAAACACAAAAATATAGCGTGTGAAATATATAAACACATATAAAATATTCTAAAAATTGTGCAAAAAACCCCTAACGTACAATTACCAAACCAACAAAACTAAACCCATAAAAGATTGTGTGGCAAAGGCCAAAAGTTAAAAGAAATTAAAACAAAAAAAAAAAAATCCTCAAAAACCAGGTGCGAAAAATAAAAGTGGAACAAATATCAAGACGGGCGCGTTTAATGATAGTGCAATAATCGGGCGCGAAAACAATAAAAAATTAATTTAAACAAAAGAACAAAAATTTAATAATAAATAATAAATAAATAACATAAAAAAAGAGGAAAGGAAACCATCATCGGCAAAAACACAACAAGAAGCAGTTCGGAAACCAAAAAACATAAAAAACGGAAGGAAACGGAGCACAGGCGTCGGCATAGCCCCCCCCACCTTTATCTGCAGAAACATCCTTAGCCCCTTGAAGCGACTCAAAGTGAGTTGTATCGACTCCACTTTTTATTTAAAAATTATATTTTCATATTTGTATGTTGGTTAACAGATACAGTTTATATACATAAAAACTGTATTCAAGTCGGTTAACATTTTAAAAGAACGGTTGCTCTTATACTCCAAAAGTATAAGCAGGATTGCGCAAATAGTAAGCTTGGACAAATTCGATCAGTAAAAGAAAAAAATAAAAATAATAAAATACAACATACATATATGCAAATACTTATATTCATATTTTATATTTATTTATACATATATTGACATATACACTAGCGGAAATAATTATTTACACATCACTGAGTTTACCACAAAAACGGTTGTATCTTTTAAATAACAAAAACTAGGTTATAGTTTCGTTCTAAGAAAATCTTTATTCATATCTCTGGTATTTAAAAATAACATTAATTTTAAAAATTAACTTTCCATTTTAAATAAATCTGCAAAAATTGCATTTTACTTCGTTTATGTGAGGGACAAAATTATTCACACAACTCAAAGTCATATCATTTAAATAAAAAAATTTAGCAATAAAATCTAACGGAAGCATTTGGAGAAGTACCGCTATGAACGCTACACTCGAAATTTGTTATTTTGCATTGAATTTCCGACATTCGGTATTGTTATTTGTGCAAGTAAGTTGTAGATATTGAAAATGGGTCGTAAATTAAAAGAAACTACCGTCGAGGAAAGAAAAATAATTTTAAATTTACATAAACAAAATAAGTCAAGTGCTGAAATTGGTAAACTTGTAAATAGAAGCAGATATACGATTTACAGCATCATAAAGCGCTTTAAAGGAGAAGAAGACCTTCAGAGTCGTGCTCATACCGGCAGACCCCGAATGCTGACCAACGCTGAAGAACGGCAGATTGTAAGAAAAATTAAAAAGAATCCCAAAATTACCTCTACGCAGGTGGCAGCAGAAGTTCGTGAAGAAATTGGAAAACATATTCACGCAAAAACAGTACGCAGGACCTTGCATCGTGCTGGCTACAGTTCACGTATAGCGCGAAAAAAGCCCCTCGTCAGCAAGGTTAATAAAAAAAAAGAGGGTGGACTTCGCAAAAGCATACAAAGATAAACCATATGAGTTCTGGAGCAACATCCTATTTAGCGATGATAGTAAATTTAATATTTTTCAGTCAGATGGCAGAATACGGGTCTGGAGAAAACCCAATGCTGAACTTGAGAAAAGTAATACGATAAGTACAGTAAAACACGGGGGTGGAGGGGTCATGGTATGGGGTTGTATGTCAGCGGCGGGTGTTGGAAATCTCGTATTCATTGAAGAAATAATGGATAAAAAAGTTTATTTGAATATACTAAAGAATAACTTAAAAGAAAGCGCGCGAAAGCTAAACCTTAGGGATCACTTTTATTTCCAACAGGACAATGACCCCAAACACACTGCGCATGACGTGCGTATGTGGATCATATACAATGTGCCTCATATTCTTCCGACTCCTCCACAATCTCCAGACCTAAATCCCATAGAACATTTGTGGGATGAACTCGGTAGGCGTATGAGTAAGCAAAATATTACCAACAAATCTCAACTAAAGGAAGTTCTTCAACAAGTATGGCAAAATATAGCGCCCAGTGTGACAAAAAAATTAGTTCACTCTATGCAAAATAGACTTAAGGATGTATTGAAACAAAAGGGTATGCCCACCAAATATTAATTTTTTTATTATATTATAAGTTTTCTTGTTAAACAAAAGTGTGTGAATAATTTTGTCCCTCACATAAATGAAGTAATATGCAATTTTTGCAGATTTATTTAAAATGGAAAGTTAATTTTTAAAATTAATGTTATTTTTAAATACCAGAGATATGAATAAAGATTTTCTTAGAACGAAACTATAACCTAGTTTTTATTATTTAAAAGATACAACCGTTTTTGTGGTAAACTCAGTGATGTGTGAATAATTATGTCCGCCAGTGTAAGTACCAACCAAAGTTGGAAAACAACATACACACATATGTATGTATGTATAAATAATAATTATAAATTTCTGCAAAATTACATATCTTCTCATGTGTACTTAGAGTGCATACCTGCATCTAACCAATTTACTTCTCTCGCGTTATTCGAACGGCAAAATAATATATGTACATACATATAACGTACATAGGGTACATAAATAAATTAAATTTTAAATTACGATTTAAATATTTCGGAAAAAATTTCGGTGCGGTAAATGCAACCATTTAATAAGAAAAAAATTACATTCTGTTAATAAAAAAAAAAAAAAATAATAATAATAATAATTACAATACGGATATATACGGACAAAATAAAATAAATAAAAACCAAGAATTAGTAGCCAAAGCGCATATTAACATTTAATTTTATATTATATATTCAAAGACCAAATCGGCACATTTTCAGCAATACCCCTTGTCCTTGTTAATATACAAGCAAGCAGGATTGCAAACGAAAAAAAGAAAATATTTTTTCATATACAAAGGTCAATAACCCTTTTCTCTTTTCTGATTATCGCCCGTATACGCAAGTATAAATTAACGAGTGCGAAAGCAATAAATAAAATAGGAAAAAAAAAAACAAGAACAAACTAATAGCACAACTATTAGGAGTACGAAGCAATAAATAAAATAGAAAAAAAAAACAAAGCAAACTAATAGCCCAACTATTAGGAATAAAGAAAACGAAACACTCGTTCGTTAGTTCGTACATTGCGTATACAACAAAAATACAATAAGGAAAACGAAACACGCGTTCGTTATTCTATACGTTGTATATACAACAAACATACAAACCGCTTATTTTAAAGATTCAAACGCATTTATTGTTAACAGATATACACTAAGAGAAGTTTTTCTTTCTCATATTTTCAATTTTTACTCACTGACTAAATGAACGGAGATTCTAAGGAATCTAAATCGATTCAATATCTGAAAGTACAAAAAATGATTACTGAAGAAAAGAGCCCATGTACACCTGCTGAAGCTACACGCTCAAAGCAAGGTGCTACAAAGCAAAAAAAAAAAATTAAAGATATTTCATATACTAAATTTATTGCTGAGAGTTAAAGTCTAATTCGATACTGCACTCGATTTTCATCTTCACTGATTCAAGACAATTCTGAATCGGTATTAGAAATAAAAAAAGAAAAGCTAAGCAATTTCTGGACACGTCTCCAAGCTGTGTATGACGCAATTCTAGAATCTTCCGGAAAATTTTAAATCCTCGGCTTGCTCCAAATACGAAAACTGCTTAGACCAGTACGAGGAAACGAGAGCTATGATCTCCGAACAATTGAGATTAATAAAAGCAATTGCACCTACTCCACAACCGAGAGTAGAGCTGCCTCGAATTCAAAGTCAAGAGGCGAGTTCCTGTATTCACCTTAAAGTGCCAGCGTGCGATACAGAAATATTTCACGGAGGTTATGAACAATGGCCGTCCTTCCGGGACATGTTTACGGCCGTGTACATAAACCATCCTAAATTATCACAAGCGCAAAAATTGTATCACTTCCGATACAAAACAAAAGGTCAAGCAGGAGCAATAGTAAAACAGTTCGCTCTTAATGACGAAAATTTCAATTTAGCTTGGGAAGCTTTAAGACAAAGATATGAAAATGAGAGAATATTAGTTGACAAGCAAGTAACGATACTTATGAACTTGCCTAAAATTCAAAGAGAAACTAGTGAAGAATTCATGAAACTAGAATTCACTGTTTCAAATTGTTTGTCGGTGCTATCGACACAAAATATTCCCACACACAATTGGGATCCTATTCTGGTAAACATATGTACCGCCGCATTACCAGAAAAACTTTTGCTTCTGTGGGAGCAATCGCTCTCATCACGAAGAAAATGCCCAACGTGGCAACAAATGAAAGATTTCTTAACTACTCAATATGAAATTGCGGAGAGGGTAGATAAAAAAAACGGTCAGAACTAAAAACGTTCAACACGACCTAAATCGAAGTTTCATTAAACCCCAAGCTAGTAACAACCAAAATTTAAACAGAAGCTTCTTTAAAAATCATTCGTTCACATCCGAACAATATAAACAAACGTCATGCGAACTGTGTAAAGGAGGGCACAGGCTGAAAGCTTGCGAAAAGTTTAAAAAACTTAATATCAATGAAAGGAACAACTTTGTCAGAGCAAAAAGACTCTGTACAAACTGCTTGTCCCACTCACATAATCTCAATAATTGCGAAAGCAAATTCAATTACGTATATTGCCACAAGAGGCATCATTCAATGTTGCATTTCAATAACTTTCCAAGCACACCCCAAAATAGCGTGTTCTCCAAAAGAGCCACGTGCTTAATTGCAACCGCAACTCCCGAAATACAAAATCCCGAAATTTGCCAAGAGACACCATGCTGCTCAAAGGCTTTAAAAACTCAAACGCTACATAGCGAGAATCAAAGTAGGGTACTACTACTCACAGCAGTTATCTCCATCGAACACCGGGGAGAACTTTTCAAATTAAGAGCCCTTATAGACCAAGGATCACAACGATCATTCATAGCGTCTAGGGCACAAAATAGGCTAAAACTACCAACAAAACAAGCCAATTATGAAATTACGGGAATGGGCGGAAGAGTAGTACAAAACTCAAATAAAATCTGCCACATTACCCTAATTTCCCCCCAAGCGGATAAGCGCATTCAAGCAGAAGCTATAGTCTTACCGCAACTTACGAACATGCTTCGAAGCTATCATATAAATAGCAAGCATTGGCAAAAGGTTACACACTTAAAGCTAGCAGATCCTAATTGCAACACCCCCGCTCAAATAGATCTTCTATTAGGCAGCGACCTCATACCTCAAATTATTCTAGAAGGGGTTGAAAAAATTTCAAACACACTTTTAGCTCAAAATACTATATTTGGTTGGATACTAAGTGGACTAGTAACAGAACCAGAACCAACAACTCAAGTGGAAGAAATATCCAATGAATTCCTTAATTCACAATTAAGGAAATTTTGGGAGTTAGAAGAACTCCCCCCCATTACAATTACAACGCTAGAATATTAGTATTGTGAAGCCTTTTACAAAGTCACAACTACTAGATCAGGAAATGGTCGGTATGTCGTACGACTACCATTTAAACAACAATTTCCAGATACACTCGCCATAGGTCACTCTCGCACGTCTGCAACACAGCAGTTTCTAAGTATGGGAAAAAACCTACTTAGAAAAGGTGAGCTCAATCAACATTAAGATGGTGTCTTAGAAGAATACCTCCATCTAGATCACATGGAGGAAGTAAGCCCATGCGGAAAAATCATAAAAGGCAAATATCACTCATTATACTTGCCACACCATGCAGTAGTAAAGGCTGACAAAAAAACAACAAAAGTTAGAGTTGTCTCTTGTCGGAGTGTATCATTCAGAAGCGACATTGTGTGACAAGGGGCAGGGGGGGTCAAAAGCTTTGTGACATCACATTTCAAAATTTGTGATGTACAAACGTGAAATTTATAGGTAAACAAAAAATATTAAACATTTATAAACACAATCTTTGTTTTTTAATACTTAAGTTGTAACGAAGCCTTTTACTGCCCCTGCTCCTTACAAGTATAACTTGCTGAGGTATACTCGCCGTGTCCAGGGTTCGTTACAATAAATTTGTAAACATTGGGGTTCTTCCCCGAATCGTACTTTATTTTATTTCATATTATAATTCTAATTAAAGTTACAAAATTGTCTCCCGCGTTATAGTTTTAGCTTTACAACATTTTAAAGATTTTCCTTTGAACGCAGCATGGCACCTCTCAGTCGCGAATTTACTGGTGTGCTATTAAATCATGATGATTTTGGGTCACATCATGATTCAAGTAATCGAACTACTGACTTAGATATAGATAGACGAAACTTCGAAAGTGCGGGCAATGTGTTGGCTGACATTTGGAGCAAGTTAGTCATTGATAATTTTCCAGTCGTTGCTGAATGTGTTGCACCAACTGTTACTGGACTGGATATTGAACAGGCTATGATGTTGAAAAATAATGCTACTTGGTATGCTAATCATGTACGTGAGTCACAATATTTTTTACAAATAGTTAAATGTGAAAATATTGCATGTTGCGGTGCAAGACGTTCTAGTCTTTGGAAATTATTAAAAGGAGGATTTTTACCACCACCTGTGTTAATTAAACAGACATCAGAAGATTATGGAGTCACAGGGAGTGATGACAACGACGCTTAGTTTGCTCCATTATTACTACAGATATTATTAAGTCTCCAAGCATCATCCCATCTGAAACAAGTTCCATATGATAGTTATTGTCCTAGTGTCGAGTCATACTTATTTGAAAGATCTTGTAGCATATGTGGCTTATATTTTTCTTCATATAAAGCCACCACTCAACACAAACAATCACATAAAAAACAAAAGCTGTTACCTATCGCGAAAATTCGTCCTCAAAGAATTACGGCTAGACGTGCCCGAGAGATTCTCTGTTCTGAATAATGACGATGCTTATGGATGAAAGAAGACGATGTTGATACGAAAGATGTTCCTGATATCCAAATTCAGAACGGGGGGGTAGTTCAAAATGTGGCAACTTGTGACAAGGACGGGGGGAGGGGTTAAAAAGTCCTTAAATTCGTGTGACGTAATTTATGGATGGCCCTAATATTCTGCGCCATCGGCTACTCCACCAACAGTAAGCCGAATTACATATTAAACACAACCATAATACTAGGCAAAATATTCGCCTAGGGGGCCCAGGATGTTTAAATGAGTTAAACATCCACCCCCTCTACCCGGTAAAACTAGCGCATCCTAATGCTACAGCGCAATTCACCACAGCTGATACCACTCAACACAACCAACACATATCCACATCAATCAACCCACATAACAAAAAGGCTGGGAAAAAGGATGGCGGACTCTTTCGATCTATACAAGCCGCACATTTACATACATTCGTTTACGCAATTCATTCGAACAACACATTCGCTACCAACTTTTCGCTGAGACACTGTGCCGCGTCAGCACCTCTACTCAACCGCGATTATACCTTTCGACTTCCATCCGTAAAAACTCGATCACCAGCTCCAGCAAGGCGGAACAGGATTCTCGCCGCCCCGTGTGTCGACACCTATTTCAATAAAATTAAATTTTATAACATTTATAATAATAAAAATTATAATCTCTGTAATTTAATTGTGAAAATACAAACAAAATTTATTTTATCAAATATAAATTTTGTATACTTTCAAACGATAACAAAAAAAATAAGTTGCAGTTTGATTAGAAATACGAAAAGACTTTTTCGACTACTCAATATATATAACCGTCATACCAACTGGTCGATCAAAATCAAGTTCTTGTATGGAAAAATTATGTAGACCTATATACACCTAAGGAGGGTACTATAACATCAATGCAACCGAAGTTGACGTTTCACATTGCCATTCACACGACAGTCGGGTCTAAGTAAACGAAACGGACCCGGATTTCTACCCGACCAAGCACTGTCAACCCGGCAGTATACCCCGCTATTACTTTAGAAATGTTTTCCGACGCAACAACAACAACAATAACGTCTACCGTGGCTTTACTTTAACTCACCTGCCTTTGTGTTTGTTATAAAGATCTTTGATAGTATAAAATATGGAGCTCCGACGCAGGGTAATTTGGGTTAAACTGCCAAACACCGGAAACGGTTACGGTATACCACGCTTTTCGAAAATGTCGAAATTCGCTGTGGTCCAACGATAAAATATATAGAGCAAAAACGAGCCGAGGAATAAGGCTTCCCACAACATTTTGTACAGTTATTTGAACACGCTTGTTTTGATTGACGTCTGCCGCGCAACTAATTGAAACTATGCAACTGAGCTGCGTTTTTACCATAAATACTGTGCGCATTCTCAAGTGGGAGGGAGCATACATATATACATATATATATTTAAAATAAAACACAAAGTAGTCGATTAACTTACCGACCCACTCATGCCGCATAACGTGGCAGCCATGCTCATATGTCCTATGTGCAACCAAATTCTAATTGAAATACAACTCCTCCAAACAGATCAACATGAACGCAGACATGCCAGCAGCCCCGACCCCAACCACTCGTTCGGTTGTCAATGTGCCACGCCAAGCGGCTGCCCCAGTTGCAGCGCCCCGAACACCCACACCAATGGCGCCTCGGAGTGCGCAGACCCACAACGCCTTAGATGCTCTCTATGTCGTCGAACCCACCGGCTGCCATAATGCGTCATATTCAAGGGATTGTCACCTCAGCAACGCCAGTTGGTCGGGCAAGCGCACGGACACTATCTCAATTGCTTGACGTCTATCCACCAAACCCACGAATGCACCTCGGGCAATCTGTGTCAAATTTGTATGCGGCCGCATCACACCATGTTGCACCGAACCACTCGGAACGACACCAGTCAACAACCTGCCGGCCGGAACCGCGGCGCAGTACGACGACCTCCAGTAAGCCGGGATGCACGGCCCCGTCGAACCAATGGGCCATCATCATCCCGTGCTCGGCGGCCACATAATGGGGCGTCAACACGACGCCAGCAGCAACGACCGGGTCCACGCCGCACCTCAGGCCTTAGCAGCGTCGTAGCCACTCTCCAGCAGCTTCAAAGGAGATTCACCACTCCACTGAAAAAGGGTCCGCTTTTACACAAGTCAGTTCTTATTCGACATCTTTCGAAACCACGTCGCTTTCTGCCACCGCTACGCAGTGTATTCAAGTTAATTATATTCAGTGAAGTTTTATTGTAAAACTAAAAAAAAGAAACCCCACAAATCAAGTGTTAACGCAATTTAGAACAAATACAAGTCGGTGGTCAATTATATTGTTAAAGCCAAAATCCCGAGGATTTTTATTTTTAAAATACATAAGGCTAATAAGTGGTAAGTGAAGCGGGCAAACATTAAAACACAATATTTGATTCTACCATACCTGTAAATACAACAAAAACAACAGAATGAGTTAAAAATAGTTTTGATGAATGAACAACTTAATAAATTTTATAGCGAACTAATAAAATATCAAAATGCTGAGCGAATGACATTGATGTGCATAAATTCAAACTTCGATAATCAATCTCCTAATTGACATAATATATGTTCGCATAAATCCAAAATTATTAAAGCCTTCACAACTCAATGAAGAAATTTCATTCATTAGAAACAATCTACCTTACAAAGTAATACTACCTAGAAAGCAATCAGGTAATGATTAAGAGCAACTTATAAATCAATGACTGCTAAATTATTATTATTATTATTTGTTGATTATTATAAACATAGAAATCCTCTTAATATCGTACGAAAACGTTAAAAAAGTCTTGCGGTATTTTTATTGAATCAATTCGTGTGGCACCCATACATCGAGCTTCTTAGTGACTCCAAGCTTCTTCAAATGGTTTATAACGGTTTGATGACTACTATGCCGGTCTCTTTCGACCAATTCAGCGATTTTATCGCAATTTTCGACGACAGGCCTTCCGGAGCGTAGCGCATCTTCGACCACCTCTACACCAGAACGAAAACGTTGAAACCATCGTTGTGCGGTGGAAATGGAAACTGTATCGGATCCATAAACTGCACAAATTTTATTGGCGGCTTGAGATGCATTTTTGCCTTTATCGTAGTAGTACTGTAAAATATGCCGTTTTTTCTCTTTATTTTGCTTCATGTTTGCGACGCTATAACTCACGAACGACTTAAAGGAATCAATCAAAGTGGTGTTAGCGCGTGAAATTAGCTTTCCAAAAAGGTATAGCATGACCCGATGCGAATAATACCAGAACTACACGCTTTCAGCGCCAACTAGCGAAAATACCGCAAGACTTTTTTGACAACCTAATATTTTCTTAATTTTGCTACCACTAGTTTTCCTGTTAATTAATTGTATTTCATTATTTTATTTTATCGACTTACATATTATATATTTTTATCTTTAAGCTGTTTATTGTATAGGTCGGCAAAAATTCCGACTGGGTGTCGACTGGGCAATGGGTGTCGCTGCTTAGAAGGTATTGATCTCAAACTATCTCCTGTCAGAGACATTACGTTGCAGGCAAGCGGTTCCTAGCGAAGACTGACGTATTTTCCCAATCATCTACTTATATTGGACTACCTTACATGCATCCTCTAAAGTAGGTGAATGGGTATGATGAGGTTCTTGGTGGCAGGTATAAAACGCTAGGGGTAGAGGCTCCCGCGTCAAAAACTCAGCATAGAGGAAAACAACTGAACGAAGCGGATTAGGATATCGGTCTAAACGGGCACATCATAAGAGCTGTATTGTCAGCGGCCACACCTCCACTGGAATGGTAGCAGGTTGCGGTGGTTGTAGAAGACACGTGAAGACACGGACTAAGAAAGCGCTGTGAGCATTAATGCAGAAATAGAAGAAAGGCTTCTTCGCTCTCCTGTGCATTCGACCGAGGATTCCAATTCTGGCAATAAGAGAGGGCTCAGAAGAAGCTAAGCAAGGAAGGGTTGAAGGCGAAAGTGAGGTACAAAGCGTCGAAAGAAAAAATGCAAAGACGTAGCCGGGAAGCTAGTCGTCAAGCACGCAGACCAACAACGTCCAAGGTAGCGGCAGTAGTCAATGAGATTGTGAAACGGAGTTTGACCGTCGCGTTCATAGACCTGAAAAACCCGCTAGGACAAATGCCATAGTAGTGGTGGAAAATAGTGGAAATTAAGCTATTGGAATCCCTCTTCTCTAGAACCGAGCGCACCCATGCCGTTATTTGATGGAGTAGAATTGTCCTACAGGAGGTGGAGCTGGAGAAAGAACCCAGCCAGCAGTCTGATGGTCCAAAACTAAGAGTTGAGGGTACTCCAAACGAATTCACAAGAGTAAGATCGCCTTGTCGAACTTCTTCTCAATTTAAAGAAGATGCCCCGACTTGTCTTTAGTTCAGGAACCATAGATTGCATCGGGTAACGTGGTAGCTGGGCTGAAGTCACAAAACTATACGTTATACACCCCGAACGTATTTAACAAGGTAAGAACAGCGATATTGGTGAAGAAAAGTTTGTTTTCCCATATTGATTACAGTATTTCGACTGATGATCTGACGATTGTGACAGGGAAGGGTGTCAAGGATGAGTCTTTACTCCTTGCATCCTGCTACATGCCACATAATTGCGAGGCACCAGCGGAAGAACTCCAAAAGCTGGTGGCTACATCCAGAATATTAAAGCAGGCGTTGGTGGTGGGCGCAACGAACACCATATGGTTTGGGGCGGCCCGATATAAATCATCGAGGTGAGCCCCAATTCAATTATATATTACAAACTAGTCTAGTGATAGCTAATCGCGGTGAGGAATCTACCTACCACTTCCAGAAACGTTCTAGACATAACACTATGCACAAGTGGAGAAGCATTGATAAAAAGCTGGAGAGTGCTAAACATATCGTCGTTCCCTGACCATAGATACATTTACTTCTCCATTAGGTCGGAAACAAAGATCAAGAACGGGGTTAAGAGAAATCCCAGGAGTACAAACTGGGATCTCAACAGGCAGATATAATTTGACAAGAGACTTAGATCTTGCGTATACAACTTGAGCGTGAAGAGCTTGATAAGGGCGTAACTGTATTTACCAATGCTTTCCAATACGCTTGCCCTACGCTGGAACGAATATAAAAATCTTCTAAGGGACTACGACAAGTTGGTGCGCAGGACAAAACGAGAATCCTGGAAAAACTTTCCAAAAGCCGATTTTTTCAAGAAAAAATCAAATGGAAAACCCCCTATAACTCTTTGTAAGTGCCTATGCACCTGTTGCTACACATAAAATTAATCTAGACAGATGTAGGGTTATACTTGTATACTATTTATAAATGATCAGGATGACGAGAAAAGTTGAGTTCCGGGTGACTATCTGTCTTTCCTTTCATTCGTTCGTTCATCCGTGCAAGCTGTAACTTGAGTAAAAACCAAAATATCTTGATAAAACTTGGTACGCGGGTTCCTTAGACCAAAAAAATTACGAGTTCGTAGATGGGCGTAATCGGACGACTGCCACCCTCATAAAATGGCATTAACCAAAAACCTGTAAAGTGCCATAACTAAGCACCTCATTAATATAAAACTGTAGTTTGTCACAAGAATTCGCAGTAGCAAGAGGCACCTATGGTCTGAAAACTCCGAAATCTAATAAATTCCCTACATATCTCCGAAACAATTACGAAAACCAAATTTGCTCAGCTCAAATATTATAAGAACTTCTACCGGCAGTGCGATAATGGTTGAAATCGAAAGAAAACCCCGCTAACTCCTCATATAACGATATTGTTCAAAACTAGTAAAAGCGGAATAAATTAATAATTAATTACGCCATAAACGGTTTTGCCCTTTGGCACTGATTCCCTGATTTTCCTGAAAAATGCACTGATTCTCTGGTTTCCTCCTGAATCGGAGATTTTTTTAAACTATTATTTGTTTTTGAGCGAGTGCGTGTAAAAAGTGGTAGTATTATAGCGGTGGTGTTCGAGTTACATATGCAACGGGATTGATTTTGACTAAGACCAAAATGGTAACCCTAATTATGGCTGAAAATTTAGAAATTTGCCACGAAAAGAGACAGATACTATATGTGCAAATGAATAGTAACAGTAAAATAAATTGTACTTAGCTATTTCTTTAGGTTTAGTATCCGCTTAGATCGTCCGGCAAGTCTTAACACAATATCAAGTGTGCTGTCACTGTGAATAACTAGGATTATTTCGCGAATAATCCAAGAGTGCAAAAACACTTCCACTTTACTCAACACTATTAGTATGTTGTCTGTATATATAAATATGTATATTCCTTGTTGTGGGCACTCTCCTTGTCAGAACAAAACGGCTTTCTTTAATTGATGTGACCTCCGAAGTCCGAAGACACTGCAGGGATTTGATAAACTGCATGCAATTTTGATATCCAATATCGACGAAAAAACACCACCACACAATTGACCATCTAGTTTGGAACCATCCGTATAGATGTTTATCACTGGAAGGGAGGACAATATTAAGGACCGAACAGAAATAAAATTCTATAAAATTTCGAAAATCAGTGATATTGGCTTCCAAAGCCTGACACAATTTATTAATTTTGTCATAACTACTGGAGTTCAGTATTTCCGAGTAAAATAATAATAATTGTTCTGCCTTACTAGATTTTAGTCCGCATGATATGACCCATCGGTTTGTGACGTTTAATATTGCTTGCATGAGGTTAACAAGGGTATTTTGGAATTTACTTCCAATCGAAATTACCACATCATCATTGTAGGTCACAACGTATACCCGTATCGGTGTGCATCTATTCAATCCAGGTTCAGAGATATCAAAATCTAGAACTCTCAGTAGCCTTAAGCTAGATGTTATTGAATATGTTTTCTTAGTCGAGGAAGACTGCGAGAGGGTATTATTTTACCTCAAGACAATTTTCAATCATTGTTATCAAACTAAATATTTTAGAGTTGTAAGACTCGCCACCTTCATGCCGAAGGTCCGAGGGAGGATTTTGAATATACACATCATATCAACCATTACGAACAATTTATAGACTTCACAACATGCATATATTAAAAGTTGATCAACATAAACTTCCCTGTACAAAGTAGTAAACGTAATAGAGTCTTTACACCTCAAGCAATATACAATGGCTGTCCTTCTAGATAAAGAAGGAGACCATAAAGGTAATCGCCATTGTTAAGTCTTTGTCAAAAAGCAGCGTACACGACCCAGAACTCTATGGATGCTTGTAAACAGTTATGTAAGCAGAAGAATTCCTCAAGGAAGTGCTCTTTACCCTTTTCTACGGTTGGTGGCCCTGAACGGTATACTACTCCGACTCAACGGAAGAGGAGTAAAACAGTAGCTTATAGGGATGACATAGTGTTAATGGTATCTCACTGATTGTGCAGAGGTTGCACCAATGAGCCACGAAAAATGGACTAGTTGTTAACCTTAGTAAGATGTAGCTGATACTATTCACGAATAAAGCCAAACTACATCAATTTCAACTTCCCTCACTCGGTGGTACTACGATTCTTTAAGCAAACCCAAACGTATTAGTAAAGTTTAAATAGCGTATTATACGTGCAAAAGGATACTCAGCAAAAACTGAATAAATGGAGTTCAGAGCGTAGCGTGTTCAGAGGTTACCGAAGCGTCTAAGTCATGTCCGAATGATGCGCTAAACATACACTTGCGCCAACTTCAATAATTATTTCCGCTGGGAGCGATCAAGAGGGAGCCCAATACGCAATTTGAACAAACAGTGAAGAATACCATAGATAGAGATAAACAACCGTATGCAGGATATTGAAGCAAATATGGCCAAACTATGACAGAAACCAAGGACTTATTACACAGGTCCTGGAAAAGTATATACAGGCTTAAAGCTATCATAACCGAGCACTAGCCATTTAGAAAACTTTACACTTACCTCCATAACGAGGGAGTATACTTATGTAGTTTAATTGCAACCTTTAAGGATGGTTACTAACTAGACTGTTATGTAGCTCTGCGGCTGCTATAATTGAGCTGAGAATAAATTATACATGCGTTATACTTGTTTAGTATGACCTTGACTGCGGCTGAAACTTGGATATGTTGTTGGAATATGAAACAAAGCTCCTCGTTGAATTTCAAGTTATGAATATTATATAAGACTGGGCCACCATTCTAATTTGAATATCGCTGAAAAGTGCTTTAAAATTTTTATTTAAAATTAAAATAATAAAATCGATTTTGCTTATGTATAAAATATATGTGGAGACATATATTCGTATTTAATTTATTCACACTCTGCATTTAAATATTCTGCAAATGATGAAATTGTTTATGAGTTGGACATTTTAATAAAAACTACCATCTGATTTTAAGCTTAACTAAACATTAAAGAAAAATTGGGATTCAGCTTAGCTATCACATATATTTATATTTATAACGCTAACGATTATGTTTAATTGCGCAATAAAGATGTATAAGGGTAGGTATGTAAGTATACAAAGACAGCTTTAACCGAAGCAAGCCTACATTATTGGAACGTGCTATGTGCTGTCTACTGGCCAAGCTTTGCTGGACTCAATAAAAGTTCCGGTTCAATTATACTTAATGGATGATTTTGTTGCATGACATATTTATTATCATGCGATATAATTGCGTTTTTAGAAGTAGTGGCATCAGGTAATTGATCCGGTCTTGCCCAAATTTTCTGTATTACTGTGGCCTGTGAGGGTGATAAAGCTGACGAGCCATCTGATTCACTGTCGGATGATGATAACAAAGGAGAAGGGAATATAAAGCTGGCGTTAGAAAACCCCGATGTTGATAAATGCAAATTGTTTGGCTCTGGTTGATTCACTACTGGCTCCGCAATAGTTGTTATATTATCTTCAATTTGTCCTGGAAGAAAAACCGACTGTGACCTTGAGCACATATTTATAGTTATAGGAGTATTGGAAACAGATGTATGACTATTTGAAAGTATTGCACATGGTGACATAATTGTGGAAACGTTTGATGCAGTGTTCGTCCCTGTTTCGATATTCGAATGGATATTGTCCTCTTCTAATTTCTGTTCAGACCCTATTGACGCAGGCGTTATTGTTGCTGTAGCCGTTGTGGATGTTTTATGTACTCCTACAGTACTTGCATTATCCGTAAATCCAGAATAATTGTATGTGTTACTCGAAGTAGAAGAGCTAGTGTCATGTATTAGAGCAGGTGTTATTTCGCTAGCTGTTGTTGTTGGCTTGATCGATAAAGAAGTTTCCATTAGAAAGTCGGTGTCCTTAGTATAATTTGGAGCAATGGGAGCGTGTGATTGTACTTCCGGTATCAATGTATTGTTCAGTGCAATACGCTGTCGTGACAATTTGCTAGTAGAACTCGTGCTTATAGGTTCAGAAGTTAGCATTGTTGAAAAAGAAGGCAATTGCTGATCTAATGATACTTCTGGCATTTCGATTGAGTTTTTTTTTGAAGATACATTTGGGAATTTTTCAATTGATGTTGTGTTTGCATTGATGGCAGTTACATTTATCATACTTTCTACACTTGAAATATTCCCGTCATTGCAATTGACTTTGCTGTTTGACTCGGTATTTTGTACCCGTCTCGCGTGCTCTAGCTCATCTCTTTTTAAAAACTCCGATTTGTTGCGAGTAGACTCTGTAAATATTATTTTTATTAATGTTTTTGGCGAATATGAGTTACAGGAGAAGATCATTACACTCTTCTAAATTATTTCGCTAATAGACATACATATTACCACTTACCTCCTATATTTTCCGGCTCTTTGATTATTGGAACTATTCTATTTAATGATGCCTTCTGTTCATTCTGCATAAAAAGTGATGTAGTCGCGATTTGTCTCAGTGCTTCCATTCCTTCATTCAGTATTTTATTACTGCCACGTTTGTGTGTAATTGGGTATTTTGGCTAAAGAGCAAAGAAGTAGCATTAATAAATGTAAAAAGTTTGAGTAAATATGCAAGACTTAAGCGTCTTGTTGTCAAGAGTAAAATCTAAATATGGGAGTATACCCTCCACAATGGGCGCATTGAAACCGTTGAAAAACTAAATGTAAATGTGGATTATGACGAACAACAAGATCCAGAGATCTGCTTGAAAGCTTTATGTAATATTTTCTTAACTCAAGAATATACTACGACTAGAACAGGGCCACTTTCAAATTGCAGGACCGAGGACTTAAAAAATAGTCAAACATATAGTACGTGTTTTATGTAATTTGTATCTATACTATATATCAGAAAATATTAGAATTAGTATCCTTGCTTACGATCACCACCGGGTAACACACATTTGGTGTGAAAAAATGTTAATAATGGTCTACACCTATGATTAGAAATTAAAATATAATTATAAGTATATACACCCTGTCAAGAAAGTATCGGAAATTTTTCCTTTTTCCTTCTTCTCTTCCGCTTATATAGAGGACAGGTAATTTTTTTTCCTGGGTTGGTACAACTGTCCTCAATTATGATGCCAAAAATTAGCACGATCTGTCAACCAGTGTGTTTACTGCAGTTGTTTATGTCAGTCGACCTCAGTAGTGTTTATCGAATTTTACAAAATTTTTTTTAACGTATTTGTGTTGAACTTTGGCCAAACACTCAACAAATATCATTGAGCCTGCAGCGTATTCACCTGATATGGCCCCTGTGACTTTTTCTTATTCTCCACACTAAAATATCCACTTCGAGAAACACGCTTCGATTCAATTGAATACATCAAAACAAATTCGACGCGGGAACTGAGGGTCATCCCGGAAAGTGCCTATAAAAATGTTTTGACGATTGAATGAAGAATGGATGTTACTTTGAAGGCGATTAAATAAATTTGGAGGATGATTGCAAAATTTTCGTTTTATTTATAAATTCCCGATACTTTCTTGACAGGGTGTACATACTCAGGTATTAACATATATTTATTTTACATAAGTATGTATGTATGGTATATGCCTTCTGGAATGTTGGTGTATTTATTTAATTAAATTAAGTTATAATAAATTACAGCATGTACTAAAGTAATTTGTGTTCATAATAAATTTAGGTGCTAAGGTTTAAATCGCCACAGCCTGAACTACTGTTGTAGTCAAGAGGAGTAGTTGTCAAACCAACAATGTAAAATAATATATACATACATATAAACTAATATACTTTGCCTACGCCTAATAAAATCTAATTACTTATTTGTAAATCCTACTTCGCAATTAAATCGAACTTCTAGACTACTGCTTGTTCTAGCAAGTTATGACTGCGCGTAGAATGGGAAGTGGGCTTTTCACGTGTGTTGTGAAACTTTTGCTGCAAATCTAAGTTACTGGTTACATGGCAAACTATCTTATGCCTTTTGCGGCTCCAATAATTTGGCGAGAACCAACTAACCATTTCAACGACTGCTACTTTTGACTGACAAAAGTGTCTGGTTTTTCAAGGAAAAAAATGATAGTTTTGGAATGTCTAGAGATTCATTTAGTAATCAGACCCGTTTCTCACGGCGAAGTCTTACCAGCTGCAGCACCCTGAAAAAATTGGGAAGATTATGGAAATGATGATAAACGAGAACTGCACAATGCAGAAAAAGCGGATGCCACCTATTTATTCTACACTTGGAATCTCCGAAATGAAGACCGGCTTCTCAAGAAATGTTTGAAGACGGTTTCGCTTTAGAATGAAAACATTAGGCTCTCTATTCCTTTAGCGCATGCTCTTGATATGAAAGAAACCTCCAAAATTGTCTCACAGATTATAAATTCAATAAAATTAAAAAAGTAGTAGGATTATTACCAGGACTGTGCCTTTGCGAAAATCAGTGAGATCACTTTATGAAAGTCTCGCCACCGCCGACAAAACATGGGTACTGTAATCTTTAAAATATTGCTTTAATTACTTACCTGTAATGTCGGTCGTCGGGCTATTGAAACACGTTTGCCCTCTCCACGGAGTAGTGAAGTTGTATAATCGGCATCATTTTTGTTGCAATCTTTCTTAAACGTTTTTTTATTTGTTGAAATGCAGTGAGAAGGGCATATACAAAATAGTATTCGCAGCATACAACAAACGAATCCTAGTCCTGAAATATATTAATTTCCTTTTGAGTATACTAGAAAATTCACTACCTTGCAAAAATTGATTTTTCGTAATTTTGTACTTCATACTTCTTCACTACAATTATCAATTTTAGCGACAATATTTTTTGTTTCCTTATTGCAATACTATACTTAATAAATTATTTTGACAAAATATTGATCAACATTAAATTTGGTAATACATTTGGTATACATTAATTTGAGTTTAATTTTATTAAAAATACTTTGAGTTTCAATAAGATCGATGCTATAAAAGTATTTTGTATGGCTTATTTGTATATATTCAGTTAAATGTAAAAATGTATAGTTACCAATTAACGATGGTCCAATGAGTCTAAGTTCTACTGTTTTAAATCCTTTTTCACCTGTACCTACAAATGCTATTACCAAACCCAAAGCTATTGTCCCAAGACCCACATAAAGAAAACTATTGGCAAATGTACTAGGACCTCGTAATACACCCAAGAGATCTTCATCGTCAGAAGAGCCGCCTAGTGATGCATCCTGAACCTGTAAAAAAGGTTTATTTATAATTACTTCAATGCTACTCTTATCACCGTAACTGCAAGGCGGGGTACGATGACAGTTCGTAATATTAGTATCAGCATTACTTTTATTTTTTAAAATGTTAGTTTTAAAAAGTTATGTGCTAGCGCGACTACCTAAAATATATAAAATATTTAAAATTCAACAATGTATACACATTAATATTCAACACAATGTATTTATTAAATTTTAATTGTACATTAAAATGCAACCATGTCGTATGTCCTGCTATTTCTCTGCGCAGGTTCATCTCTGGCTTACCCTCGTTGGCTCGTTTTCTTTTGAATCGCTGGCAGAATGGTACATACACCTAGAAGGTGTATAATTATTTTAGCGAACGATCGAACGACGAAACATTACTGAAGTGAAATAAAGTACGAATCGGCTTAAAATAATAGCGTTTTCTTTTCTCGACAAAAATTTGCTTTATTATATGGCATTTTTTTTTGTTCATAATTAGTAATTACAATATAACATTTTTTAAACTGTAATTTACAAAAAAAAAACTTTGAAACTTTTTACTATAATTGAAACTCACAAAATTCACAGGGCAACTGAAACTCTTACTTTTTGAGAGGGTAGAAAATGTTGCACTTTTGTCTGTTTAGAAGGCAATACTTTGAAAAAAAAAAACACGTAGCCCGTACACATAACAGTATAAATGCAACATTCAGTCATCGACTGACACTTGACGCAAACGGTTGAGCTCTCAGTTGTAATGTCTGCGAATTCAGTTAAAACAGAATAGTTTATATCAGAGATAAAGAGAGACTAACTCTCCTGTCACTGGAAATGTGAGAGCCGCTCACCTACCGAACTTTGACAGTTGACTGGATTGGGTAGGTGTTGGCGTTTCGCAATTGGAAGAAAAGAGACGACCGGATTGAAATCCCGCCAAAATAATAGTAGAATGGAGGAATTCGTAACGGCCATCGTTTCTTCGCAGAAAAAAGAATTAGTAAAAAGTGAAGTAGTGAAGGACAAGTGAATAGTGAATGAGCATTGTTTAAATATATAAATAATAATAAATATAAATCAGCAAATATAAACGTAAGTACCATAAAAGGGGCATCCATAAATTACGTCACACCTTCAAGGGAGGGGAGGGTATCATTCAGAAGTGACATTGTGTGACAAGGGGCAGGGGTAGTCAAAAGCTTTGTGATATCACATTTCAAAATTTGTGATGTACAAACATATATTATTAAATCTCCAAGCATCATCCTGTCTGAAACGAGTTCCATATGATAGTTGGCCTAGTGATAGTTATTTAAAAGATCGTGTGGCATATGTGGCCTATATTTTTCTTCACATAAAGCCACCAATCAACACAAACAATCACATAAAGACATGAAATGTTACCTATTGCGAAAATTCGTCCGCAAAGAATTGCGGCTAGACGTGCCCGAGAGATTCTCTGTTTAATAAATGATGACGATGCTTTATGGATGGAAGAAGACGATGTTGATGCGAAAGATGTTCCTGACATCCAAATTCAGAACGAAAGTGCCTGATTTACCAATAGTAAATGATATAAAGAAGTGGGTCAAAAGTCCATGGACACAAGATGATTAAGTTTTGTATTTCTAATTAGCATAATTAAGTATCTATTACACGGGTCAACACAAAATTTGACTATAACTTTAAAGCAATAAATTTCCATGTTTTAGGTCGTAATTAGACGAAAAAAAATATATGCCATGAAAAAGTTTGTTTTTTTATTTAGGAAACCGCTTTAACGATAGTATAATTACATATAATTTCATTTAGTATTATTACTATAACTTTTACAAAAGCACACTTTATACGAAAAAAGATATTTTCTTATTTTTTTGTTCATAATTAATCAGAAAATCATAAAATAAACTTTAGGAAAAGAACGAAATTTTTTTTGTAGAGTCGTGTTATTTATTGACTAGTCATTCGTTGTCTCTGTACTTTAATATTATCTAATGTTGATTTTATTAAAGCTTATTCAATAAATATAAGAATAAATAGAATAACCTTTTATTTAATTTTTTGATAAATCCATAAAATTGGAAAATGTGTGACGTCACGAAACTGGGAGGTTTTCAAAATGTGACAACTTGTGACAAGGACGGGGGGAGGAGTTAAAAAGTCCTTAAATTCGTGTGATGCAATTTATGGATGGCCCCAAAGTAATTTGCGTACATAATTATATATAAATCACATATTAATTTACAGCGAAAATGCCGAAAACACCAATGTGGAAAAATGTGAGCTGCAGCGAGGGAAATACCGTATTTAGATTTCCCAACGAGGGATCGGATCTCGAACGGTAAGTAATATTAATAGACTATAAATAGTGCAAAAAGTGACTAAATAATGAATAATAAAAATACGGTGTTACAATTGAAAAAAAAAACAGAAAAAGTGTAATAGAATTATCGATTTCGATATTTTAAAATTTAATTTCTTAAAAACAAAAATGTAACGTTAATACGAGTATTTGCAATGTGAAATTGATAGCATTATTTAAATAATATTTAATTATGTAATTTAAATAAATGAAGTCAATTAAGCGGATAAAAAAGTGTAAGAAAAAGCTTCGATAAATTTCGATATATTGAAATTTAATTTTTTAAATATTTGAATGTAGCGAATATACAGGTTCATTTGAATAGATATGCTTATATGTTTGGTATTTTTGCACTATATGTAATATACGTATGTAGTTATTTTATATTTTTATATTTTTCTTTTTCTTTTAAATAGACGTAAATGTTGGCTCAACCGTTTAGGTGTTTCCAATGAAACAACTGAACATATTTTTGCTTGTGAGCGGCATTTTTCGGCAAAAATACGCCTTGAAAAGCGATTGCGTTCGAGGGCCGTTCCCGATATGAATTCAAAAGTTGAGCCTACATTTGACGTCCCAAATTCTGACGTAAAAAATACAATTTTATTGGGTTTTGAAGATTTTGCTCCCCAAGTCGAAGAAGCTGCCTCAAATGCACACAATGCATCGAGACAGCTTTTCCAATTATTGAAAGTGAGATAGAATATGGAATTTTAAAGCCTCTTCCATTTATTGAGGAGGATGTATCTCTTAATTTTGATAAGGCCGCGCAAACAGGTAGGGGTCGGACAACAGGTACAGAAAGGAAGAAGAAATTGAGGGAAGAGAATAGGGTTTTGAAAATAAAGGTAGAAGAAAAAGAGCAGGAAAATAGGAGTTTAAAGGCCCAGTTAGTTGAAAAGGCCGCAGAATTAGAAAGATGTAGGGAACAGCTAAGGAATGGCTCATTTAGGGAACAGTCAGACCCTCCTTCTTAAGCTTGTAGTAAAGTTCCTCCTTAGGTGCTTGCATTAAGAGTAGTTTTATAAATAGTAATCGCCGTACCCATGGTCGGCGATATGACAATTTTTTGAAAACGATAGCTTTGGGTGTTTTTTTTCTATTGCCAGTTGCTTATCGGCACTTAAAGCACCAATTAGATTTTCCATCCGAAAGTACTTTGGAAAATTTTGTTACAGACTGGCCTCGTTTCCCAGATTGCACCTAAAGCAGCATAAAATCGTTAGAGATTAGGAGTAGGGGATTCACTTTCGAACAAAAGTTCGTGTCGGTTTCATGTGATGAAATGTCATTGAAATGTCATTTACAGTATGATAGGAAATTTGATAGGGTGATGCGTATTGAGGATTATGGCGATGAAAATCGCACTTCTAGATTAGCAACAACTGCAATGACCATAATGGCGCAAGGTATAGGTGGAGAGCCTTGGTCCCACCCATTGGCTTATTTTTTCGTAAAAGGTTCCTGGTACATTCTTGAAGCCCTTACCCAACTGCAAAATATAGGACTGACTCCTTGCCATTTCGTTTGCGACCAGGACACCAATTTTCAGAATTTTGCTAATTTGTTAGATGTTTCAGCGTCACGGCCTTTTTTAATGTTAATGGCAAGGAAGTGTATTTTTTCTACGATAGCCCCCATTTGATAAAAAGTAGTCGTAACTATTTACAAAATTTAAAAAATACGGTTTTCTTTAAAAATTGTCGGGTAAGTTGGTCGGATGTTGTTCATTTTTATGAAACCGACTCTAAGTCGAGTTATCGGTGTGCGTATAAATTAACCGATGCTCATGTTTATCCAAATACCTTCCAAAAAATGAATGTTAAAGTCGCGTCTCAAGTATTGAGTAATACGGTCGCTTCTGGTATGTTGTCCCTATATAGCTCGGGAGCCTTAAACTCGAATAGCAGGAGCTTTATTAATACCGCGGAATTCGTTTCGTTTTTTAATAAATTATTTGATATTTTGAATAGCAGTTTCGTTGAGGCTGTTGTACCCACTAAAAAGTTTTTGTAGGTTCCCCTCAACAGTTAAGAGTTTTTAAATGAGGCAGAAAATATTCTAAAAACTATTCGGGTCGTAGACGATTAAGAAAGCAACTCAACTAATAATTTTAGTTTTATAAAGGGGTGGGTGTTAAATATTAACAGTTTAAGATGACTGTGGCGATTTTTGTCACACTCAGGTTTTCCGTACCCGAAGACGAGACGACTATGTCAGGACAGCTTAGAGCATTTTTTTGGTCAGATTAAAAGTAGGGGAGGTACTAGAGTAACGCCCTATATGTTCTCTAGTTTGTTTAGGAAATCGTGGGGCTTACGTTACGTAAACATCGTAACAAAAGGAAACTGTGAGCTGCCTTAAGACCTGATGCTACAGTAATTTCGGAACATAGTAATAATGATTCACTATTGAATGACCTTTCTTGGCAGGATTTTCAAGGTTTACCACGGCCTGAACACTCCCTCGTTAGATCAATCATATTAGATAGTAGTTTAGAAATTAATTTTTTGAAAGAAAACGCGTTTAGCTACTTTTGCGGCTATTTTTATTTAAAAATTTTCAAACTGCACACATGTTCCCTGCCTTTACCATATTTAGGAGATGAAATTCCTTCGGACGAATTCATCTTCATGCATCAAAATCAAATATACAAATGCAATTTAGTGAAGCCGCCTGGGGATTTTATTGCATTTGTAAAAATTTTAGAAACAAGATTTTTAGAAGAATTCGACAGTAAATGTCATAAAATAGGAATAGGAGATATTCTTTTTAATAAAAATAAGATAGGCCCTTTTTGTGTTGTGATAATTGTGACCCAAAAATAGTTATAGCCCTTTTTATTAGAATTAGAATATAGTTTTTAACTAAATTTTTAAATAAAGACCTCTCTGTCCCTAATTTTAAAAATAGAATTTTGTGTATTTCACAACTATAGGTTTCAATTTTTTTATTTTTAGTGGTTACAATATGAAAACTTAAACTTACGATAGAATATAAATAAGTAAAAAATTTTTACACAGGTAGGATAAAGAGGCTCTAAAATTAGAAAGCAATTTTTTTTTACGAAAATTAGAATTTGGGATTTAAATGTAGGCATTTGTATATGTATATGTTAATAATTTGTTATTATACTGTGATATTTTTATATATTTTTACATAAATTGTTATTGTTTTCTTTTTATCGTTATATGTATACATTTATCGTTTTGTTTATTTTTTCGTTATATACTAATGAATTGTTATCGTTTTGTTACTTTATGTAAATAAACTTTTAATGGGTGATATAGGTCTAAAGGGGAACCGAGCACCCAAAACTAACTTCGGTAACGCGCCGTTTTGCATACCTCCTGGGTGGTGTGGAAAGTGCAATTGAGCATTTTAATTTAAATGCCCAAAAATTCTTATTTCTTTCGATCTGGCCACAATGGAAAATGTCTTAAAAAAGCGCTTATTTTGAGGCGCTCTCACACTGGAATAAGTTGGGCATCGCATTATCCCTGGTTTATATTCTCATTCCTCATCGCACTCTAGTACCTCAAATTTGTTAGTGAATTATCTTAATGGAATTAAAATCGTTAAGAAAATGTCCCCTTGGGGGACCACTTCAGAAAATAATAGGTTCGCCCTATTATCTTCTAGTCCCCAACCAAAAAGAAAAAAATGGAGCAATTATCGAAGGATGAATTATTTCCTACTTTACCAACAACAAAAAAAGATAGCCCTAAGTATGTGGTGGTAAGTTCAAGTGAAACAAGCAAACCCTTAAATAAATTTTCCTGCTTCGCTGTGCATAAAGCTCTAAAACATATTAATGCTGACATAATAAAAATTAGTGAATTAAAAGACGGCAATTTACTACTCTTAGTAAAAAATAGCACTGTTGCAAAAAAATTCACAGCAACAAAACACCTCATTGGCATTTGTGATGTAAAAATTGAATTCCGTAAAAATTTTAACTCCTCAAAAGGCACTATCTTCGCTCCGTGTTTAAATCAAGTCTCTGACAATGAAATAATTGAAAATTTGAAAGAACAGGGTGTTTTACATCCATTTACAAATTTCTAAAATATATAAATGGTCAACCCACCGCAAGTGGCGTGGTTCTCTTAACCTTCCATCGCTACTACTTACCCGAAAAAATTTATGTATCATGGTATACAACCAAGGTAAGACCCTACTACCCAAACCTAATGAGATGCAAAAACTGCCAACTTCTTGGCCATACAAAAAAACGCTGCAATAAGATCCCTATCTGCGACACATGTGCATTACCAACACACAATTCCTCACCCTGTACTCGCACTCTCTGTGTAAATTGTTCTGCTGGACACGCCGCCTCAAGTAAATTGTGTCCAAAGTTCAGTGAAATAAAAAAAATAATAACAATTCAAACAGATAATAAATGCTCATTTCGCGAAGTAGTAAATATTCACAAAGCACAAATACCACATGTTTTTAATTCTTCATCTCCTTCATTCGCTAACATACTTAACAATCCGACAAACATAGATCTCTCTAATAACAAACAAAATACCCAAAGAGCAGCGCAAGTCTCTTCTTCTACTCCTATTTCATCTTCACCATCTAACTCTAAAATAATACACGAACAATGAAGCAAAGAAAATAAACCACCACAGTAAACTCAACAAATTCTAACTCTAAAACAAATAGCACAAATATTGAAAATAAAACAACCATAGTAAGCGCAACAAATTCAACGTACTCTCTCCCAACAACAAGTGTAGTCGACGATTCATCAACAACCTCACTCATCTCCAACTTGATCAGCCAACTCAGTAACACACCCGTCATTCCGTTACCTATACCAATAACCCCACCACAGAATAGATCATGAGAATTCTTCAGTGGAATATGAAAGGTCTATTCAACAATTACCCAGACTTAAATTTACTCATAAATGAATTCTCACCAGAAATCACTGCATTACAATTGAAGAATTTGATTTTACTATCAGCAAAATGTCCGGGAAAACACCAGGATCAGACAAAATTTCTTACCCCCTATTAAAAAACCTCCCACACTCCTTAAAAGTCAGATTTATAACTGTATATAATAACATATTAGAACAAGGCTTACTGCCTCAGGAGTGGAAAAAAGCTCTTATAATCACTATCCCCAAACCTAACAAATCAAATACCTCAATCGCTGACTTCAGACCAATTTCTTTAATTCCTTGTATAGCAAAAGTTCTGGAAAAAATCAGTTCAAAGAGAATAATGTGGTATGCCGAACAAAAGAATTTAATAAGCCCCAATCAGTTCGCTTTCCAAAGTGGTCTTGGTGTCATTGACCCCCTACTTTACTTTGAACATTGCGCCTCTTCAACAATATCTGCAAAAAACCATTTATCCGTCCTCAGCCTAGACTTTGAAAAAGCTTTTGATAGAATCGGAGCCCATACAGTACTACAGGAACTACAAAAATGGGACATTGGAAACAAAATGTATAATTTTATAAAGTCATTTCTTTCAAATCGTAAATTTTCAGTAAGTGTTAGTAACTTCAACTCCAATATTTTTCCCCTTCATAACGGCATACCACAAGGATCTCTCTCTCAGCAACCTTATTTATTATAGCCTTTAACCAACTCCGCAACTTAATAGCCTCAAACCGCAACGTTGACCACCTTATCTACGCTGACAATGTATTAATATTCTCGGCTTTAAAAAACTTGAACGAAGTCGAAATCAATTTTACTAATATTCTGACCGACATAATGGAATGGTCTAAAGCGTCAGGAACCAAAGTTTCTGCAAGCAAAAGTTCAACATTTCAGATCTGCAGAAAAAGAAATTGCTTCCTCCCTAAACTTTCCCTTGAGAATACTCAAATCCCACATACAAACATCTTAAGAATACTTGGTATATTATTTGATAAAAAGCTAGTATTTAAGGGGGTATTCTACTCTAGAATTTTGAAAAATTAGATTTTTTTCATAAATTAAAAGTTTAGACTTTCAAAAATATGACCTTTGAAGGATTTTTCAAAATTCGACTTATTTTCGGAGATACAGCCGATTTTGTGAGGTGGCGTCCGTGTTCACTAGAATTGTCTCCTAAACTTTAAACGCCTTTTTCTTGAAACTACTTTTTTCCACACGGTACCGGCATTATCTCAAGTTCTATATAAGTCCGATGTACTTGAAATTTTGTGTGAGCCTTCTTTATATAATCCTTTATCTTTCCTACCAGCACCGTGTCAAAATTTTTGCTTTTAATATGTAAAAAAAAAATTCAGGAATTTCAAAAAAAAGCGTAAAAAAGTATTTTTATTTTCAGGCAGTCGCAATTTTTCAAAAATTTTTTTTTCGTGTTCCCGGACTATAACAGCATCCTTACTGATTAAGAATTTCTTTTGATTTTTTTTTCAGGCCACCAGGTGAGTCAGGATCAATGTCGCCAGGATGTGCCATTTTTTTTACACCTGTCTCTCCCCCCCATCTAATTATTTTAATTTTTAATATTTTTTTCTGTATTCTTAAGATAACAATAAAAACACCATAAAAATATGGATGTTAAAAATATTTTTGGTTTTTTTTTAAATAAAATTCAAAAAACTGCCCAAAATTTGATTTCTAACAAACATTGTAAATATGTTAGATTAAGCTTACTCAATAGATTAAACATTATTAAGTTTCTTTCATCAAAACACTGTCACATACACATTTCAACACTTGTACACATCACAAAAGCACTGATGTTGTCAAAAATAGATTTTGGACTCGCAATTTATGCAAATTATACAAAAAAGCACCTCACTCTCATCGAAACCCCTTATCACATACCCGCAAGAAGAAGCATTCGCGCATTTCCCACCTCACCAACCAAAGTAGTACTAACTGAAGCAGTTCTTCCAAATAATCATCATAGAACAAAATTTAACACAATGATGCTCATACCAAAGTTCATCCTAAAACCAACAAGCCATCTACGATCAAAAGATGCTTGTATATTATCAATCAGCTTCATATGACTTCGACACCGCAACTTTTAAAAGTGATACTCCCCCGCACTGGCTAACGCTGAAATGGTCTATAATAAGTACGCTATTCGAATTTCAAAAAACAACCACCAATGCAGAGCAATATATCCAGCTATTGGTTGGAATGCGGGTAGTAAAGTACAAACTGGAGTGGAAACTAATATACACCGACGGATCCAAATCGGACACCCAAACTTCGTTTGCGGTAACAAACGACCAAGGTGTCACCATAACCGTCGGAATTTTACCAACGTACTGCTCGATATTTACAGCTAAAGCGGCTGCGCTATATGAAGCGGTTCTATTTGTCACACAAACGGGGAAAAAATATATCATATGTGCAGCCACATAGTTATTTTTACTAAATATTGGCTCATTATGAAAAATGTCCGAACGCCTCCACCTGGTGGTGGCAAAACATCTGAAAACCCAGAAACTACAGCAAATAAACTAAATCATTATGAAACAATTATAAACCAGCAATCCAGGCAGTTGGAAACAATAGAGCAATTATGTGCCGAATTAAAGAAACAGATAGCGTTTCAAAGCCGAAAATCAAAACCTAAAAACAAAGAATTTAAGTCCTACAAATAACGAAATAAATGCTGAATTGTATGCAACAGATGAGGAAGAGCTTGCCCGCGAAACAGATTGGATTTTGAAGGCCCAGTAAAAAAAGGAAAGCTGAACTATCTCCTCAGCTTGTGGTTCCAGCGACATCAAATACCATTAGAGAAGTCGGAAGAAATCAAACAGAAACGAAAATCTCACGACCTCCTCCAATAATGATATCGAGTGACTGTGAATACCAAAAAATATATAAAATTACGAATGATGAGGCAAAAAAGCATTTACTATTAAGCTTCTAAATAATAATACATATAAAATCAATACATCAGACTCTGATGATTATACAAAGTTAACCAAAACTCTGTCTACACAGAATTTACATACGGTGGTTTTCTTATGAAAATAAGCAATCTCGTCCAATTAAGGTAATGGTTAAAAATTTACATCACTCAAACGAGCCAGAGGCTATAATATCAGACCTTCATAAGAAGGGATTCAAAGCCATAAACGCAGTCAACAAACTGAAGTGGAAAACGAAAGAGCCGTTAGATTTGTTTCTTCTTACTTTCGATGCAACAGAAAATATAAATAACATATATTCAATAAAAACCATATTGCACATTGAGGCCGTAAAGCAGTCAAAGCTGATACCACAGTACAAATTGTGTCAATCATATGGACATGCTCAAAACTATTGTGGTAAACAAGCAAGATGTGTGAAGTGTGCGGGAAAGCATAAGACCATAGAGTGTCAAAAACCTAATCACAATCAACCAAAATGTTGTCACTGTGGTGAGGCTCAACCTGCTAACTACAGAGGATGCGTAGGTGCGAAAGAACTACAAAAGATTCGTGACCAAAGAACTGGTACAAAGAGAAACAACCCACGTCCTAAAAGCTCGATAGTAAAAGATACCAAAAGCTTCCCAAAAAACGCAATACGCCAACTAATGGCTGAAAATAAAGTTTCAACAGCAAATGAGCTAACTTATTCGCAAGTTGTAAAAGAGAACACTTGCTCAAATGAAGCTAGCATTCTTCAACAAACCTTAGAAAAGCTTACAAAACAAAATGAGTTTACCATTGCACTTGAGAAAAGGCTTCAGAAGCTCGAAAAAGCAGTACAAAAAAATAAAAAAATATGACAAAACTCTTAAAAATTATGCTATGGAACGCAAACGGGCTTACTAAACACCAAAATGAGCTAGAAACAATACTCACTACTGAAAAAATTGACGTATGCTTAATATCTGAGATCCATTTTAGCAAGCAAACTTACATTAAATTTAGAAACTTCGAAATGTATCATGCAATACATCCGAACAATTGTGCACGTGGAGGAGCTGCTATTATAATAAGAAGCAACATAAAACACCACGAAAAAACAGCATATCTACAGATGAATTTCAAGCAATAACGGTCACTATAGATAGTGACAACAACTTGTCCCTTACAGCAGTTTACAGTCCCCCAAGATATCAAATAAAATGTCATAGCTATCTAGAACTAATTAACAGCCATAAAAACCGATTTATAATGGGTGGTGATTATAATGCGAAACATACTCACTGGGGCTCGAGGCTCATAACCACAAAGGGCAGAGAGTTGTTAAAAGCTCTTCAATTGTCTGGGTGCAGTATCATGTCTACTGGAACACCAACTTATTGGCCAACAGATCCACTTAAAACACCAGATCTTATTGATATTTTCATTACGAAACATATCTCCTCAAATTATATGTGCATAGAAATCGGTTTAGATATGACCTCTGACCATTCACCAGTATATTTAACACTACACGAAAGTGTTGTTATAAAGGAAACTCCGCTTTCGCTAACAAATAAAAATACTGACTGGGAATACTTTAAGCAAATGCTATCCAATGTTGATAGTCACGTAAAAATAAGTTGTAATTCCGAGCTAGATAACGAAATCATGACTTTGACAAACACAATACAATATGAAGCCTGGAGTAGTGCACCAACTAAAAGAGACGTCACAGAAGCTCTTAAGTATACCAAAGAAATTAAAGAAATGGTAGCAGAAAAACGCCGATTACACCGAAAGTGGCAACAAACGAGATCTCCATCTGATAAAACTTGTCTCAACAAATTGTGTAAAAAACTTACCAATAATATAAAGGCATTTAAAAATATGACTTTAAGCTATTATCTGAAAAGTTTATCTAACGATCATAGGAATGATTATTTACTTTGGAAGTGTACAAAAATTTTTCTCGACCCGTAACTCTGCATCATCCAATCAGAAAAGCAGACCAGACATGGGCCAAGAGCGATATCGAGAAAGCAAATGGCTTTTCGGCATACCTTGAAGGTGTCTTCAAACCATATGACACATCCGATGCAGCAGAAATGAAAACTCATACTTACGAGAATTATACCGAAATTCTTCTAATAACTAACGATGAGGTATGTGCAGAAATAAAAAAACGGAAGTCTAAAAAATCGCCTGGGTTTGACATATGGTATAGAGGAGTAGGGAAAGTCTCATTCACCATAGAAAAAGAGCCATTCACATTCCTTTAGCTACCCCCCAAGTGTATGTTCACAATAAAAATATCATGGGCACCTCTGGTGAATAAGGGTGGCGAGAGGTCAAAACGGGTTACAGAAAGCGAAAATGCTAAAATATTAAATTATAAATTTAAAGTACTATATTTGTACAAGTATAAATACTTTTAATTTCTGTTATAGAATGAAGTTTAATGCTGTTATCAAAAGATTTAATTATATATTCTTGATATAAATAAATATGCTATATATTTTAAAGCGTTGTAGTTAACTTATTCATGGACAAATTGAAAATTGCTTTTGATAATGAATGTACCAAAAGAGACAACTATTGTGGAAAAATTTGGTATTACATGTCGTATTAATTCGTCTGAACAGTAAAACACAATTTGTTACTGTAAGATAAATCAAGAGATAATTATAATAGCTATGTTTTCCGAATTTTAAGTATAAATTTTTGTAATCACAAACTACATACACGTTTTATATGTCAGAATTTAACTATATGCCGGCAGTCAGGAATCCTATTCGTTCCCAAATGGAGTGTTTGATTATCCTAACAGATTTATCACATTATTTTTTAGTGTTAAGCTAAGTTTTTAAATAAACAGGATTCTTAAAGAAATTATTTTTTGAGTTTGCAATATCTATATAGTAGTAAAAAGTAGTTTAAATTAGCTTACGCAACACTATTTTGCCATGGTCAGCAGCAATACTGGCATATTATTTAAAAAAAATAAATGATTGCTCCAAATATATTCCGTTTGAAATTATTCAAATCGATAATAACTTGTTTGGCCCAATTAAAAATACAATTCAAATTCCTTAATTTTTAATATCGCTTCATTATTATTACATTTATTTGTTTTTTAAAGTTTTAATATCAACTTCCACACCATTCGTAATCGACCATAACTCACTTGATGGAAAGACGAATTGTAATTCGCGTGGATGCAAATGTTTCTTTTTATCGCTGCTTGATCACCAACGCTGCCAACTTTCATTTGATGAGTATTTATTATTTGCGTAGTTCTTCCCGATGTTCTATCGGTTTTGGTGGAGCAGGTTTAACCCACTCTCCCAATTCGGCATCATAATATTGCGCAGCACGATATGGTCGCAATTTCCATGGTACTTGCTCTTCCATGGAGGTCAATTGTACATCCAAACGACCAATAAGTTGTCAAGGACAGATTAGCTCAGTAAACTTGGCTTTCAATAGGACGGTAGGATCGCAACGCATGTGTTAACGACGGTATCCTCACCATTTTTTATTTTTGCGCATAATACTATGAAACCAGTCAATTAATTCGCTCAACTGTTAACGCTTTGATCTGCAAGGTGGGTGTTGAGTGTTCAGCATTATGTAAATTCAATATTGCTCAAAACCTACCCAACAGCTTGATAAACCTGACCAGCAGTATTGGGATCCTTTGCGCAATTGACAATAGCTTGTGCAACATCCGAATGTGCTCACCGTAGTATTTGCTCTTCAAAAAGTTGCTTCCTCAAGCATAAAGCTCATTGGTTTGGGACTAGCGTTCTACACCAGCTCCTTTGCTGATTCTATAAAAAAAATTAAAAAATACTTGGTAAATCTTTTTAAATAAAGTTTAATTTTAGCTTACCTAGCAATGTGACGTGCACCTTCCACGAGCACGTCATTGAGTTTAAAATTTTGTCTCGAATTCACGACCAACTAATTTGATAACTACATTTGAGTACTTCACAGCATCGCGTATCGCTTTTCCATCTCTTAAATCATAAAATTGGAACAGCGCCTGACCCATTACGCAGCAATATTAACGAGGTCATGTTTAGTTATTTCGTACTTTTATTGGAATAAAATATCAGCCGATCTGTTGTTTATCGGCCCAAGGGGAATTTGTAAACACTTCTTCCAGATTCAAATAACTAAATAAATCATCGTATAGCATTTAACCATAAAATAAACTCAAACCAATTGTCTTGCAAAAACCTTCGTTACGATGGCAAAAATGTAAATATGGCTGTGAATGAGCATAATCTGGACCCCACTATTCGGCATGGTTGCTTATTTATTCGTAACATTTTTCTGTGGTGAACATTTATTAACTTACCACAGTTAAAAAGAGGCATAAATAAAAAACTTAAATTTTCATGTATTTGCTCATATTGTTTTCATCTTCAAGAATATATATTAAAATAAAAGGATTTTCTATTGAAAATATATTAAACTTTTATATATAAACAATATTTTTGGGACAACTTTTCCATAAATTTTAAGAAAATAACACAATGCCACCATTTTCCCGTTAAAAGTCGGCCATCTTGGTTAAAATTCGGCCATCTTGGATTCCAATAAAAACTCAACCCCGGACTACACTTGACGTTTCTACAGTGGCACCTCTCAGCTGTGCCTTTGTTTACATAACATCAGCCTCTACCGTGGTTTGATCTTATTACCAGTGAAATACTAAAACAGCTTCCTCACAACGTTATATGTAAAATTACTGCCATTATGAATGCTAATATAAATCTTCAATACGTATCCATTTATTCGAAAACTGCAGAGGTGATTATGTTCAATAAACCTGGTAAGCCAGCGCGTGAAATTACTTCGTATCGGTCCATATCTCTTCTGCCAATATTGTCAAAACTATTGGAAAAACTGCTTGCTGTGCGTATTAACAACATAATTGAAGAGGGAAAGATGATATTAGCGCATCAGTTTGGCTTTCGAAAAAATCACTCCACTATAGACCTAGTACACAGAATAACTCGAGTCATTGAAAATGCCTTCGAAGACAAAAAAGTTTGCTCGGCCGTTTTTCTCGACGTGTCTAAAGCCTTTGATAAAGTTTGTCATGGCGGGCTTCTAAACAAAATTAAAACGCTTTTCCAAAAAAAATATTACAATATTTTAAAATCATACCTTTCGGACCGTTTTTTCGCATTAAACATGGAGATGGATGGTGTTCCTCAGGGTAGTGTGTTAGGACTCATCCTTTACCTACTCTTTACGTGCGATCTACCACAAGACGACAATTGTATTACAGCAACATTTGCAGATGATACTACGGTTCTGTCTGTCGGCAAAACACAAACTGCATCAATTGCAAAATTGCAGGAACATTTAAACAAAATATATAATAAAATTAAACGAGACTAAATCAGTACACATTGATTTCAGATACAACAATACTAGATATGTGCAAATACCATATCATAATACCGCGAAATACCCAGGCATGACCCTGGACACAAAACTTAGATGGAGTGCACATGTCAAAAAGAAAAAAAGAAGAATTAGAAATAAAATTCAGAAACTTGTATTGGCTATTGGGTAGAAACTCTGCATTATCCACATATAACAACATTCTAGTCTATAAGCAGGTATTTAGACCAGTTTGGACTTATGGGATACAACTCTGGGGCTGCTCAAGCGATTTCTCATATGTAATATGGATAAGCCCGGGCTCTTGTCACTCGAAGTGAATGGAAAGAAAGGCTTAAGCGCAAAAAACCGTATCACCTTATACAGTAACCAGATTCTCTGCAATTTCTACGCAGAGCACCATTAATTATTTTGTATTATACAATAAGCAAAACAAATTGTTCGTTAGTTTATTTTATGTTAACTAGTTATAATGACATTGAAAAAAAAATAAAAAAAAATAAATAAATATGTGCAGACAGCAAATCGACAGTTATCGCTATTTTAAAATGAGACAAACTCAGTGCTCATCAGCAATATAAAAGAAATTTTGTATCAGCACAAAAACAGAATTAAGATCATGTGGATCTCTGGGCATACTGCTATTAGAGGAAACCAACTTGCAGATGACCGCGCAAAAAAGGCTGGAAAAGAACCACTATTTTTTTTCGAACACTGTACGTTGAAAGACATCCGTAACTTGGTAAAAAAGTACTTGACGAGTCAGCATCGAGAGATTGGTCAAATTTTCAACACCATTACAAGGAACATAATCTCTCTGGTACCAAGCCAAACTACCCAACTGATTGCTCTTGCGAAGATATAAAAACGTTTGTTCGCCTGAAAATAGGCCACACCTTCAAAACTCACAGTTATCTTTTAAACAAAACGGCTAAACCAAGCTGTTCATATTATAAACAGCACCGCTTTAAGTACATCTAGGACACCTACTTTTGGTAAAACGAAACCATCAAATCTTTTAAAGACACCAAATACTGACAACATCAGGGCAATCAACAATTCTCTAAAAATATGTAAGATATCAAACTTAATTTAATTGTAAATATACGAATGTTAGATACTTATAGACAAATATAATATTGTAATATAAGAGCCGAAGGCCTCAGTAGCCAGCGCTTTAACTTAGTGAATTAATTATTTATAATTAGCTCTCTTGTAAATAAATAAAAATAAATGCAACATTTTTGTGAGAAAAGAAAACGCTGTATGTAACACACCTATTGCAGATATTTTAAGTGGTATTATTACAATTCCTTTCTGGATCAAAATATTTTTGATTTTTTGGGCGAGGCGGTATATTTTTCTATTTTTTCCACGTATTTGCTGCGTATATTATTTTCAATAGATACGCTTATTTCAATTAGTTGTGTAGTTTTTTCGTTTGTCTTTTAATGTTATATACGTATCAAGAAAGAAAGGTTCCGAAATTAGAGAGTATGAAGAGCTTGAGAAGATGGCTGATAGAGGTAATCCTCGAAACTTCCGCGAAAAGATGTGGTGACTAACGGAAGACCGAAGCACCCCCATGTGGGACCCAAAATAGTGATATAGTGGCTGATGTTCAGAGCACACTGAAGTTATGAAGGAAACCATTTCCAGCCTGTTGAACGTCAGCGAAACTGTAAAATCTGGAGATGCTGAACCCGAATCCCCAAGAGACGATAGAGCGGACGTTCTATTGCCCGACCATGAAAAAGCTATTCAATGCATGCAAGCTTCTTTGCAAAATATGGTCGGATGAAAGCATTCCCGATGATTGAAATTTATGTGTATTCAATTCACAAAAAGGTGAACCCCACAATCTGCACCAATTACCGGAAATCTCAATTTATTTTATTCAAAATAGTCTCCTTCTGCTTCAATATTGCTTTTTGCATGGCCCAAAAGCATGTCGAACGGGGGTTTTAGCTCGTTGGTCGATGTTCTGGAGATGTTCAATTCCATTTCCATGAATTTTAATTATGATTTCGGCTGATTTTTGATGATGGAATTTCCGGTGATCACGGATTTTGATTGGTCCACATCTTGATCGTCATTTATTCCCTCACGACCACTTTGAAAACGTTGAAACCACTTGTGCACTCTGCTAAGGGATAGGCAATCATCGCCATAAACTTGTTTCATCAATTGAAACGTAAAAGTTTTACCAATTTTATTTATTTTGAAACGAAATTTAATATTGGCTCTTTGTTCGAAGCTCATTTTCGCACCGATAACACAAAAATAGTGACACTTAAAACGCAATAACTTCACTTCCAATCTATGAAATATCATGAAATTCTCACTGGGAAATTGATAGAGATAGCAGATCTAACGCACCAGTCGACATATAGATGGCGGCACCAGGGGCGCTGGATTCAAAAAGTCCTTTTTACTTTTACTTTATCTTGTATCGCATATAAGGTCTTATCGAGCATTGTGTTTGAAAGAAGTCCACCGTCAACAAACTGACTGGACCTTATTGGAGTGGCTTTAGACGTCGAAAATCTACAATCGACGAGATTTTCGCCACACGAAAAATTTTGGTCGATACACGCCACTTCTTTGTCTATTTAAAACCCGCCACTCTTGCCAAGGTGCTACTTTGGACTAAGTAGGCAATGGAAAAGTAAAGTCCTCTCTCGATGAACGAATATGGTGCGGACGCATGTACAATGACAGAATCTGATCAGTCGGCCTTAGAAGTGTTTGAGAGAAAGGTTTAGAGGAAGATTTATAGTCCTTTGCGCATTGGCATTAAGTGAAGACATATATAGTACTTAGTTTAGCGAATCAAGAGACAGCTGTCATACCATTTCGGATTAATGTCTTTGGGGTATTGAGTTAATGATTTATCGCGATTTTAGGAGCTTTTAATTTTACTGTTGAATGGGTTTTTATAATGTTTTGCGCTAGGCAAATTTGGTTGCTATCGCTTAAGTGGTTTAAGAGATATGTGCATTAAACTTTTTAGAGGGCGGAGTCACGCTCACTTTTTCAAAATTTTCTGTTCACAGGTGCCCTTTCTACTGCAGTCGCATGTGCCAAATTAGAGTTTTATATCTTAATTTAGTGCTTAGTTATGGCACTTTATAAGTTTCCGGGTAATGGTTTTTTATGGGAGTGGCAGTGGTCCGATTACGCCCATCTACGAACTCGTAATTTACATATTTTTGATATGCGAAAACTAACTACAAAAATATGTCAAAAACATTAAAATTTGTATCTTTGGGTGAAATCATGAACACAAATACATTACATTATTCTCACGTTCTTGTACTACAGTTTGCAAATGAGAATCCAACTACCCATACTATTTTTCACTTTACAGAATATATATCGAAAGTAAAACTTATACGTTTAAAAATTGTCCGAAATAGCTATAAATTTATGAAATATATTATAGATATTCCTTAGTTATTATATGTTTCCTATAATAACGTGATCTTGTACCAAAATGCATAAAATCAGATCAACACTTCCCACAATTAATAATAATAATTTTAAAATTTCGGTTGGCTTTCTTTGATATGCTCACGAATGCGTGACAAAAGACGCTTCATAACACCAAGGTAACACACAGCATTAATCGTTTGGCTAGGTGGGACGAACTCTCGGTGTACAATACCCTCGGAATCGTTAAAACAAATCAGCATTGTCTTTATTTTTGACTTCTGAAGACGACTTTCTGTTCGTCACAGAGGTCCTCACGACCTTCTTGGAATTGCTTAAACCACTCATGCACATTACTACGAGATAGGCACTGATCACCATAAACTTTTTTCATCATTTGAAATGTTTCAGTTTACGTTTTCCCAAGTTTAAAACAAAATTTAATATTTGCTCTTTGTTCAAAATACATTTTACGACCGATGACCAAAAGCTGCTGTCACTTTTTGATCGATAACATCGATTGTAGTTATCAAACTGTCTTAAAATTTTTACAAAATGTCAACAAGAGATCAAACTTTTTATTTCATATACCCACCAATAGGTGGCGCCACCAGAAATAGTTACATTAGTTCTGTTTCGTTTGCGACAGACCTTGTGGAATAACATTGAGGCTAAATCAGCCAAATTTGCCCAGGACAAACTTTTTCGGCACATTTTTCGACAGTGTGCATATGGGTAAAGTGCTACGAATGTGCGTTAACTCAATAAATGCCAGAGGTATTAAGTTTTACATACAATACAAAACTGGAATTGATTATATTATGAATATAAAATTTGGACCAAGGCCAATTATATTCATGTTATGTGCTAGACCACAAATACAACTTTTAAGAAAGTTTGTCCATTTAACGAAGAATTATCGGTGATATGGTGAATTCAATTGAAGTCGTACGAGTATATCACTCCAAGGCAAATTTCGCGAAGGTTGTCTAAAATCAGTTATTTTTCGGGAAACTATTGATGCTGTGCACCATCCGCTTCCGAGTTTTTTTCTTGCTGATAGTAAATTTTGGCGACAACTTATAAACGTACTCTTTTAGAAATAGTTATAATTGAACAAAATCATTTTTAAAATTTTATAAGATCGATTGAGTAATTAGCAAAAGATCTTGAGAAGCGACTTTAAAAACAAGGTTTCGAGAAAAGGGCGCTTAAATTTTTATGTGGCTGTATATGTAGCTGATCAGGAGCGCGCAAATTTTCTGTATCTCTAAAATTTTTACTCGAACTTCAGAATAATATTCCAGAAATGTTAAAGAATTAAATAAGAAAATACAAAAATTTGTTTTTTTTTTGAGGCCGTCAAACTCATGTAACCCCTTAATATTTCTCTTCTGTAGACAACATACATATATAATATTATTATGCTAATCGTTCTATTTTATAGAAGGAATACCCAGAAAATCAAATTTATTTTTTCCTATAGTAGTATGGGAAATAAATAATCATAACATTAGCAGCAGGCATTTGCAAATGATGTCTAAAGACTTCTTATTTGCAAACAGTCATTAAAAGTAAAAATTAGGGATTGTAACAACTTACTCGATTACGTTTAACCCAGCGGCGGTGACAGGCCGCCTGTTGTTGCGCTTCTTGAACGCTGCAACGTCGCCCTCTTTCCAGCCATGCAGCGCGGCCTCGTGTACACTGATAAGCAACCAAGCAAAAAGAAACAGTAAAAACATACAAATGTTATAGATGATTCTGTTAAAGTACAATTAATCATGCAATAAGCATTCACATTCCATACATAAGTATGTATGCAAATGTTAATATGAATGCATAAATATAAGCACATATGAAATTACATGAACAAATGCAAATGAAAGCATGTTTATTTTTATTTACAAAGTGAATAGTAAAACTAACACAAATATACACAATTAAAATGATATCTTAGTCTATGATATATGCGTCTTAATTCATGTAAAACTTAATATTTTACATACATACATATGTATATACATATCAATTCGTTTGTGTTTTATATGGGACACCAGTTTTATTTAAAGTTATGGTTAATTTTACACTTATTTCGCATCCTTATACATTGTAAAATTTTTGATTTGAAAAAAGATAAAATAAAAAATAAAACACATTAAAAAATTAAAGCTGAATTTGTTTGCGGTTTCAGAAAATATTTCAATTGTAAAAGGTAACCTTAAGAAATCTAGTCGACTTTAATGCGAACATTACATATGTAAATGTTTGAAATTTCTTCCATTACTTAAACAAGTTACATGTTTGATAAGTGACATGTTGGATAAGAAAAACTATTCCTAGTTGGATAAAGAAAACTCACTCGCTACGAGTGCAAAAAATCAGCAGTTTGCTTATATATATCGCAAAAATTTAAATAATATTTGTAATATCTGTCGCTTAAAATGCAAAACAACGTAGTATCATCAAAAATTTCGAATTTCATTACGATTAACATATTCCATATATGTGCATGCATATGTAAATACAAAACTTTAAATTAAGCGAATGTGTGACCATGCATACTAATGTTCCATGTACTTCAAAAAACATTTGTGTTTTTGGAATGGACTCTAGTCGGTACAATTTTTATTGGGAATATGTTCTCAAATATACGTCAGTTTGAGGCCCAAAGTAAAGGCAATCTACTCAGAGCATACGAGTACCCTAACGACGATATTTTCGACTTGAATACACCCTTGTCAATACTAATATGTTCGGTATTTTAATAATATTAAGTGGAAATGTTTTCTTAAACATTACTAGCGTTGAATAAGGTTAAACGAGAATATTTCAATGATACGTTGCAGCATATGTACCTCTTGTTCATTCTTCCGTTTAAATTGCGCGAGAGTGTGTACTGTTCGGTACTCGAATTCAATCTTTCCTTACTTGTTTCATACAAATTTTTACATTCTGACACATTTATGTTGATGATATGAACAATATTTTGTTTCAGAAAACAAAAATAACTAAAGACTCAGAATAAAGTGTAATGGTGAATTTCAGAATAGCATCCCCCGATTTTGTTTTTGAGATATTTGCATTATAGTTTTATTTAAAGTGTGAGCTTCTCCAATTTGTAATCAATTTTATACTTATATTTTTAACTTTTAGATCCACTAACTCTTCACTGATTCATCTCTATCCATTTATTTAATTTTAAATCAATATTTAACTTTTGTTCAATCATTTTTGTTTAATAACAAAAGTGTTGCATTCTAACATACAAAAGAAATAAAGAAAACTATATAATAATGTCCCAATGGCAGGAGATTAATAACACATTATTAGTTTTTCGAGTAGAATTATTTTTGCATTGTCGGCCTTCGGCCACACTTAAAAAAAAAAAAGAATAACCATGGTACATCTAACAGAAGTATCTTTCGCATACAACACCCTTTTGAGTGGCTTGAAAATAATAACTCTGTTCAGATCATGCTCCGATCTAACACCAGCGTTATATTGACGGTAATAATAAAAATGTATATATGTATATATTTTTTAATCTGTACAACTTCTTCTGTCTGTACATACCCATTTTAACCCCAAAATCGGGCGATACTAAAGCCAAAAAAAGAACATTTTATTTTCCTGTTCTCCTGTTTGCGTTTCAAATGACGATTTGTAAGTATGTATGTAACTTTTAGTACGATATTAATAATATTCATGATAATACGAAAAATTAAGAAAATCATAAAAATCAAACTTTGACACATTAAATATGGTCATATAAATATTTACAAACTTTATAAATTTCTTCTACTAAGCATGCGAAATATGTTGCATGAAACAAAATGGATTTATTAGTGGTAATATTTTCAAATAAGATTGAAACCAATTTATTTATAAATTTAAATAGGAAAAATATTTGGTATTATTTATAGGTATAGAGATTTATAGAAAGTGTATAATTTTACTATTGTCTGATCGCATCTTACTGATTTCATAAAAATGTGTAAAGGTTGTAGATACGGTTAATAAAAATGTATTACACCATCATCTTCCCAAATATCTTTGTTACATGGAATATAAAAAAGCAATAACATAATGAAACACTATATGCAAGCAAATATGGATGTGTAGAAGTTCACGCAATTGAGGAAAGTTCTCTGATCCCCATTCACTTGGGAGTGGGCAGAAAGGATTCTTTTACATATGGCTCAAGCAGGTCACGAATTCCGGTCTTTGACCAAGTATACTCTGGGTAGCCAAAGAATATCCGTTTGAAGCGGAGTGAAACAAAAAAACATCCCCTCCACAGGGTTGCGACTCGGGTGAGAGACCACCCTTTTGATGACGACTATAGAAAACGAAATAAGGATTACGATTTGATGGCATGCACTTGGAATGTCCGGTCCCTTAATTGAGAAGGTGCGCTGCCCATCTGGTTGATGTTCTCGGGATAATAAAAGCTGACATCACCACCGTCCAAGAAATGCGATGAACGGAACAAGGACTGACCCGAGTAGGGCCTTGCGGCATTTAAGGAGCGCAAGTATGGTGTGGGATTTGTGGTGGGAGAGAGACTGCGTCACCGAGTACTGTCATTCACCCCGGTGGCTGAACGTCTAGCCACAATCCACATCAAAGCGAGGAAGAGAAGGACGAAGTGACAAAAGATGCCTTCTATGAGCGCTTGGAGCGCACCTATGAGTAAATTCAGAATCCAGGAGAAAACATCCACAAATGGGTTGAGGAGGCTTCACCGGAGTCTGAAATATGGTTATCTGTGGTACCAGATTTCACCATAAAAAAGACACCAAGTTAACTGGCTGTCTGCTGATCGAAAAACCACCAGCAAGATCGATTGTGATAGACGGAAGACACGTCTCCAGTGTTCTAGACGTGCGTACGCTTCGAGGTGCTGACATCGACTCAGGCCACTATTTCATTGCAGCAGAAACTACACGTCAACAAACACAAGGAAGGTTCGACGTCTTGAAGATGCAATCACAACAGATAACCGAACGATTTTCTACTCGACTTGCACTCCTGCTTTCTGAAAGCACTCATCAACAACTCGGTATAAGGGAACTGTGGGATGGCATTTCAAGCTTCTCACGTATAGCTGCAAATAAAACTCTTGGTGCCATGACGTTGCAATCATAGATAACTAGATACGAGTCTCTTTGGTTCGAGAGAGAGCTGTCAAAACCCGCATTTTTTACATCATTTGCCAATGATGCCACTACTGAAAAATATTAGATTGGGTATTTAATAAATTATACAAAACATTAAATTAAACACTTTGAAAATGCAGACATATATAAATGCTAAAATGCAAAATCATTAATTAATTTACATATACATTTATTTTGCCAAAATATGTTCGCACAGTTAAATGAAATTTCATTTCACACTAATTTCGTCAAGTAATTATAGCGCTGCTCTTCTGGCATCCCGCCTTTTTAACTAACTGCTGATTGACGGCGCCCTGATTGTGTTTCGTAGCCAGCTCAGAAAACAGATCAGGGTGCGCTGCCAGCTGACAAGCGAGAGAGCAAGAAAAGAGATTCTGATCAAGTTATCTATGGTTGCAATCGACCACAACACGTGCAGGATGGGATAGATACCGAGAGTTGAAGAGGGAAGCGAGACGCATTTGATATAATTGGCCTCGACACCCGCGCCGTTAGTTCTGCTTTCTCCCGACTGGATAAGGGAGCAAAGCAAATGAGTCTGTCAGTAAACGAGGGCAGGACGAAATATCTCCTGTTATCAAACAAACAGTAGTCGCACTAATGACAGTCATAACTTCGAAGTTGTAGATAATTTCGTCTATCTTGGAGCCAGCATAAACAGCAACAACAATGTCAGCCTCGAAATTCAACCCAGAATAACTTTTGCCAACAGGGGATACTTTGGACTGAGCAGGCAATTTTGAAGTAAACTCTTCTCTCGACGAACAGAACCCAAACTCTATAAGTTGCTCATTATTTCTGTCCTGCTATATGGTGCAGAGGCATGGACGATGACCACATTACGAGTTTTCGAAAGAAGATTTCTGGTCATTTTCGTGTTGGCCATGGTGAATACCGCGTTCGATGAAACGATGAACGTTTGAGACATAAGATGACATCGACATAGTTCATCGAATAAAAAGACAGCGGCTACGAATGGAAGAAAACACTCCAGCTCTAAAAGTAATCGACACAATACCCACCAGTGGAAACAGAGGAAGACCTCCACTGCGTTGGAAAGACCATGGAAAGACCAGGTGGACTTGCTTTTATGATATAGCTTTTTTATACCCTCCACTTAACTTATGACCTGAAAAAAAAAAAATAAAAAAGCTATATCATGAAAACTAGAGCCGATAGAAACAAACTGATTACAGATTTAAATTCAGCGCGCCCAAATTAACTATAATCAGTTGATAAATTCCAAGAAGCAAATTGAGTGTTGGCCTGTGTTATATTTTTTCCATAAGTAAGTGGAGCCACTACTATTGCCCATTTAAACTACAAGTTTATAAAATCCACATTCAAGCTTTCTGTACTATATTTAAGGATTTAAATTTAATGTCAAATTTTAAAGTTTCAATTCTTGACTGATTGGGAATTAAAATATACTACTTTATCTGTCTACATTCTCAGGAGGCTATTGATCTCATCATTCTGTCAATTATGATATATGCCTGCAATAATCCATCTGGATTAATTTTAGTTGTTACAAACAACCGCTAGGTGAACAGAGTTAATTTCTGCGTCAAGAATAAGTTCCTTATTCACTATTGAGCATTGCACAACGTGAAAGACATAACAACAAATTAACCGACCGATATTTCGATGATTATAATCTGTTTTTACTCGGTTTTGATTTAACACGGTTTCAAAGTTATTAAATTTTTTAAGCGATTTTATTCCATTTAGCACGGTTCACCATGTTCCATCAAAATTTTAGAGGAATTTCCTTTTTGTAGATGTCATAACACTCACGCACACCATCGTGCAGCATATACATCAATGACAGAATGAAAGAGGTGAGTTGCCGTTTAATTATTTACTATGCATTAAGCTTTTTCTTAAGTAACAGAGATAACATGCCAACATTTAAACAAAAAACGGACAAAAGATATTAGATATAACGCTCATATTCGAAAAATTATTAAATCTTGATTAAATAGTTCCCAGACACAATAACACAAATTAAAGGAAGAATTAGGCCCCTAAGCTTGTCTCCCGATCCCAAAACAAGAAAAAACGTTAACTTCGGCTGCACCGAAGCTAATATAACCTTCAAAGGTGCATTTCTTTTAGTAACTACATATGTGTTTAAGTAAATCTAAAGGCCAGTGGTTTTCATCCAACGGAAACATTTAACTAGTTTTTTTTAGCAAGGTTGTTTGCTAAAAACATTAAGGTTATTTAATAAAGAAAATGCATCTTTTAGACGTTCATAGGTATCTAAAATTTTAAGAAGATTTATTATTAACATAAACTTAATGGAAAAAAATTAGAATATTTATATATTATTACATAAATTTAAAGCAAAATTTCTTCAACTATTGTAGCGTTGCCTTGGAGAATAAACCACGTCGAATTTGCAGAATATATCTCGTTAACTGAAAAAGTCTCCAATGCAAGTATTTGACTCCGATAGTTCAGTTTGTATGGAAGCTAAATGCTGTAGTAATCCGATGAGAACAATTTCTTCTGAGGTTACATGATTTCTTTAAACAATAACTCATACCAAATCTCGTGAAGATATATCGTCAAATGAGAAAGTTTCCCATGTAAGCATTTGGTTTCGATCATTCAATTTGTATGGAAGCTACTTACATATATGCTATAGTTAACCGATCAGAACAATTTTTTCGGGGATTATATTATTACCTTAAGCAGTAATCCATGTTAAATTTCGTGAAGGTACCACGTCAAATGTTTTTCCATACAAGCCCTTGATTCCGATCGTTCGGTTTGTATGACAGCTATATGTTATAGTGAGCCGATCTGAACAATTTCTTCCGATATTACATTATTTCTATAAACAATAACTAATGTCAAATTTTGTGAAGATATATCGACAAATGAGGAAATTTCCCATTTAATTCGGACCATTCAGTTTCAATGGCAGCTATATGCTATATTTAACTGATCTGAACTATTTCTTCGTATATTACATTATTATCTTAGAAAATAACTTATGCCAACTTTTGTGAAGATACATTGTTAAATGTAAAAGTTTTCCATACAAGAACTTAATTCCGTTCGTTCAGTTTGTATGGCAGCTATATGATAGTGGTCGGATATCGCCAGTTCCGACAAATGAGCAGCTTCTTGAAGAGAAAATGACGTTTGAAAAATTTCAAAATGATATCTTAAAAACTGAGGGACTAGTCCGTATATATACAGACGGAGGATGGAGTCATGTGTATGTAGAAGTTCACGCAAGTGAGGAAAGTTCTCTGATCGCCATTCACTTGGGAGTGGCCAGAAACATATGACTCATGCAGCTCACGACTTCCGGTCTTTGACCAAGTATCCTCTGGGTAGCCTGAGAACATCCGTTTGAAGGCGAGCTAAAGTGAGAAGGCGAAACATCCCCTGAATAGGGTTGTGCGCTGGGTTTGGGACCCGCCACGTAAAAAAAAACCCCCAATGAAAAATAAACAACAGCCTTAGATGAGAGACCCCCCTTTTGATGACGACCATGGCAAACGAAATAAAGACTATGAATTGAGGGCATGCACCTGAAATGTCCGGTCCCTTAATAAGGAAGGTGCCGCTGCTCAGCTGGTTGATGTCCTCGTGAAAATAAAGGCTGACATCACCGCCGTCCAAGGAGCGCAAGTTTGGTGTGGGATTCGTGGTGAGAGAGAGACTCCGTCGCCGAGTACTATCCTTTACTCCTGTGAATGAACGTCTAGCCACAATCCTCATCAAATCGAGGTTCTTCAACATATCGCTGATTTGCGCCTACGCCCCGACGGAAGAGAAGGACGATGTGACCAAAGATGCCTTCTATGAGCGCTTGGAGCACACCTATGAGCGCTGCCACAGCCACGATGTCAAAATTGTGCTTGGCGACTTTAACGCCAAGGTGGGCAAAGAAGGTATCTTTGGTACGACGGTCGGTAAATTCAGCCTCCACGAGGAAACATCCCCAAACGGGTTGAGGTTGATGGACTTCGCCGGGGCCCGAAATATGGTTATCTCTGGTACTAGGTTCCAGCACAAGAAAATACATCAAGCTACCTGGCTGTCTCCGGATCGAAAAGCAACCAACCAGATCGATTATGTTGTGATAGATGGAAGACACGTCTCCATCTAGACGTGCGTACGCTCCGAGGTTCTAACATCGACTCGGACCACTATCTTGTTGCAGGCAAGATTCGCACCCGCCTCTGTGCAGCAAAAATCGCACGACAACAAACACAAGGAAGGTTCGACGTCGAGAAGCTGCAATCACAACAGACAGCCGAACGATTTTCTACTCGGCTTGCACTCCTGCTCTCTGAGAGCACTCGTCAACAACTCGGTATAAGGGAACTGTGGGACGGCATTTCAAACTCCTTACGTACAGCTGCAACCGAAACCATTGGTTTTCGGAAAATGCAAAGGAACAGCTGGTACGACGAGGAGTGCCGTGTCGCAGCGGAGAGAAAACAGGCTGCCTACCTCGCAACGTTACGATCGACCACAACACGTGCGGGATGGGATAGATACCGAGAGTTGAAGAGGGAAGGAAGACGCATTTGTAGACAGAAAAAGAAAGAGGCCGAAATGCGTGACTACGAAGAGCTTGATAAGCTGGCCGACAGGGGTAATGCTCGAAAATTCTACGAAAAGATGCGGCGACTTACAGAAGGTTTCAAGACCGGAGCATACTCTTGTAGAACCCCCAAAGGTGACCTAGTCACCGATGCCCAGAGCATATTTAAATTATGGAGGGAACACTTCTCCATCCTGCTGAATGGCAGTGAACGTACAACGCCAGGAGAAGGCGAACCCGATTCCCCAATCGATGACGATGGAGCAGACGTTCCATTGCCCGACCATGAAGAGGTTCGAATAGCAATTTCCCGCCTGAAGAATAACAAAGCGGCAGGGGCCGACGGATTGCCCGCCGAGCTATTCAAACGCGGCGGCGAAGAACTGGTAAGGAGCATGCATCAGCTTCTTTGTAAAATATGGTCAGACGAAAACGTTCCCAACGATTGGAATTTAAGTGGTCTTTGCCCAATCCATAAAAAAGATGACCCCACAATCTGCTCCAACTACCGTGGGATAAGCCTACTGAACATCGCGTATAAGGTTCTATCAAGCGTATTGTGTGAAAGATTAAAGCCCACCGTCAACAAACTGATTGGACCTTATCAGTGTGGCTTTAGACCTGGCAAATCAACAACCGACCAGATATTCACCATGCGCCAAATCTTGGAAAAGACCCGTGAAAGGAGAATCGAAACATACCACCTCTTCGTCGATTTCGAAGCTGCTTTCGACAGCACGAAAAGGAGCTGCCTCTATGCCACGATGTCTGAATTTGGTATCCCCGCAAAACTAATACGGCAGTGTATGCTGACGTTGAGCAACACGAAAAGCTCCGTCAGGATCGGGAAGGACCTCTCCGAGCCGTTCGATACCAAACGAGGTTTCAGACAAGGCGACTCCCTATCGTGCGACTTTTTCAACCTGCTTCTGGAGAAAATAGTTCGAGCTGCAGAACTAAATAGAGAAGGTACCATCTTCAATAAGAGTGTACAACTGCTGGCGTATGCCGATGATATTGATATCATCGGCCTCAACACCCGCGCCGCTAGTTCTGCTTTCTCTTGACTGGACAAGGAAGCAAAACGAATGGGTCTGGCAGTGAACGAGGGCAAGACGAAATATCTCCTGTCATCAAACAAACAGTCGTCGCACTCGCGACTTGGCTCTCACGTCATTGTTGACAGTCTTTGAAACTGTAGATAATTTCGTCTATTTAGGAACCAGCATTAACACCACCAATAATGTCAGCCTGGAAATCCAACGCAGGATAACTCTTGCCAACAGGTGCTACTTCGGACTGAGTAGGCAATTGAGAAGAAAAGTTCTCTCTCGACGAACAGAAACCAAACTGTATTAGTCTCTCGTAATTCCCGTCTTGCTATACGGTGCAGATGCTTGGACCATGACAACAACCGATGAGTCGACCTTAAGAGTTTTCGAGAGAAAGGTTCTGCGAAAGATTTACGGTCCTTTGCGCATTGGCCACGGCGAATATCGGATTCGATGGAACGATGAGCTATACGAGATATACGACGACATTGACATGGTTCAGCGAATTAAAAGACAGCGACTACGCAGGCTAGGTCATGTTGCCCGGATGGACGAAAACATTCCAGCTCTGAAAGTATTCGACGCAGTACCCGCCGGGGGAAGCAGAGGAAGAGGCAAACCTCCACTCCGTTGGAAGGATCAAGTTGAGAAGGACCTGGCTTCGGTTGGAATATCCAATTGGCGCCACGTAACGAAAAGTAGAAAGGACTGGCGCGCTGTTGTTGACTCGGCTATAATCGCGTAAGCGGTGCCAACGCCAATTAAGAAGAAGAAGAAGACAGAACAAATACATATATACTTTGTAGGGTCTCCGACGCTTCCTTCTGGGTGTTACAAACTTCGTGGCAAACTTAATATACCCTGTTCAGGGTATTAAAAGGAGGTTTGGAGTAGTTGGTAAATATAAGAAGAGCAGAAGTAAATTCTTGAACATCTTTTTATAGCGATATCCAGATTACCTCAGAGGCGCCTCGGCTTAGGAAAATTATAGCCAATCGATGCATAACTTTGGTTACCTTCAGAAAACAGGTTGGACGGTATTCAGTTAAGAGTCCTTAGACCGTCTAATGCAGGGGTGGTTAGCCCTCAGTGACATTTTGCCCGTTCGGGCACGAGTGAACATATATACAGTGAAACCTCCCACAAGTGGACACTGGCGGTTCCACAATTTTTGACCTCTTATGGGGAGGGTCCGCTTATAGGAGTGGGCGAATAAAAATTTTACTAAAATTTATTCACACAATACTTATTAAATTATGTTTAATTTTTATTGCGAGATGTTTCATAGTTATAATAAATTGAACATATATATTTATGTTTGGACTTTTAAAAATTCCTTTACCGTAGTTTGTCGCAACTTTCCTTGTTTATGTTTTATAAAACAGTTTTCAAGATGACTTTCCAAATTTTTGGCGTACTGAAATCCAGAAACGTCGTCACTAACGAATTTTTTAATGTGACGAAGTTGTTTTAGTACTTGAGTGTTTGATTTAATTTGACCCGCATCCTGAGCGCATACTTCATTTAGGTCTTCAGTTTCTCTGTCAGATAATTCGTCAATAACAATGTCAATATTATCATCTTCTGTAGTAACAATTTCGTCGATTAACAAAAAGTCATCGGAATGCTGCCCTTGCCCATTTTCATTTAAAAGCTTTATCAAAGCCGATAACGTCGATATGGGAATATCGTCCTCTGCATCGAAGTCAGAAATTTCGTTCAAACTTTTTTGGAAACCAGCTTTTGAAAGACAGTTTTTCATTGTTTTTATCGTTACGTTGTCCCATGCAGTCTTAATAAAATACATAGCCTCCAAAATGTCAAATATTTTTAAAAGTTTGTTTATTGAAATTTCATCTATTCTTGCTAAAATATGTTTGATAATATTGCATCTGTAGTGGCATTTGAAATTCTGTATAATTCCCTGATCGAGTGGCTGGCAAATTGATGTTGTATTAGCAGCTAAAAAGATCAACTTTATGTTATTAAGTTTAATATCTCGAGGGTGAGTTGTGGCATTGTCCAAAAATAATAAAACTTATCTCATCTGAGAGCCCATTTTTTTATCAAATGTTAGTAGCCACTCACACATAATTTCACAAGACATCCAAGCTTTGGGGTTTGACTTCCATTCAACTGGCAGACTTTTTATATCGCATTTTTTAAACGCGCGTGGGCATGCTGCTTTTCCGATCACTAACGGTTTTTCTTTATCTCCAGCCATATTGGCACACAATAGCACTGTTAATCTTTCCTTCGATAACTTACCGCCAACGCATTTTTCTGTCTTCAAGGCAAGAGTCTATTTGGCAAAGCCCGGAAAAAAAGTCCAGTTTCATCTGCGTTAAATATATCTTCTGGTCTATAGCCCAATAATAAGTCTGGTAGCTTTTGTTTGAATTGATGTACACCCTCCGGATTAACCTCAGCAGATTCTACACATATGCATTTGAAAGTCACATTATGTCGTTTCCGCCATTTTTCTAACCATCCATTTGATGCCGAATAACTTCGAACTTCTAATTGACCCGCAATTTGTTTTGTTATTTTGATTTCTGGCTTTGGCGACCACTCAAAACAAAAATTGTCTATTTTTGAACCATCACTATTTAAGAAGTTTTTCCTTTTATTTATGTTATCACCACTCAACCATATCCTTTTAATGTCTTCATTTTTTCACAATAGTGGCAGCCTGGGATTTTCCAATATCGAATTTTTAAAAGAAAACAAATAAAAGTAAAAAAAATGTACTATTATAAAGCACCAACCTTTTTCCGAGTGCACGAACAGATAAATTTTCTTTCTCCAACACATTTAAAATTTCCATTTTTTCTTTAATAGAAAGTATTTTCTTTTTTTTGTGGCATATTTTCCCGGTTAACACGACTTAAACGTTTTGCAAAGACAAATCAAATGAATCATAATTTTTATTTTTTGTTACATATATGTAGATTCCGTTACATCTTAACATGTTTATGCTTGTCCTCATAGTTTAACTTAGGGTGCCCGCAGAGTGGACGCTTAAAGCCGAGCCGAGCGGAAATTCACGTGTCGTGTCGTAAATGGGAAAATGCGCTCGGCTCGGCGTTAAGCGTCCACTCTGCGGGCACCCTTATGGTGTGTGTACGAGTATGTACTCACATTACTCATATATAGATTTCGGCTGTTCGGTTAGTTACTCTACATTTACTTCAATTATTGGTCTTCGTTGTCCTCAAATAAGAGTTTCGCGTCCGCTCGTCGGAGGTTTTTACTGTTTTCTTTACACTTTCGTTCAGTAATCCAAGTTTCTTGTCCTTTGTCGAGAGGTCCGCGTCCGCTTTCGAGAGGTAATGAAAATGAAAAGAAAGAAAAAGAATGTCTGAGTCCGGTCACGAGAGGGTCCGGTTGTTAGAGTGGAATTTGTTCTGAAAACGCAAAGTAAAACTTGGTTCCTGGTAAGAGAGGGGTCCGCTTATTGGAGGTGCCCGCAAGTAGAGGTTTCACTGTATTTACAAATGAGAGCAACGTACTTTACCACACCATGTTTATAAATGAGAGCGCGCACATACATGGGAAATTGCACTGTGGGTAATAACTGTAAAATTGCCTTACAATCTTAAGTTTCTTTGTAACTACTATAAATTTATAAAATGTAAAGCAAATAACCAAAAGTATAATAAGTATTTTCTTTTAGTAATAATTTTTTTAATATGTCTTTACCAGCATTTAATTTAGTTTATTTGACATAATAAATTCTATGTTTGGTTTAATCTCATTTGCTGTAGCTATGCCCATTATTGAAAAAAATTATTCACAAGTGTAGGTGCTTCCAAACATAGATATAATTATCGAAGCAAAACAAGGATATTTCTTTAAACAAAGATCTTTATAAAAAGTAATTCTGTCTGAAGTTTTCGCAAACTTATTTTTTAAAAGAGTATAGCACTGCAGACCTGTTAGCTCAAGCTGTAACTCCTGTGGTGCATTGCGAACATCGAAGGTTAAAGGAGATACGAAAATGTTGAAACTTTCTTGAAGTGTTTTTAATACTGTAAATCTTTCACAGAATTCAACTAATAAATTTGAAAGCTCACAACAATATTTTTCAACGTTCAGCGCTTGATTTTCACCTGATGCCCTTAGACGAGGAAAAAAATAAAAATTGCTTGCAGCCAACTGCTCTTTCCAAGCTCAAGCTTCCTTTTAAAGCTTTTGATTACGTCACTCATGTCGAAAATTAATTATGCTTTCCTTGCAATATGAAATTTAAATCTTTAAGATATTCCGTAATATCAGCTAAAAAGGCTAAATCCGCTATCCAATTTGGGTCGTGCAATATTTCAAATAGTTTATTTTTGAATTCCTATAGAATAAAATCAAAATATCATATTATATACTATATGTATATCCATTTACGATGTACACAATACATTACCAGAAAGTTCGAAACTCTTCTGTGATGTTGAACTCAGTATCTGTGCCCGAATAAACACAGCCAATTGTGCAATATCATTTACATCCGTATTCTCGTCTAGAGCCAAAGATGCAGAAGTAAAGGTGGAAATCGGTTCTTTAGTTGCCGTTCAATGTAATCGTAATCGTGCAATGGTTCGCCGCGATAAGCATATTTTTCGACACTTCGGAAGATTTTCTTTGGCTTCCAAAATGCATTCTTTAATGCAATCTCCATCAGAAAATGGGTGGTTACCTAACACCGTTTTAAGTGCAATCGGATAGTTAACATAGATTAGACCGTTACTATCAACAGGACACTCCTAAAAGTACAATATTCCAGATAATGCCATATTCGGAAAAACTTAATAACTTGCAAACCTCTTCCTTAATGTTGTCTAACGATTTTAAGATTAATTTTTATTCTTAAATTTTGAACACTGTTTCCTCTCGCTGATAACATTTCGGCACATTTAAATTATAATAATTCAGTTTCTGAACCACTGTTTCTTCAAACGCATTTACACAAATGAATTTTATGGGAGCGCAATGTAAACAATTAACCAACAACTCTTCTCCCGCCCGCTTACCTTAGAATTTCCAACAACTTCGGGTTTTCCCCGTAGAAACGACCCATCTGATTGCTCTCTCTTAAATATTATGAAACAAAGTCAACAAATATTTTTATTTTTATGGATAATTATGGTTTTTGACTATGTTATAGAAATTTTAATATTTGTTATCGACATATTTATTTTCATTCAAGTGTAAAAACATCTCTGAATGATGAAATGTAATAGATTTGGAGACTGTCACTTACAGAATAGCAAAATCGTCTCAAATTTCAAAAGTTGTCTCTAACTTAAAATCTCAAATTTAGAGACTTGAGACTGTATCACGTTACAGAATCGCACGGTAACTCAAAATCAGAATTGAATGCTATTATTTATAAATATATGAACTAGTTTTAATAGTTTGATTTCAGTTTTGATAATTTATAATATGAAAAATTATAATTCAGAAGTTAGATGTGTACAAAACTACATCTGCGTATTGAGTAATGGTAACATTGTTCGAATGAAAACGAGAATAAAACGTTTGCCGCTCGTAGCGAAGGGAGAAGCGGAATTCGATGTTTCTGCCATTAGCGTTTGTATTCTATTTGTGTGCTTGAAGTGCCCATACACGACACACAAGTGCGTTTGATCGGTATGTGTGCGCATGCGGTTTACTCGTGTATGGGCTTGTGCGCGTACCATGGATCGGTTCGCGAAAATGTTTGATTTTTTACGATCGCTGTGCGCACATGTGTGTTGTGTATGGCGTTGTGTGCGCACCAAGTCTTATTTCTCTCATGTCGCCGAACAGGGAAGATCGCGGACGAACAATGGCAAGTGTTAAGGGGAGAGCCTGCTTTAGAGGCTTCAAAAAATTGATTTTTTTGGGAAGGAAAGAAATGATTGATTCAAGCGAAATTTCTTGGCTTTATAGTTATATATTCAGAGAACGTATAATATAGAGAAGGTTCAACTACGGACAAGCGTGTAAACTGTCAAGAGCCATGAATTTTCTATTAGTGGATTTCACCACTTTTGGCTCGGCAGGAGAAACTTTAACAGAAATGAGTGAACAGAGCTGAGAATTCAATGAAAATTATGCTCAGAAATATGCATTGCTTTTACAGACGCCTGTTGGCCTTTTGGCTTATATTTTTATACGTTTACATGCTATCATATCAATTGATATGAATATAATTTTGCGAATTTTTGTGAATTCATGCAAAATTGATAACATTGTTATTAAGATATGCAATTCTCCCAGCAATATTTGTAAATAATGAGCAAATAAAGGCTACTTTTTAAATATTTCTTATCTTTGATAATGTAATATCGCTTCATATGTATGCATATATACATATATGATAGATTATCGTAATATCCTAAAAACAATATATTACAATAATAATACATGTAAATTACACCCCTTATCATTTAAAACTTTCATGCGCATCTATCCTGCAGACATGTATGCAAGTACAAATCAATTTAAAATCAAGATATTATCATTTATCAGTAATATAAAAAGCGCGCGCTTCTCTATATTTACGTACACACATATGTATGTATGTGCGTATGACATTCTCCCACAAATAATATATGCGTACGCATGTAAATCAAAAAATACAAACATTCTTCTGGAAAAACAACAATAGTATCAAAAATCATCATACATACTTACAATATGAGTACACATGTAAATACATATGTGCGTATGGCATTCCCACACAAATAATGCATACACAACATACATACTTACATGCGTTCACATGTGGATATGTCACCCGCAAATATTACAAATATTGTTCTACAAAAACAACAATCGTTTGAAAAAGCATCAGAAACCAATATGGCAGCCAAATTGCCGACGTCAAAATTTGTAGTAAATTACACAACAACAAAATTTTCATTCATGAACTCAAACGTACTTTCAAAAAGCATATTCGATTCATTCATAAAAGCAGACGCCATTACATCTCCCCGAGCATGCCTTGCCTACAAGCGTCTTTTCGCGACGATTTCAAAAGCTAAAAATCATAAATTGAATATATTTCTGAAATGTATGAGAAGGAAAAAGTGTCAACCCAGCAAAATAAGTATTAAAATATATTAGAATAAAATCGACAACATAGATTATTTGTCGATTTTCAATTCAAGAAATGTTTCAAAGAAAATATTCAATATTCTTCTGATTCATGTGTACAGTCAATCCCGGTTAAGTAGTACTCCGCTTAAATGAAAATCAAATCCCTCCCTCATCACTCTTAACAGCCCATCTTACATCTTGCTACATCTCACGATTTATTTTTTTAAATACCTAGATATTATTGTTTTAAATACGACTCATTTAAGTATCCGCAGTCACTTTTGCACCTTATTATATTTTTATTTTTATCTAATTATAAATATCTGTATCTTTGAATGTGGCACATAACAAGTATTGACTGTATTTGTCAAGGAATGTGAAAAATATTTTTTAATTCTGAAATATTTTTACGCAGCTGCGTCGATATGTATGCAAGCTCACGCATAAACATATGCACATATTTACGCTGGTTTGTAGGCGGAGCTGTACAGCGGCAAGGGAAGCGGTGACAATCGGCGGCCATTCGTTTATTTTTTTGGTTGTCCGTGACAACGGAGACTTTGTATAAAACAATGGGTGTATATATTTACATACAAGGTGTGTGTAGACATATTTACAAATATTATGCGAATGATTCTTTCAAAATTGTTTACATGAACACAAAATTACATACATACATTTACATAATTATATGCATATGACTTTTAAGATTTTATCAAAACGGGATTTTATCAAAAAAATATTATCATTACGGGTATGGTTTTTAAAAATCTGTTTATATGTACACATAATTACATCCATATGCAAATATGTGCGTCGGCTTGGTCTTCAAAATGTTATAAAAAAAAAATGCCCAATACACATATGTATGTATGTACTACGTAATAATGGAAAATATTTACGTAATATTTAGGTAATAATGAAAATATAACTTTATTGTAAATTCCAACAGATTTAATGGAATTTATCATTCAATAGGTCAAATTGCACATATGTACGTACATATGTATATACACATGAGCTTTGTTATCAAATATATGGAGAATATCTACAAATTATATACAGTCGCTTGCGCATTGTAAATATGCGAATCTGTAAGCGTACATTTCTAAACATTAAAATTAGCATTATTTTTCTCATTTAACACTGAAAATGCTCAATTCTGCTATTTTTGACCTTCTCATGTTAAATATTGGTGAAATCCGCTAATAATATTTTTGTGGTGAAATCCACTAATAGAAAACTCAACCCCTCCAAAAAGAGGAACGAGATGACAATCGGCACACCATGAACCTTCTCTACATTATACGTTCTCTGATATATTTGAACATCTTTCACAATTTTTTTGGATACGAAATATTTGATATTCTGCCTTTGGGAAGCAATTGCCCGATGCATTTTGCATGTGCATTTTTCGGACGGCGTGCAGGATGCAGGTCGCAATTTCTATCGGAAACAAAAAAAGATACATATTTTTTAATAATTTATCTTCTAGTTAAACTAAGAAAATTCAAAAAAGGTGCAAAATTTAACAATTTTTTTTTTAGTTAAAAATGTAGTTTTTGACCAAAAATATTTTATTTTATGTTATTTAAAAAATGTTCAAACTTGACTTTTCTTAATGTTTTTTACCTTAAATAGAAGATAATTTTAGCCAATGATAATAAACTTTGCCCTAATTCCATACGATGTTTAGATTTCTATCCTGTCCGCCAATTAAGAATAATCGTAAAAATGAAAAACCGAGAAATCGAGCTTCAAAGTTTTTGCTTTTTGCCCATGCGCTCATATATCTGTTAGACGCTCAGTCACTATTTCCCTTTTAGCTTCGACAATATTTCGAATTCCAATGTATAAATTTAGGGAAATATTGTTAGATAATTTTTAAAGATTTTTAGCAAAAAAAAAATCGATTGTTTGAAGCTTCTTAAGCAGGCTCCCCTCTTAATAAGGTTTCGTATCAGAATTTATTGATCTTATAAGAAATGAAGTGGCAATTTGGCAAACGAAAAGTGATAAATATAATAATAAAATTGAAAAAAATAAAAGTTGGAATAACTTATTAACGAAATACAAAGAAATAGATAAAAGTGCTACATTAGAAATAAATTCCAAGAAATGTTCCGCTTGCCTGTCGCACATGTTCACTGTGTAAAGAACGAACGCAAAATGGATTTGTGTGTCGTGTAGGGGCAAAACGAATTCATACAGATCGAACGCACTTGTGTGTCGTGTATGGACCCTTTTAGCCACTCTCAATCAATAATGCCATACTGCGCAAATATATTTTTGTTTGATGATTTCTTATATTTTTGAAAATATGCGTTCTCTGTCTACAACGCGTATTATTATTTTAATAAATTTCCAGAGGCAACATAGATTTTTAAAATTTAACAAAACAATTATAGAAAAAAAAACTTCAATTCATTGAATATTTTGATAAAACAACCAAACTGAAAATATCACAAATCGTATATTTACATAAGCATTTTCATTAAATGGAATTGCAATATATTTAAACAAAATATATATAATATTATGGTCACAAGTATCTTTTCTTGTTTATATATGCAGATATATAAAACTGCCTTGCATATGTACGTATAAAAGCCCACAACTTGAGAAAAGTTTACCCAATTGCAGCTAAAATCAATTTTTACAACTGGTATCACCACCATTAACTGTTCTATCACATGTACAGCGGTGTGAATAAAATAGGAACACCCATAAAGAGTTGTAAAGTTTTAAAATGTGCTGTTTCTTATTAAATAAAATTGTTTTCAGATACAAGTATAACTTATATAATTTTTCCTCACAGTGATTAGAATTTCCCACCATGCAAAGGTAAATAAAAACAAATATTGGTTGTCAAATATCTCCTTCCGCTTTTTTGCTCTTTTTTCAATGCTTTATAAAAAGTGTTACAGTGTTCGGATTTAGTTCAAATATGCGCCGTTTCGTTCGATAATCTGTTTCGATCTAGACGGCAACTTCATAATACTCCCCTCGTAGAAGCCCCCTCCTTATTTGCGAAGAACTCGGACAGTCACTTTTCACAAGCCTCTTTTGAGTTCAACTTTACACCAACAAGAGCGTTCGCCATGAACAGGAACACTTAGTAACCACTTGGCGCTGTGTCCGAGCTATATGGTGGATGCGATAAAACCTCCCATCCGAGCTCCCGCAGCTTATGACGAGTCATCAACGAAGTGTGTGGTCTGGCGTTGGCCTGGTGGACCACTACACCCTTCCTGTAGGCCAATTCTGCACGCTTCTGGTCGATCGCCTACTTCAAGCGGTTCCTGCTATACGCTGCTGAAACGGAACGGACTCGACCCATTTTTGAAGCGGATTGTGACTGGCGACCAAAAATAGATCACATACGATAATATCAAGCGAAAACGGTCGTGGTCGAAGGCCGGTGAATCATCCCAAACAGTGGCCAAGCCGGGATTGACGGCCAGGAAGGTTTTGCTGTGTGTTTGGTGGAATTGGAAGGGAATCATTCACTATGAGCTGCTCTCATATGGCCGGACGCTTAATTTACCATCTACTGCAAACAACTGGACCACTTGAAGCAGGCGAACGACCAGAAACGTTCGGAATTGGCCAACAGGAAGGGTGTAGTGTTCCATCAGAAAAACGCCAGATTACACATTTCGTTGATGGCTCGTCAGAAGTTACGGGTGCCGGGTTGGGAGGTTTTATCGCATTCACCATATAGCTCGGGCATTGTGCCAAGTGATTACCACCTGTTCCTGTCCATGGCGAAAGCCCTTGTTGGTGTAAAGTTGAATTCAAAAGAGGCTTGTGAAGAGTGGCAGTCCCAGTTCTTCGCAAATAAGGAGGGCGGCTTCTACGAGGGGGGTACTCTGAAGTTGCCGTCTAGATGGAAAAAGATTATCGAACGAAACGGCGCGTATTAGAACTAAGTCCGATCACTGTAAAACTTTTCAATTTGCGATGACTAGCATTTCTAGCATTTCCACTGGTAGCTGGCGATTGACACGCGTGATATTTTGCTCGAAGGGACACAGAGATAGGCATTTAAACGTACGGGTCCAAATTAGATAATCGAATGGGAGATGGTGTGTTTTCAGTAAAATCAGATATTAAAATTGGCTTTCGTCCATCAGATTAGTGACATTAAGTGGTGAATCTAAATTTTAGAAGTCCTATATTTCCATTTTATGGTCTCCCACTTTGATTATAAAATTCGTAATAACATGCTTATATTTATTTGAACGCTTATGGATTTTGGATCAATCAATTATGTTTTATGTTTTAAGTTTTAGGATTTTATTTTAGGAACAAAAGTTCCTATCCTAAATTACTTCATTTAGTTAATAGAAAAATTTAAAGTGTTATATATTTAAACCATAGCATAAGCTTTATTGTTATCCAATAAAAGAACCAAATTGTATTTGCGTTCTTTAAGTTAAGTTTTTTTACCTGTGCTAGGCTAGCCTTAATGTATACACCTAAATTGGTAAACGTTTCATCTGGTAGTTGCCACATATATATATATTTATTTATTTTTACTAACTATTGGCTAACTGACTCACCATTACCTACGAATTATCCCTTATACAATAAACATAGAAGGGGTATTCTCTTGCTCTTGCAAATCTCGGTGCACGGTGCAAGCATTGCAGATTTACAACGGCACAACAACAAACACACGCAGAAAAATATTTGCAAGGGCTGTGAAATATGTCAGACCAAAACCCATGTTTATTTGCGTGCAATGTCACGCAAAAATAAAATTGCAACCCTGTTGTAGTTGCCATTTTACATAAAGACATATTACGTCGTTAAATTGTTGAGGAAGGTAAATTTTAAATAGATTTTATAATTTCTATTTAAATTATAAAGATTTGTAACAGTTTTTTTTGTTAAAAATTAATGCTGAAGGAGCCTCAATTCACAATAGCTATGCACAATAGCCATTTACAATAAATTGACCGAATCAGCCGTTCATATATCACTAGATTCAGCAATGGGTGCTCTCGTGCTCTTGTATATTTCGGTATAGTACTTTTGCAATCTGCAATCTTGCAAGAGCAAGAGAATACCCCTATAATATCCCCACGGCTACTCGCTTGTGACAAATATTCCAATACAACTACACATTTTTTCTCTAGACACTAACACCAACGCACATTTTCGGGTCATTTTTTGTTTACCTAAATGCGATGAAAAAAAGTTTGTTTCATTTCTTTATTTATTTGAATGAGTGCGAAGGAGAAAACATAATTGTCAATAGTGACAATAGAAAATCCCAAAAAGGGTAATAAAAAAACGATTGAAAGACGCATGTCGTTCGTGATCGTACCATCGTAAAGGAGGCTCGTACAACAAGAAGGTAAGTAAATGAATTTTATGTGATTTTTTAACAATATTTTGAAAATAATTACTTCATTTATTTTTATAGCATTGGAAGTCAGAACTGAATTGGCAGTAGCAGTAGCAGCTATATCATCAGAAGCGGCAAATATCAATTGTTAAGTAAGTAAGTGAAAAATGTGTGTGTACTCTGAAATTGGACTGCGCAGTCCAAGATAATACGCAAAAATAAATACATACATATGTACATATAATATGTGAAAACTAATGTTTGTTTTATATTTGAAATGATCAAATAATATTTATCTTTTCTTTCAGATGTTATTATTATTTTTATTTAATTATTCTTTCTTTTCAGATTTTATCACTATACTTAATTAATCTTTGCTTGCGGAGTAAATTCTATTTGTATTTAATATATTTTATTTCTTCAGATAATATTAATCTTTTCTTTCAGGTATTATTGTCATTTTATACAATTAATCTTTCTTTTTCTTTTAGATATTACAAATTCAATGTAATTATTATTTACTTTCAGGTATTTGTCTTTTATAATTTTTTTTTCACTCTTTTATTTTCAGCTTTCATTAATCTTTTTTCAGATGAAATTATTATTGTAAATTAAAAATATTGTATAAATGTAAATACCTATTAAAAGTAATAAAATTAATAATTTAAAAATTAAAAATTTTCTTTGAAATTTTAATAAATTTTTAAAGTAAGAATCAAAAAATGCAACCCTGCATCATCTGTTTAAAATACAACCCAGCATCAGCATCAGCTGTTTAAAATACAACCCTGCATCAGCCGTCGATTGCGGATATTAGAGCAGGACAGATATACTTTTTTATATGACACTGCTGAATGAGCGCAACAGAGATGTATGATCACATGTATACGTACGAGGGGAAAATACGGTAGGATATTCGCTCGGCCTAAGACACACTCTATATGTTTACTCCCACGTTTACCACCATGTTACCCACTGATTATCTGGTTTTTTACCCGCTCATGGTTGGCAGGGATATAGCTGGAAATAACAACAAGCCAACCGAAAAATTTGGTCTCCGAAATAGATGAATTGAAACAAAAATTGAAAGATTTAGAACAATTATGCTAACAATTAAAAAGTGAAAATCGAAAGCTTAAAGAACAAAATAATCCTCCACTTGTGCCTAATTATAGTCAATCTCAATACGAAACTGAAGAAGAAGAATTAGCTAGGGAAACAGATTGGATTTTGAAGAAAAATAAAAGGCCTAGTAAAAAGCGTAAGGCCGAAGCTTCACCAGAAGTTATCTTAAAAGAAAATACTTTTTCATCGAGCGATGAAAACCATACAGTTAAAAATGAAAAACCGAAATATGAACCGCGGCCTCCACCTATTATGATTTCGAATATCTCTAATTATAAAAAACTAAATAATCTAATTAAAGATAATACTAAGGGTTCATTTGTATTTAAACTATTAAATAACGACATTCATAAGATAAGCGTTACATCAAGTGATGACTACAGATCAGTGACAAAAATGTTACTGCGTCGGGAGCTTCATGGTATTCCTTTGAAGGCAAACAAGCGTGTCCAATAAAGGTTATGATAAAAAATCTCCTCCATTCGTGCAGCGTTAGTGATATTATCGCTGATTTAAAAGAACAAGGTTTAAATGTTATGAACGCCGTAAATAAACTCAAGTGGAAAACACGAGAACCTTTAAACATGTTTTTAGCTACTTTTGATTCTAATGAAGACATCAAGAAAATTTATGAAATCAAACACATTCTTCACACCGTTGTTCTCATCGAGCCTGTTAGGAATTCTAAATTTATTCCACAATGTAAAAACTGCCAGGCATTTGGACACACCAAGAACTTCTGTGGCAAAATGTCAATGTGCGTTAAATGCGCTGGTAAGCACAAAACCATTGAGTGCCAAAAAACAAACTCAGAAAAACCAAAATGCTGTAACTGTGGCGAAAGCAATCCGGCAAACTACAGAGGATGTATTGTTGCCAAGGAGCTTCAAAGTATTCGTAACAAAGCCTTGAAGAAACAAAAAGTTTCCACAAATTTGCCCAGTACATCAAATAATCTACCCATTGGTAATAAAAGTACTGTCAACAAGCAGAATCGTGTACAGACGAGTAAGCGCACTTTTTCTGAAGTACTGAAAAACAACTCAAACGTGGTGAACGAAAAAAAAGACACAAAGATTACCGAAGACCTGCTAACTCAAATCATTGAGAAGTTAAATAAACAAGAAATAACGATCTGTGCAGCCGTTTGGAAAACCAAGAGAAAAATAAAAGTAAAACAAAATCTAAGGCATGAATGGTGCTCTCCGAGTTATGACATGGAATGCAAAAGCACCAAGAAGAGCTTTTACTTATTTTACAAAAAGAAAAAATAGATGTATGTATGTCTAATATCCGAAACTCATTTTACGAGACACAGCCATATAACTTTCCAAAATTACGATATCTATCATACAATCCACCCTTGTAATTGTGCGAGGGGAGGCACTGCTGTTATTGTTAAAAACAGCATTAAACATTATGAGGATAGAAAAATCAGTACGCACAATATTCAAACCACAAGTATTACATTAAAAGCAATGAACCAACCCTTGTCAATTACTGCAATATATTGCCTACCGAGATACAAAATCCTCGTTGAAGAATATAAAGAACTTCTCAATATGAACAAACACAAATTATATGGGAGGCGACTTTAACGCTAAGCATGTTTACTGGGGATCGCGCCTAACGACAGGAAAAGGGCGAGACTTATTCCAGGCAGCTCAAGAAACCGAGTGTGAGTTTGCCGGAACACCAATTTATTGCCCAACGGACACCAACAAAATACCAGATGTTATAGACTTCTTTATAACCAGGAAAATATCTCGAAATTTCATAGAAATAGAAGGTGGGTTAGATCGAAGCTCTGATCACTCCCCATAATATTTAACAGTAGGGGAAACAGTAATTAAACTATACTAGTCTGAAGTTATACAACAAAAATACGGACTAGACTTCGTTCAAACAAATACTTCAGACAAAATAAAGTGTCCGAAAATCCCAACAACTGAACAACTAGAGTTAGAAGTTAACACATTTACGAAAGAAATTCCAAAAGCAGCTTGGGGTAATACTCCGGAGACAAAGCGGAAAATTATTGGTTCAAATTACCCAAAAGAAATAAAAATCCTTCTAATTAAGAAAAGAAAGTTACGACGGAAATGACAACAAACCTGCTCACCTCTCGACAAAACCAACCTTAATAAGGCAACAGCAGAATTAAAACGAGATTGTTCATATTAAGAATGAGTCATTTAATAAATATTTATCTCAACTAGCTGACAAAAAAGATGATTACTCACTCTGGAAAAGTACAAAGTATCTGAAACGTCCAATAAGTCACGTTGCACCACTAAAAGTTGCTTCCAATACATAGGCTAGAAGTGATTGTGATAAATCTAATGCATTTGCAAAACACCTAGCTGAAACTTTTCGTCCAAATGAGGATAGTGAAATCGAGTTCCTCAGTAGTATTCAACAGGATCATGCAACAATCTCAGCAATCACCATTTGTGAACTTAAAAGTGAAATTAAAAAGCTTTAATTACAGATGAAGTGTTAAAGCAGTTACCATACAAATGTTTACGGAAGCTCACCTATCTTTGCAATACAGCAATCCGTCTGACACATTTTCCAAGCCTTTGGAAAGTTGCCGAAGTTGTTATGGTTCCTAAGCCAGGAAAGGATCCTCACGTAGTCTCGTCATATAGACCAATTTCACTACTTCCACAAATCTCAAAACTTTTTGAGAAATTAATTTATCTAAGATTAAAATCTATAATCGACGAAAAGCAGTTAATCTCATCGCATCAGTTTTTAGAAATAAGCATTCAACAATAGAACAAATTAACAGAATAACATCAGAAATAGAAAAATTCCTGGAGGAGGGAAACGTATGCTCAGCTGTATTCCTTGACGTTGCACAAGCGTTTGACAAGGTATGGAACGAAGGTCTTATGCAAAAACTAAAATCATGTCTTCCGGTTGAGTATTGTGCTCTTTTAGAATTGTATATCACCATGAGATTTTTTCGTGTAAAGCAAGGAAATGAATTCTCCAAACTTGAAGAAATTGAAGCAGGAGTTCCTGAGGGAAGTATCTTAGGTCCACTTTTATATATTCTGTATACAAGAGATTTACCGTTAGCACCAAACAGTATGACTGTCACTTTTGCTGATGACACCCCAATACTATGCGTCGAAAAAACAGCAGAAAAAGCTGCGCTAAACCTGCAACATGCGATCAACTCGGTAGTAAGTTGGACTAAAAAATGGAAAATAAAACCAAACGGTGACAAATCGGTTCATGTAAATTTTACAAAGAAAAGAATCACTTATCAACCTATAAGTATTCTAGATGTCTGCACACCATACAGCTAAATATCTTGGCATCACGCTTGATGCTAGATTACGTTGAGAAGAGCATATTAAAATAAAAAGGATTGAACTTAATCTGAAATTGTCGAAAATGAAATGGCTAATTGGGCGAAGGTCAAACCTGTCCATATACAACAAATTACTTCTTTATAAACAAATAATCAAGCCGGTATGGTGATATGGTGCGCAACTGTGGGGGTGTGCCAATGATGGCAGTATTAGTATTATACAACGTTTCCAAAACAAGGTGCTAAGAGGCACTGTAAATGCTCCCTGGTACTGCAGAAATGCGGATATTCATCGAGACCTAAGGATGAATACAGTCGCCGAAGAAATAAGGAGTCAGATAGATGCCCACTACAAAAGGCTTAATGCACATGTGAACGAGGAGGCGAGAAATCTTCTTTTAGACACATTGCTCTCTAGTCGGTTATGTCGAAAAAACCACATAGCTTAGTTGGAAGCTAAAATATAAAAGAATTAATTATTTACCATCTATGTATGAATATTACTATTAATTTCTATGTACCTAATATGTTTTTAAGTTATTCAAATCAAACTGCTCGTTAGTTTTGAAACTAGTTGTAGTGATATCAAACATTGTTAAAGTTTTAAAAATGTCTGTAATAAAAAAAAATATATATATATATCTATAATTTTAAAAATAAAAGTTTTAAAAATGTTTGTAATAAAAAAATATAAATATATCTTTAATTTTGAAAGTAAAAAAGTATGGGAAAATAGTTTAGAGAAAAAAATAAGAACAAATAATGAAGTTAGTTTGAAGTATTTAACCAACTGGAAGTGGAGGTATTCACAAATACGGTAAACGAGAATTAAAAACGAACATTCAAAACGCTATATTTCAACCATTTTCAAAATTTATTATGTTGGTACACCTAATATGAAAGCTAGAAAAAATTTGAATTTTTGGAGATTTTTTTTTAAAGAAAACTACTGTATCAATTGTATTGAAACTTTTAGTTATGTTTATATGAACGGGTATGTGACTACAGGTACGTATGGATATACAGAGAAATTTTTGAAAAAAAATTGTTATTTGTTGAGTTATGCAAGATCTCCGACTGCGCTGCAGTGTTCCGGCCCTCTACCTCGATGAAAGCTAAAAATAAAAACTTATCTTACGATGATATTTTCCGTACAATCGGATCATTTGCCTTCGAGTTATCACTTCAGCGGATTCGACAATGAGATGGCATATATTATAATGTATTAATTGATGCTTGATTTGTATAATTAATAGTGATAAATTCTGATACAGTCCGATTTATCCCATTTTCAGAATGTCTAAATTATCCTACTTACCAAATTTGCCACGCCAATTAGCCAATTTTGACAGCTGCTTCTTATAAGCCTTCTCAAACCATCTGGGGGATGAAATTTGATGCGTCCGAGACATATGTATTTAGTTATAGATTTATCGCACTTTCTGCTACCCTAAGAGGTGTTGAAATTATATATTTTCCGCAAATTCGGTTGCTATTCAATTCATGCGTGATTTCAAGGCTGCTTTTGACAGCACGAAAATGATCTGCTTTTATGCCGCTGTGTCTGAATTTGGTATCACCTCAAAACGGATACGGCGCTTTGGCCAAGGCGAATATCGCATTCGTTGGAACGATGAGTTGTATGAGATATACGATAACATTGACATAGATCAGCAATTAAAAGACAGCGACTAGATCATGTCATCCGATTGGATGAAAACACTCCAGCTCTGAAAGTATTCGACGCAGTACCCGCCGGGGGAAGCAGAGGAATACCTCCACTTCGTTGGAAAGACAAGGAGGAGAGGAACCTGGGTTCGCTTGGAATCTCCAATTAGCGCCACATTGCAAAAAAGAAAAAACGATTGACGCGCTGTTGTTAACTCGGCTTCAGCCTCGTAAGCGGTTTTTACTCCAGTAGAGAACAAGAATTATGTGATATAGTTGGAATAGTTTCGGAGATAAATGCATTAAACCCACCCACTCTTCTTAAAATTACAGTGTTATTAATTCGTCGTTTGGTTATAGCAGTTTACAGGTTTTCGATTAATGGCGTTTTGTAGACGTGACAGTGGTCCGATTACGTCCTCGTCCTTCTTTTTTGAAAGGAAACACGTGTACAACGTTGAACTGCGGAAGAGTTCCGTCCGTGATGGGAGTGGGTGTAATTCGTATACATGACCTAAAGCCAACCGGATGGGTTGTACACGTGTTTCCTGTTGCAGTTGTTTATTAGGTATATGGCGTCAAAGGGATGTATTTGAGCTTATTTTACCTATTTTTGGCAAAACCATATTTATATATGGGGGAAAGTCAGCCGAATGTTTCAAAATTGACATATTAGTAGTATAGGGGTTATTACAAGTTTTCAACCAATTTTATCCATTTAAGGCAAAAATGTACATTGTTATTAGTAAAACACGATCTTTCGTTTTCACTGAAATAGTTCACATATTGACTGATATATGGGGTACAAAGTCACCAGAAGTTCAAAAATCTTTATATTTTACCATTATAGGAGAGGATTCACTCTGAACTGCAATTATATATCTCACACACTGGCTGATAGTTTCGGTCAAAAGACAAAATAAATTTTGGTTCGATTTGGAAAATGTTTAGTCATAAGATGGCATACTTTAAAAGCAATATTTGTGCAAAGTTTTCTCTCGTTATAAAGTTGCTTGTTTATTGAAAAAAATTAAAGAACCAAATGTAAATTGTGTTGTATGAGAAGTGCGAGTGTATAGTCCGATTTCGTCTATTTTTACATAAGAAATTCATTGGAATATCATGTACCGAATTCGGTTAAAATCATTTGAACTGGTCCCGAGATATGTGGTTTGACATAAATATGGTCGGCGCCTACCTTATCATTAAATTTGGAACCCCGGCTCCTATAAAGCATTCTCATACCACCCCGAAGGTAAAATCAGTTGTCTCTGGCGTAATCAGTTATTGATTTATCGCGCTTTAGGTAGTTTGTAATCGTACCGTTATACGTATATGTGGAAAGGCGGGGTTTTCATCCATTTTTACAGTATCGGTAGGAGTGCTTAAGGGATTTGTCTTTGCGAATTCGGTTATTTTAGATTGAATTATTAAAGAGATATAGGGCATCTCTTGCTTATTTGGTGTTAAGCGGGCGGGGAAGAGGTTCAATTACGCCCATCGACGAGTTTGTCCTAACTTTTTACCAAGGACCTTGCGTACTAAATTTCGTTTTCCGAATTTTTACTCAAGTTACAACTTGCACAGTCAGACAGACAGACGGACGGCCGGGCAGAAAATCACTTAGAATTTAACTCGGCTCGTCATACTGGAAACCTATATCTATCTCGATTAGTTTCAGGTGACGCAAACAGCCTTTTGAACGAAACTACTACTTAGTAACCACGGTTGCTAATTTGGACCAAATTTTGATACATTTTTTCTCTTGGGCCATTCGTCTATAACTATGTGAAATGTCCCCTTTTAAATGCAATGCTACATATAGGAAGTTTACTTTGTCCAATAAATGAACCAAGATTGTTCATTATCACTACAAACGTATTCAATGGCTTCGTTGCTAAACAGTTTCACGAAGATTCTCCAAGATATCGAATCTCAATTTCGCATGTTGAAGTTGAGCAGAAGTGCAGTTACGCGATCAAAAACTTGCTTTCAAGTTCAACATACGAACTACTTGTCAAAAGTTATGAAAATTGAAAGCCGAGAAGTAGGCTCCAAGCAACTTCATATTCGATAATAGTTGCAAGATGCCGTCGTCATGCAAACCTCTTAAAATTCTTGAAAATTTTGCACAAATTCAATTATATAATAATATTAATATCTCCGGAAATTGCAAGCCATGTGTTTGCTAAACAGCTATTTTAATTTGATAGTCTAATTTCCCCACAACTTGAATGGAAAAAATAATATCAAGACCGCGTTCAAGGTCGAAAAATGAGAATTTAGTAATAAAAAAGTGTGAGTGTATTGCAGCTTTAAAGCAATTTCTAGATCGTGTAACGTCCGGGTAAAATACTTTCAGAACTGGGACCCTATTCTATAACTCAATTAAAAAAAAAAATTACTGAAATACGGAATTTTTGTATTTGGTAACTCGACTTTCGTATTTTCAATTCTATATTGGAACAAAATATTCGATAGCTTTTGAGTTGTAAAACGTAAAAGCGAAAAATGTAAGCAACAACTTTGTGGGTAAAAATAAATATTTTTTTTCGCTTGGTACTTTAAGTAATATATTTTTAGACATCTCCAAAAAAATATCTTCAAGCATGAGTTCTTTATTTTAACGGGAAAGTCTTCCGTCAAACAATTTTCTATTTTTATAACCTGATTAGAGTATATCAATTTTGCCACGAAATTTGTAACACCCAGAAGAAAGTGTTGGAAACCCTATAAATTATATACATACATATATAAATGATCAGTATGTTGAGCTGAGTCGATTCAGCCATGTCCGTCTGTTCGTCTGTATATATACGAACTAGTCACTCAGTTTTTAAGATATCGTTTTGAAAATTTGCAAACGTCATTTTTTCTTTAACAAGGTGCTTATTGTCGGAACTGCCGATATCGGACCACTATAGCATATAGCTGCCATACAAACTGAACCATCGGAATCAAGTTCTTGTGTGGAAAACTTTCACATTTGATAATTTATCTTCACAAAAGTTGGCGCAAGTTATTTTCTAAGATAATGTAATATGCGAAGAAATTGTTTAGATCGGCTTACAAAAACTGAACGATCGGCATCTAGTGCTGGTATGGAAAACTTTTGCATTTGACAAGATATATTCACGAAATTTGATATAGATTATTTTGTAAGGCTACAATGTAATCTCCGAAGAAATAGTTCAGATCGCTAAGTATAGTATATAGCTGCCATACAAACTGAATAATCGGAATCAAATGCTTGCATGGAAAACTTCCGCATTTGACGATATATCTTCACGAAATCTGGTATGAGTTATTGTTCATAGAAATAATGTAATATCGGAAGAAATTGTTCAGATCGGCTCACTATAGTATATAGCGCCCATACAATTCGAACGATCGGAGTCAAAGGCTTTTATGGAAAACCTTCGCATTTGACGTGGTATATTCACGAAATTTGAAATAAATTACTAGTTAAGGTAATATTATAATCTTCTAAAATTGTTCAGATCGGATAACTATTACATATTGCTTCCATACAAACTGAACACATAGTTACTAAAAGAAATGCACCTGTGAAGGGTATATTAACTTGTGGTCACAGCAAAACGTAGATCAGCTGTAGTTCCTTTTCAAATAAATATTTTTATTAATACTAAGTCTTAAAATACAGTTAAAAATACAATAACATATGTACACATTTTTGGATCAATAAATTTAAAAATTTTCTGAAAAAAATCTGGAAAATTCGCTTTTTTCGACCTTCTAACTGTCTATAACCCCTTAATTCATTGATTGATTACCCAACAACGCCACCATGTTAAACTTTCTAAGAGTTTCTTAAAGCCTAATGGACGATTGTAACAGAATTCAGAAAGGCCTTATGAGTTGCGTGATCTGTGTGTTTTAGTTTCCCTGATAATTCTTTCAGTGTATTGCAGTGTCGGTAGCCGTGACTTGCTGGGTTTTAATTGTCAACCACTTGCCAAATTATCTACTTCGATAATTTTTCAATCGCTTTTTTCAATTCTTTTTTTTTTTGTCGTAAGAAATAAAAAACGGTGATAATAAGGGATTGGTGGTAATTAATTGCTATTGAAGATACAAATAGAGTAAGACCTCGCCTTGCGTAGCGGTTACGTTCACAAATATTTAAAAATACAAGAAAGACTAGAAATTCTACCAAAAATTAAAAATAGATAAGCAAATAAATACATTATAGAATTATTCATACTCAATAGACGAGTTTGAGGTATCAGTTTTATTAAAAATTCAATATTTTTTATCGACATGTTTATTTTCATTAAGGTTTATATACATTTCTAAATAACGAAATGTAACAGCTGATTAAATATTTTCGTTTTCAATTGAGAGATTGCTGTGACAGTCACGTACCGAATCACAAAATCGTCTATAGTCACAAAAATTGGCTATAATTTAAAATCTTACATTTAGAGATTTGAGACTGTATCATAAGACGGAATTCCGGTACTAGTTCAGTAACGACGCAATTTAGAAAAAACGCTGCTATTGCAATAATTCTAGAAATTTTGCTGCTACAGAGTGGTAAATGAAAACCCTCGTTTTCAATACCTTTATATACCTAATAAGGGTGTTGAGGTGCGCGTCGTCTGGCACACCTATATAAGGTGGAAACCTTACCAAATTCTCACTTAAATTTTAAACTTGGTACAAAATATGATGATAGGCAAGAAACTTATGCTTCGTGAAGATAGTACAAAGCACTTCTAATCAGTAGCTATAATTAGGAATAAAATAAAACGCCAATCATATATGCTGCTGGCTTCTATGCTGTCTTAAATTTTAGGGCAATAATTTATCGTCTTGTCTTCAACTACTCTAATTTATTTAATACAACGACTAATGTATTTAATACAACGGAAGAAGTCAACTCTTCAGATTAAAACACATATGACATTTCTCTAATACTACGATGAAGTGAAAAATAAGTTGACACTTCTGACAAATAAAAAAATCCTAAGTAATGAAAAAAAGATAGCTGCGTCTCTAAATGAGAAATGTAAAATTGATGAATTCATGTTCATTCAAATCACGACGAGTATCTGTTTGCAGGCAATTTCTATCATAATTCTGAGTCTATAAGGCATGATACAAACTACCCAGGAGAAAGAATTTAAGCAAAATTTTAATAACAAATGTCCTCAAAAGTTAAATAAAAAAGTACAACACATATGTACGGGTAAAAGGTAAGAAGACCAAAAAAACGGATCTGCAAGATTCACATGGACTCAACATGAAAGAATTAACCAATAATTAGAAAAGTTACTAGTATAAGGCTCTAGCAAATTTAGAATGTGCTGAAATGGACAGAGTATTCTCGAATTCGGACTAAATTTAAAAAAAACTCCTCCTTTATTATAACTTAATCTGTGTCGTGTATAAAAAAATAAGAAGAAGAACATGAAAATACAAAGAAACGTGTCGTAAAAATTTTACATTCCTAACATACATTTGCACAAAAAAGCACCTGGAAATTGTAATTAAATTCCCCTTGTTAATGATATCTCAAAAAAAAACTCATTTTGCTAAGTTGGTAGAATTCCCCTTAATTGCTATGCCAAATATGAGAATTTGTCTCAAATTTTGTATTTGTATTTACGAAATCGCTGCAAATGTTTACGGTGATACAGTTTTATCAAAACACAAGCCTACGAGTGGTACAAAGCCTTCAAAGACGGTCGAGAGGTCGTTGAAGAACTGCGTTCGACGTCTTTCACTGATGAAAATATTAATCAATTTAAGGATATAGTTATTGAAAATCGTCTGGTAAGTGTTAGAAAGATGCCAAGAGAGCTCGGTACACATCAGAGACCTGCATTGAGTCTGATCGATTTGGTTTAATCAGAGAACTTAAAGCATAGAGAAGGTGCAGGTTCGACAGCGAACATTTGTTAGATTTATAGTACGGAATTCACCTCACAAGCACAGAATTCACGCTGTGAAATGTTAACATTTTTAACAGTTCTCCACATATTCAACAGAGAATATGAAGAGAAATAAATATAAGTATTATCGGCATATGATGCCATAGCATGTACATATGTATGTCCAAGCAGAGAATATTGAAGAAAAATATGTTATTTGATATTGCATTTTTAACAGCGAAAAATGTGTACATATATGTACATAGGCTGCTATATATATTTCTGGACTAGGCAACACTAAGTGTTGCCAGGTGCAATCTGACATTTCCATTGGAAAGTTTGACATTTTTTAGCATAACATCACTCAGAACGTTATGTCATTTAATCGTGAATTGTTTTATTTACAGGGAATTAAAAAATTCATCTCGGCCAAAAAATGGAATTAACTCGTGAATATTTTCGTGCGATCATTTTTCACAACATTCGACGTGGATTATCACGACAAGAGTGCATCGATGAACTAAAATCTTTGTATGGCTATGAAGCACCATCCTATAGCACTGTGAAAAACTGTTACAACGAATTCAATCGTGGCCGACGCTCGCTCAAAGACGACGAAAAACAGCCGTTGTGCCAGAAAACATCGATGCCGTACGTGAACTGATAATGCAAGACCGTCATGTAACATACCTTCAGATAGAGGCATGCCTATGCATTTCTCCCACCAGCATACATTCGATGTTGCATGAACACATGGCCGTAAAAAAGGTTTGTTCTCGTTGGATCCCGCATAATTTGACAATTGCTCAAAAAAAGGCTCGTGTGGATTGGTGTAAAGAAATGCTGAAAAAATACGATCGCGGTGCTTCAAAAGACGTTTATAAGATCGTCACAGGTGACGAATCATGGATTTATGCGTATGAGCCCGAAAAAAAACTGCAATCGACCGTGTGGGTCTTCCAAGACGAGCCAAATCCAACGAAAAAAAAAAACATTTTCGTTGATAAATGTGCCTATTTTCATTATTAGGCCAGAAATATATATAGCAGCCCACGTACAGCTCTCTCATTTATTCATGAATATGAAGAGACATAAATAAATATACATATGTATGCATGCTTCTTATGATACTCCCAACAACAGCATTGTGATATTTTCTTGCTTCAATTTTTGCTTTCGCACTGAATGCTTTTGCGTTTTGTCGTCGGCATTTCCATTTTGGCATGTAAATATAATTATAATATGAGTATAATTTTGTATGAATGCATGCATAGTAATATTCAGTCAATTTGGACTTGTATATTTAATGAATTTATTTGATTTTTACATAATATACTATACTAATAAATATTTTTGTATTATGTTTCTTAGTAATAGAAATTGAATTTATCACAACAAAATATAAATACATCGTCTATCATATTAATCTTATAATCTGCTCATATGATTGCATGTATCTCCATGTTCATAAATTCATATATACTTCTATATATATATATTTGTATACACTGCCGAATAAATAATGGACAAGCATACAAACATACATATGCGTACACAAGTGAATATGTCACCAATAAAAAATTTAAGCATTGTTCTACAAAAACAACAATTGTCTAAATATCAGAAGCATCACAAGTGAATACGGTAGCTGAATTTTCGAAGCCCAAATGTAGTAAATTTTACAACAAAATCGCTTTTATCCATAAACGCAGGCGCATATTCCACAAGCGACCTCGCTTCATTCATAAAAACAGACGCTGTAACATTTCCCCGAGCATGCTTTTGCCTACAAGCGTCTTTTCGCGACGATGGCAAAAGCTAAAAATCATAAATTGAAAATCTTCCCGTGTTTGTTCTAAGAAAGAAGTGAGAAAAGTGGCAACAGAGCTGTTGTCGATTTACAATATTTGTCAATTCTAAAATATTTTTCCGTGGCTCGCAAAAATCTGCGTCGATATGCATGCGAGCTCATACAAAAACATACATATGTATATACGCTGCACATTGGGGTAAAGTGTGTCGATTTTGGAGATTACTTCAAAATCAAAATTGAAGGTACAAGTAAATTTTTGGTATCAAACAAAAGTAGATAAAATTCTACATCACAAACTGAACAAATATTTGGCAAAAAATTTACAGTTTTCTCGTAATATTCTCTGAAAATTGCAAGTTTATTTCTTTTTGCATGCGCACAGTGATATACGTGATTATTTTCATTTTTCGAAGTTTTTTATTTTCTTTAACTGGAAAAATCTTGAGAAAATTGTAATGGAGCGTTCTTGTTCAGGTAATTTAGTAAATACAAAAAGATTTCATTTGTGTTTTTACGTGTCTCTAAGCATTTTAATTTTTTTTTTGGCGAAAGCCTTAAAATATTGGGATTTCGACCTTATATGCAGGCATATAGTTGTGAGTTAAGCGGGGTAAAGCAAATCTTGTTTCATTCCTGTAATCTATGGCTATTGTAGTTTCTTTTTGTAAAAAAAAAGTTGCGCCAATATTGCGCACTTTCTCAGTATATGCATTTCTTTATGCGAACTGCCTGGTCAAATATACACGAATTTCTCAATACAGAAGAAGAACAAATACAGCAATTGCAAAAAAAAGGTTTGTTATTGTTTTTGTTGTTCAGTGGATGCCTGTTTGCTTTGTTCACACCCTACGTTACGATAAGCGGCAGTTTAAATGCATAAGAACATATTCCGGAATAGTCTAAAATTCGCGTTTTACTTACATATGTATAATAATAAACATCATCACATCATTTTTGAAATAAAATTTTGATTTCTTACATTTTGTAATAATTAATTAATATGGCATAAGGTTCTTATCTAAGGTTTAGGGTATATGTAAAATCATGATAACCGGCATTGTTTTTTCTCGCGCAATTTTTATTACTAATGTTTGTAAGTCATGTGCAGTCGAGAGAAATAACAATAGTGATATATATTTAACTAACATGGTAAAAGCGATACCGACATTGACTACATTTAAAGAGGATAAAAATATTATTATCTTCCTTATAGGAACCAGTTCTAATGTAATTTGGGTTCCTCGTCAAAGTCTTTATGACATAATGAAAAACTCTGGCTGTGATAAATTTAATGAAAAATTTGAATTTTTAAAAGAGCAATTGAAGAAGCGTATTGAGCCATCTGATGAATTTATAAAAGAGTTTGATAACAGGATAAAAACCTTTATTAGTCAATTTAAAATTCGTTGGAGCAGAGCCAATAGGCATGAAGAGCGTTTCCTTAGAACAAACCAAAGTTGGCTGGATTCTTTGATAGGTTTCACCCATTCACAAGGAATGAAACGTGGCCGCAAAAAACTTTCATTTGAAGAATCAAATGAGAAAACGAAGCAAAGAAAAAGTAAATTTTTAAGAGATAGTGTGCCTTTGCCTTTATTAGCTTATGCTGCACAAATGAGTTTTAGAGCTTCAGGGCAAGTGGAAGCGTCAAAGATAGTGAAAGAGGTTGCAAGTTCACCATCGAGAGCGAAAAAATTTCATAAAAGTATTACCAAATCATCACTATCACAGCAAATGTCCAAAGAAGACGCTTTATTTGTTTTGGTGGAAGCAAAGTTATCTCGACAACAGTACAATGTTATAAGGCAATCTGCTCCAGATAGGTTTCCTTGCTATTCATATGTCCAATCAGCAAAAAAGGATTGTTATCATAGACGTGAGAGCATGCATTTTTGCGCGATTTCAGCACAAGTAAGCTTGCAAGCCCTCTTAGACCATACCACTGAGCGTATAACTTTAGCCCAAAATAACGTAATTAAAACATTGAACGATGAGGAAATGACGAATTTATGCTTGTTCACTAAGAGGGGATTCGATGGAAGCTCTGGACACAGCTCATGTAAGCAAGCGTACCATAATCCGGGTGTAAATGATTCATCAGTTTTCATCACCTGTTTTGTTCCAATCAGGTTGATTTGTGGAAGCAAAATTATGTGGCAAAATCCGCGCCCAGCTTCTACCAGGTTCTGCAGGCCTTTAAAAATTGAATTTGTAAAAGAGTCCACAGCTGTTTCTAGAACTGAAAACGAAAGAGTTGGTATAGAAATACGAAATCTTGTTAATTCGGTTATACCTTATGGAAATAAATATTTGGGTGTTAAACACAATTTAATTTTATCTATGGTTGATGGAAACATCTACACAAAAATGTTATTTATGTGGAGCTAGCTCGAAAGATTTTAATAAAATTGATGAAATGGTGAGGAAAGTTGTAAAAACAGAAAATTTACAATTTGGGCTTTCAATACTTCCTGAGTGGATTAGGTTCTTTGAATGTCTTCTCCACTTATCATATAAATTGTCTATAAAAAAGTGGCAAGCTCGAACAGAAAGCGAGAAACTATTAGTTTCGGAAAATAAAGCACGGATTCAAAAAGGATTTAAAGATAAAATTGGTCTGATTGTTGACCAACCGAAACCTGGCTTTGGGAATTCTAACGATGGCAATACAGGTAGGCGTTTCTTTCAAAATCCCGAGATGTCAGCAGCAATTACTAAAGTTGACATAAATTTGATTAAAAAGATGCATACAATACTCGTAGTTGTTTCTAGTGAGCACGATATTGAGGTACAGAAGTTTCCTTGGTATAACATGCCTGCAACACTTCACAAATATTTTATCCAAGGTCCAGAGATAATATCGCACGCTATGTTGCCAATCGGACAATTATTAGAAGAAGCTCAGGAAGCTCGAAACAAAGATTTTAAGAATTTTAGAGAACATTTTTCTCGCAAATGCAACAGAAAAAAAGCAATGGAAGACATATTTAACAGACTTTTAATCAGTTCTGACCCCGTTATATCAACCACAAGAAAATTACCAAAAAAAAAGTGCAGGATTTACCCAAAGAAGCATTAGAGTTGATCGTGATAGAGAGTGGCAATAATAATGAAGTTGATGATGACGATGATGATGAAGGCGATGATAAAAATTCTAGCGAAGACGACAATGATCATGAATATGATTATAGTGATGAAGAAACAGTTTATATATTTTAAATAAAATTTGAAGCTTACAAAAATTAAAAATTTAGAAAACCGATGTTCAGCATATTTTTGTTTTTTAAGATATAAAAAAAAAACAATCAAAAAACTCGAATTGCATTATTTTCTTACTTCTTTATGATTAATTAACTAAAAAAAATAACTTTTCCATAACTAGAAGACTTGTGGGAATTAATCTCCATTTTGAGCACCATTTACCCCACTGTGCGCTGGCTTGTTGGCGAAGCTGTTCGAGCAACAATCAGCGGTCATTCGTTTATTTTTTTTGGGCACAGCTTGGATTTTCTACCAATGCTGTGACGCTTTCTCGTCGCGTCAGTGTTTCGACAGATTGACTCTTTGACAAAATATCAGTTTCGGCCATTGGTTGACCGTGACAACGGAGATGCGTCCGTTAATACATTAACCTTTAACGACAACCTTAAGTTTGATGTAACCATTAAAGAAAAATCATCAAAACAACTTTATCTTAGAACAATAGAAGTGCACTATCAGTACAACAAACAATAACAACCCAAATAGTTATTTACAAATAAACAACCAAACAACCAGCATCTCAATAGTGTGAGCAGCGATAAGCATAGCCTATATAAGCAACTGGAACAATAGCCTCGATGTCACTTTATCATTATCGACTGCCGAGTAACAAGTTACCACTTGTAACACTTTTATAGTTTAACCGTGCGATTCTGTAACGTGAGACAGTATCAAGTCTCTTAATTTGAGATTTTGAGTTAGAGACAATTTTTGAGACTTGAGACGATTTTGCTATTCTGTAAGAGACAGTCTCAAAATCTATTACATTTCATTATTCAGAGATGTTTTTACACTTGAATGATAATAAATATGTCGACAACAAATATTAACTTTTCTATAACATATTCAAAAAAGATAATTATCAATAAAAATAAAAATATATGTTGACTTTGTTTCATAATATTTACGAAATTTATGTAAAATTTATTTATTTTTAACCTTTTCGTGTTTGAATTGCTTACATATCTATGATGATCTCTATTCAGTATATTGAAAATGGCAGTAAGAGTTCTTTTAAGTTTTGTGACCAGCTAACTACCAGGTCTCAATATTTTGAGACTAACGCTAGAGACTGTTTAGTGAATAGTAACTAGTATCAAATTGATACTTTGTCTCAAAATGTCTCAAATAGAGACTAGAGACTGGTTACAGAATCCCGCTATAAGTGTAATATATTCAATATTGAAGTACATGTGTATACGGTGAAATATTATACAAATAAAGGATCAGTCAAAACCAATCTCATTGGCTGACTTAATATTATATATTTATTTTATTCCTAACGAGTAAATAAATTAACTCGTGCGACACTTGTTATTATGAATGCATATACATATGTATGTATGTGGCTGGCATTTGTTTTCGTAAACATACAGACAAACGTGCCAAAGAAATAATATACATATGTATGTATATGCCATAGAAATTCTATTGGTACAAATATGGAAATGATAATGAAATAATGCGAATATGCATTTTTCATGAAGGTCATCAATTTTCTTTGAAGAAATGAAGTTCATTTGGCACATCTTCACTTTGTAATAGTGGAAATAAATACAATTTATTTGAAATATTAATTTATTTAAAAATTAAAAAATAAAATTAAAGAGAAAAAAAATTATTTTTATTTAATTTTTCCCGATTTTGTAAAAAAAATTATAATGTTTACCATTTTTCGGAAAACAACGGTTCATACACTGCCGCTCAACTGAATAGGTTCATGATTTCAGAGATAGGAATTTATCTATAATTCCTAATCCAGTTTTCCGATTTACATCCTTTTTTTTCCTTAATTCTTAAAATAAAATGGTGAAGAAGGTTTTCAAAAGCATATTATTTATTCCTTATTTATTTATTCTTCTGAAAGGTTAACAAAATCAATGATTTTTTTCGTTCATCTGAATAGGTTCAACCTAAAAAAAATAATATAAATAAGTAAGTAACTTAAGATAATTTTCATATTTTTGGCACTTAGCTTATACTTAAGTGCATTTCTAAAGTAATTTTTAATGAGTGAATCCGCCGTTTTTCGATATAACTTCATATAAACGATCTTGAAGCGAGCTATACAAATTTTGCAGTATTTGCAGCGAAATTGTTGTCCAGGCCGTTTTATTTGCCCCAACTAAAGTTGTATTGCAATCAAATTGCCTTCCTCCTTCATATATCTTGAGCGATAGCAACCCCCATACGTTTTCCATTATATTAAGGTCAGGTGAATATGGGGGCCATTCAAGCAAGTCCACATTTTGAGCCTTAATACACTCTTTTACCACCCTAGCTGTATGAATAGGAGCGTTATCGTGCTGGTAAGTCCATTTAATAATGTGAAAAATATTGGAATAATGAGGAAACGCAGTCATTTAATAATGTGAAAAATATTGGAATAATGAGGAAACGCAGTCTGTATGATAGATTTGTAGGTTTCCGTGTTCATTTTGGAAGTAACAAATTGAAGGTCACAAGTGCAAAAGACTGATACCGACTCCCACACCATTACGCTTCCTTCACAGCTATGGCGAAGGCTCAGAAAATGCTCTTTCTTTCGAAGATCGTGATAATAATAGTTGTACCCATTAGGGCCGTCTAAATTAAATTTTTTTTCGTCGCAAAAAACCACCTTCTGCCATTCGCTCGTCCAGCTCATGTGCTTGCGCGCAAAGAGCAGTCGTAAAGCTTTACGTGCATCATTTAACGGTGGTTTTTTTTAAGTTTCATTCGTTTTAGATGATCAGCCGACGAAATCACACGTTTAACTGTAGACACACTGGCTGTAACGCAGAAAAATTTCTTTCATTTTGGGTTCTGAGAGATGCGAATTGGACGCAGCTTGCACAATATGCCTCCTGACTGCCGCAGAGGTGGCGTGTTTGACTCCGCCTTTCATGTTTTTGCCATATTCTGCTTTGTTTCTCAAAAAGTTACTCACAACATTTTGGCTTCGACCAATTTTTTGAGCCATTTTGTGATGGCTAAGACCACTTTCACGATAAGCTTCGATTTAGCCTCTTTCATACTGGGATAATTGTTCTCCGCGTCACATTTTTCATTTAATTTAAAGAAAATATATGAAATAAAATGTTTGTATCAAAAATGTGTCGCCACACCGCCAAGTTTAATTGCAAACTAAAAATCTTTCAGCTGAACCTATTCAGTTGAACCGAATTGAAATGCACAGAAATTAGCGACATAAATAGCAAAACAGAATATGCAAAGTAACGGTACTTAGCAAACGGTTCTTTACTAGCGCACACTGATTGACACAAACATAAAGTTGAAACGTTTTTAAAAAACATGCGTACGATCAATATGTGAACCTATTCAGTTGATCGGCAGTGTATAATACAAAATAATATGTGACTCAGAGAATGCTTTTTGACATTCTCTGTGTGACTTTGTATATTTTTCTTCAAAGAATTTCTTTTTAATCATTCTCGCATGAATTCAGTCGTTTTACATATTTTTCTGCCAGATAACGTGCTCAATTCTGCTAAATAGCAGCGAAAATGGTGAATTCCTTACTACAATTCTATCAGCTCTGTTAGCCGCCAAATCGAACATCATACAGAATTCAATGTGACCCTTCTCTAAGCTTTAAGTTCTCTGCTCAAACATTCTTTGCTGCTCACACAAGGCGTTCGATCGAACAAAATCATTACAAAATAAGCAAGAGTGATTGGAATTGAATGTTCGCTTTGAGTACGCTCACTTACGATCATTCATTTTTGTTGAAGCAAAGTTTTGCGTCACAAAAAATCCGAGTCAATGATCGGGTATGATTGAAAAAATTGTGATGTGGCAGCTCTCTGGTACATATCTATCACAAGCCCGTTTGAATGATTTTGTTGGATATTTTGGGTATAAAACGCGTCCTTGCCGACTCGTCCCGATACAGTTGATTTTTTTTTAAAGCGTGTTATTGTGACCGAATTTAAAATCAAGAACACAATTAATACCGTCGATGAATCATCGTATTCACCAGACTTGGCTCCGTGTGATTTTACTTGTTTCCTAAACCAAATTCCTCGTTGAACGAGATAGAGAAAAAACCTCTTTTTTTGTAGGAACTGGAAATTACAAATTTTGAAGACTTTCGTTTGGTCTAAAAAGCGCACGTAGCATTTTTCACATGTACATCGACGACATATTAAGAAAACAAATACGAAAATGTTGATAATATCGTCGACGATATAATTATATTTTCTCAAACTGAAGAAGAACATGGTGAGCACATTGAATGGCAGGAAAGTTAGGGCCAAACAATCCAAAAAAATTAAATAAAAATAAAACTCCTTTAATAAATTAAAAGAACTTTAAGAAGTCATTTTATCTAATGACAGATGCTTCATTGTTGGGTTCAGGGGCTGTTTTGTATCACAATGATTTCTAAAATCCTTAATGACTGAACACAGGATTGCGCTACCAATGAAAGAATAAGATAATTGATCAAACAATCGACCTGCAATAGAATACAATAGAGTGATTCACTCCACAACAAAAATAAAATCCATTGCTATAATTCATACCTTACCGGCTCAAAAGCGGAACAAAATAATAATTAACAAAATAGCAAAAGCACAACAAGCACAACTAGAGAGGAACATCCTTTATGGATCTAATAGAGTGTTTGACGTTGGGGAACACGTATTAGCAATCAATTTTCGCCTTTATATGTCAAGATGGTACCTTTTATTCGAACAACAATAGAAAAGGTAATGGACTTAAACTCTGACCATATCCCTATTTACAATGGAGACATGACTATTTGGCAAAACGTTGAACTGCTCTGTAGGTTGTTGTCGGAACACTGGACTATGACGACTTTCAAAATCTTAAATTCCGACAACTTATTAATTCAGAAAATAGATAAATAAATACGGTAATATAAGAAAAAATAAATTAATTAACGGACACAGTTAACCAAATTATCAATAGCATAAAAACTAAATAGATCGATACTAAATGTCTATATGAAATGTTCTAAAAGTCGTGCGATTTCAATTCGGAATCCAAACAACATTTCTTACAATTTTGGTTTGAAATAATTTGAAATTAAATATACTATATACATATATAGGCTAATTTTGTTTGTGGTCGCTTATTCGGCAAACGAACCTGAAAGGTATAATCGAAAGTTGTCATTTAGAAATAAATTCTACTCCCCTGTCTGCACAGGATTCCATGTGAGTTTTGCTAAAACATTTCTGCTGTTCGTCTTGATTTAGGTTCTTATTGCTTTAGGTTTGTTTCAAACGGTTCAGAAAGCATGTAGATAGAAACATCCACAATCAGCTTAATAAAATTTACTGCATATCTTAAGTTTTATCGCCGAAAGTTCGTAACAACGTTGAGATACCGATATTGCTCTAAGTAGAAGCACAGTATCAAAAATTTTATTCAAAACAAGTAAGAAAGGGCTAAGTTCGGATAACCAAACATTTTATATTCTACAACATGCAAGAATCAAGGCCAAGGTAATACTTCAAGACGTAAAACCGATCATATAGAGTAAAGTCAGCCCGATGTTTGAAAATTTTGATAATACTTATGCAGAGGCTAAGCCAAGTTTTTGCTCAAATTTGTCTATTTTGGACACAAAGGTACACTGTTATGAATAAAACACGCTCTCATATTTTCATTGGGATAACTTACTATACATATTGGCCGATATATGTGGTACAAAGTCACCCCGAAGTTCGAAAATTTTTATATTAGGCATATAGGGGTCAATACTTCCTGCTCCGATTGAACCCATTTTTGACATACAGACATACCCATATAAGAGAAGGATAATATTTTAATTTCAGTTATAATTATCACACATTGAACGAAATTTTCGATCAAAAGTCAACTATAGGTACCGGGATCCAAATATTCGGTAACTAGGAACTTGAACATTTTTTTATTATATTAACTGCTTCCTGATTTGTGCATTGGAAACTGAACAAGAAGAATATAAAATTGAGCTATATTATCGTCCTATTTCGCCCATTTTCACAACGTGATAGAAGAATGTAAGAATGTTACCTACCAAATTTTCTCGAAATCGGACAGTGGGTTCCGAGATATGTGATTTCACCAAAAAGTAGGCGGTGCCATCGTCCAATTTTCACACCAGCTCCCATAAAACTCTCTCATACCATCTCGGTGGTAAAATTCAATGTCTCTGGCGCATTTAGTTATTGAGTTATAACACTTTTAGTAGTTTTTAACAGTATCTTTTATCAGGAGGGGGCGACGTTATTTTCCAATTTCATCTATCTTCACACCATAGGTAGAAGTCCTTATAATATTTGTACTCAGCAAATTTGGTTGTTGTAGCTTAAGTCGTTGAGGAGATATGTACATTAAACTTGTTAGAGGCCGGGGCCACTCCCACTTTTTTAAAAAATCATCTGTACCAAATTACAGCTTTATATCTTAATTTAGTGCTTTATTAGGGCACTTTATGTTTTTTCGGTTAATGTCGCTTTGTAGACTGGTAGTGGTCTAATTACGCTCATTTACGAACTCCGTATGTTACTGTCAAAAAATTAACGAAAAGCCTTTCAAATTCATAAGGAACGGGAAGTAGACTTTTAAATGACTATAATGTACTTACATGCAGAAGAGAAAATGATCAATAACCAATTTGTGTTTTGATGTTATATTTCGTTTGAATTTGGCAAAAATGAATAGAAAATTAAAATATTTAAAGACAATTTAAATGCTTACTACTGTTTTAGACGGAATATGCATATTAACAAAAATTAGTGAAATTAAAATTAACAGGAAGGGGAAGTAGGATGGCTTTTTGTACGATTCTTATAAATGAAGAGGACTGACCATATACATTTTTTTATATACACGCGATTGAAATAAAAGGCATCTTGTTTGTATAAAACATTCGTCGTCCTCCATATTCAAATTCAAAATAATGCATCTGTTGACAAAAAGCGAAAACAGCTGATTCCGTACAGAAAATGCGATCAGTTTCGCATTTTCCTTAAACAAATGACGTTTGAAAAAACTTAACGAAACTTGATGTAAAGTACATTATAGTTGCAACATACAATTTGTGTGTATTCGGACAGTTACTTACGCTGGCTTAAGCTAGCTTATGCACATTATAGTTAGGCCTTAAGCTAATGAATGAAATAAATGGACTGATGTTAAGCTACCTAGCCTGGTCATTTATTGGATTCAAGCGTTGACAATACGTAAGTGGCGCAGTCGGTAGGATAATAATTAGTGATGCGATAGCTAGACTATTCAATTCTCTAATTTATTATCCGTAAAAGAACTTTCGCGAAACCTAAGCGGTAATCGGTTCAAGTCTAAAGAACAAAATTTGACAGTGAGCTGTGACTGTGAAAGTGAATGTAATAAAACTTAAACAGAAGTTTACGAAGACGCCTTAGAATTCGCCAGAAAGATAAATTCATTAAGGTTGCTCTAACACAGGCGAAAAAGCTAAATGTGTAAACAAAAACATTCAAATAAATAATCAAGTGTAACAAATCTAACTAAGCTAACACAAAATTATAAACTGAGTGCAAAAACATTTTAATACATAAATAATAAGTAAATAAAACCAACAAAGACACAATTAAAACGCCATCCTAAAAGAAGATACCATTTAATCTTCAACCCGAGAAGTGCACCCAAATAAAGAGACAACACCGAAATAAGTGAATACCCAAACTAATCAACCGTAAACCATAAATACACACAATGGCAGTAGCAGCACCAGCGCCGATCTCTCTCTCTGACTCGATTATGATTCAAGTCGAAAGGCAAATATCCGCCGTAGAGAGTTTCCAAGGTTATCCGAGCACGTTATACAAATTCATAAGCCGTATCGATTTCATCTTGGCCTTGTATCAAACAACGGAGGAACCACAAAAACTCATCATCTTTGGACATATAGAACGGAACATCAGTAGTGACGTCATCCGCACCCTTGGAGTAACCAACCTCACTAGCTGGAAAGAACTGAGAACACAGCTCATCCTTAACTACAAGCCGCAGGTATAAAACCATCAACTACTGGAGGAATTCTGAAATATACCGTCCAAAGGTAACATCCGCCAATTTTTAGAAGAAGCCGAAAAAAGAAGGCAAATACTAACCAGTAAATTAGAATTAGAAAACGATACGTTAGAAACTATTTTGTAGAATTGTTAATTGTAATATCCTAAACATAAAATCACTCATAAATATCTTACAAGAAAAAGGCCTTTATGAAACACCAACTCCAAATAAAGTTGACTTAAAACCAGTCTTGAATCAACGCAACCCTCAAAATAATTTAAATAACAAAGAAATAATCAAGGTAAATCAATTACTCCTTTCCAAAAATCATATAATACAACTTATCAATCATCTATTTAGCCACCACCACTAACACCCAGAAATACGCCCATGCTTTTTGCCCAACATCCACCTTCTCATACTTACTCACAACCTAGTGCACCAATGATGCAACCACCCAGACCAAACCCACCATTTAACAGGCATAGTATATTTGACCAGAATCACTTTGGACCCAATTACGTAGGTGTACCGTCTAATTCCAACCGAAGGAAAATATGACAACTAATAACACCGTTAAGAGACAGAGACCATCAGATAGCGGACATCATTATCAAGCTTACGACATTCCTAACCCGTCCTATGATACTTCAGAACTTGAGAACTTGATAACACAAACCAAACGGAAGAAAGAAAACCATAACCAAATGACAACGAACCACATGACATGGAGCAATCAGAAAATTTTCGGCTAGCAACCCCGGATCAAGCCAATACATAGTAATAAAAAACAATAATAATAATCTAAGGTGCCTCTTTTAAACCGGTTCCACAATAAATATTTTGACCAAAAATATTTTCAAAACACCTATCCAACAAACTAAACATTTAATTCGACTAGTACTGGCCCTTTAACAATAAATGAAACTACAACCCTGCTACCGAAAAATTATTTCCGTATTGCTTAAGAATTTTTAATTCACCATTTCTCAAACCATTACGTTATGTTGATAGGACGTAATTTGTTATCAAAAGCTAACGTCATAATAGACTATCAAAAAGGAACAGTTAACCTATTTAATAAAGAACTTAAAATGATCAATACAAGTAACATCATAGAAAAAAATCATATTCAAGAATATCCTTTATCCCATGAATATCCCATATTTTTAGAACAATATACATAGCAAGACAATTTATTTCGATTATACCATCTAAATATAGAAGAAAAATATAAACTAACTAATCTGCTAAAAATTTCCAAAGTATCCAATACGACGAAGGTGATAACTGACTTTTACCAACCAAGAAAAACACACTATTAACACTACACATAACGCCCCCGTAAATTCAAAGTTTAACTACCAAGAGATCTCGGAAAAAGATCAATACATGTCAGAACAAAAAATTATACGAGAGAGTAGCCCCATCTGGGTTGTACCCAAAAAGACAGACGCCTCCGGACAGAAAAAGTTCCGTATTGTAGTTGACTATAGAAAACTAAACGAAATCAATACATTCGGCAGATAACCCCTACCGAACAAATATTAGGCAAACTTGGCCAATGTAACTACTTCACGACAATAGATCTTGCAAAACGCTTCCATCAAATAGGAATGGATTCAGAATCAATACCCAAGACTGCGTTTTCAACCAAGCATGGCCATTATGAATACACACCAATGCGCCCGCTACGTTCCAACGATGTATAAACAGTCTACTTCGTCCGCCTCTAAAAAGAAATTACTTGGTTTACTTAGCTGATATTATAGTCTTTTCCACCTCATTAGAAGAACACTTACAGGCAGTTTTTGAAAAACTTTCACAACCTAATTTGAAACTACAACTAGATAAATGTGAATTTTTAAAACAGGAAACAACATTTCTAGGATATGTCATAATTAAAGATGGAATTAAACCAAACCCTGACAAAATAAGAGCCATAGAACAATACCCACTGCCAAATGAAACCAAAAAAAGTAAAGCTTTCTTAGGACTCACAGGTTACCCATTCATACCCAACTTTGACGACATAGCTAAACCCATGACTAGATGTTTGAAAAAAAGGAGCCAAAATAGACACCAAACAAAAGGATTACATAGAATCATTCGAAAAATTAAAACTGCTAATCCCTGGAGACCCAATTTTAAAAAGACCGAATTTTGAAAGAAAATTCGTATTAACTACAGACGCAAGCAACGTTCTCTCACAAGATGGACACCCCGCTAGTTATGTCAGTAGAACTCTAAATGAACACTAAGTAAATTACAGTGCCATAGAAAAAGAATTATTAGCTATAGTCTGGGCAACTAAAACTTTTCGACATTATTTATTAGGATGACGTTTTGTAATAGCATCCCATCACCAACCATTGTGCTGGTTGCACAAATTAAAAGAACCCAACTCATCGCCGTGATCAATCAACATTATCTCTAACATGGTAGTGTCATAAACATTTATTTTACTTTATTTTGCAAAAATTTAAATAAAATACATAAAAAAATGTGTGTTTATACCATAGGTACCGGGGTTTAAATATTCAGCACCTAGAGGATTGAATAGTTTTTATTGAATTTAAAAATTTTTTGATGATAAAAAGGCACACCACTAAAGACATTATTAGCGAAAAGTTTTATCCCGTTATAAGTGAAGCGTTACAAGTGAAGCGATTTCATCCATTTTTACACAATAGCTAGAAGTTCTTATAAGATTTGTACTCAGCAAATTTGGTTGTTGTAGCCTAAGTAGTTTAGGAGATATGTATGTATATTAAACTTGTAAGAGGGCGGGGTAACTCCCACAGGTTCCGATTACGCCTATCTTAGAACTCGAAATTTTTTTTGTACTAAAGAACCTACAAGTTTCATCGAGATATCTCAATTTTTACTCAAGTTACAGTTTGCACGCGCGGACGGGCGGACGGACGGACAGACAGTCAACCGGATTTCAACTTTTCTTGACACTCTGATCATTTATATACATACTGCACTGCACTGAGAAATAACTCAACTCACATTCCGTTATTTTCAATTTATGGTTATGTTGCAAGTTGGATTGCACCTGATATTATGAATGAAAATTTGCCCTCTGTCTCCACTATAGTGCGAAGTTAGTATCTCACAAAAAGGATTTAATTAGTCACGCAAAAACTTTATTCAATGTGATAAGGCAGCCAAAACAACTAATCTAAATCAAAAATTTATAAACCAGGGTTGTCTTATGGGTATAGACCAAAAATCGTACTCATTCCTCAAGTAGGGCTTACCTGCTATTCTTTACCATTCAGTTCAGCGTCCGTCACCGCCAGGTCCCGACACCTACTTCGGAGAGTTGCCAAACCTAGAAAGGCGGATGTGGGGATGCAGGTAAAACTGTCATCGATCAAGACGTCTTCGGGAGATTTTCCCCAACAAGAAGCACGGGAAAGGAAACTGAGACCTACGTAGAAATGGCTGCTGGGTATGGGCTGACAGTGGTGAAGATGGGCATCAAATCACTGATTTTGATGGTACTGTATCTCCCCTTCGACTTCCCATCTCCACCTCCCACGGAAGAGTTGAGGGAGATCACAGAGTACGCAGAAAAAAAAGGTGTACAATTTATTATTGGAAAGTTGCTAATTCCAATCATAGAGTCTGGGGCAGCTCGGACTGCAATGATTGCAGAAAGATTATCATTTACTACATTAACTCTAAGGACTTACCTATAAATATGGGTAACACCTCCACCTTTATCAGTAGGCGTAGAAGAGAAGGCAATGTGTAATAGATGTGCGGTAGGCCTAGTATCCGATTGACAAATTCCTTTAGAGTACTTCTTTTCCGACTACAGGTACAACAGTAGTCTGTGGCTACCGAAGTATTGGAATAGGTCTAGAACAAACTGGAACACATACGTGGCGGAACCCTTTCAGTATCTAACCCAATTCTATGTCAGATGTATATTTAATAGTAAAAAAAGTCACACAATGTATTATTGGGGCCTTTGAAACGACACCTTCGAAGGGCGGGGTTCACCACAGATAAACCATAGATGAATGGAAACTAATTAATCCAGAAATCCCTCAGGGCCTTTAACAAAGCTAAGCGATTCATTAGCGACAAATTCTGGGATGCCTGTCAGATCTCAATTCGTGAATATAAACACAAACTCAGAATATAAAAACGCATACAATTTGATATCGAAAGTCCACCTGCGGACCGCAATATTGGCTAACAATAGGACTTCAGTATAATACAAGGTTTTTTCAATAAGAATGATATGGTTTCTTTAAAAAATAAAAAAACACACTAATTGTTAAGGACATTCAAATGCCTTTTAGTTAGAGTCCAGTTCACTCGATATAATTAAGTTCTGTATATGTATAACAACATTCAAATAGCCTTCAATACTTTTTTCCAGTAACAAACTCGAGGAACCCAATTTTCGAATTCTTTTCCACTAAATCAAGTCGTATGTCATGAATAACACGTCTAATATTGACTTGTAAAGCTTGAAGAGAGTCTGGTTTATTGATAAAGACTAATGGCTTCGAATAACACTACCAAAAAAATACTTCTTGAAATAATCGAATCGCCAAATTTTTCCCACAATTGTTGCACGCATCCTCGTCTTGATGGAACCATATATTGTCAAGATTAACTTCTTCAAAAATTTGGTTATCATCGATCTATAACACTCTCCATTGACAGTAACGGTGTCATCAGCTTCATTTCGAATTAATTAGAGACCAATGATACTACCAGACCAAAAATCTCACCTAACTGTTAATTAATGTAAATGTAATTGTTGTTCAGGAAAAATTTGTGGATTTTCTCCGCAAAATAATTGACACTCAGATTAAAGTCAGCCTGATCGGAGAAGATTTTTTTTAAACAAGGTTGTCGTTTTCAAGTTGTTCCAAGGCAAAATGAGCAAAAACACGATGTTTACGATGGTCCAATGGTTTTAGTTCTTGAGAGAACAATTTTATACGTACGCAAGCCCAAATTGTTTTTCAAAACTCGCCAAGTTATGGTATAAGACAGTCTTAAATCTTGAGAATGTTTTGGAATCGACGAATTGCGGTCTTCAGCTACACTTGCCTGAAGGACAGCAATACTTGCATTACTTCGAGCAGTCCTTTGTCTTATTGGCACTTGAACAATATGTAAAATGTATGCTTGAAATTTTCACCAATTCAACGAATAACGAGCACAGGTGGACGATTATTATGACAATAATAGGGCAAAAGCGTATGACAAGTTGGGATTGGAGAACGATTATTTTGATAATAAAATTTAAGAATTTGTAAACGTTAAGCTTGCGTTTATCTTTCCATGATGAAATTATAAACCTTCCTGAATACAACGAAAAAAATTACAGATCATGACATATTTTAAATGGCCGAAACGACACCTATAAATCATATCATCCCTATTGGATAACTCGGTACTATTAGATACTAATTTCTAGAGGTCGGATGGGAGACATTTCGAACCTTTCTATCCATCGTCAACAAATTGATTTCACCTGATCAGTGTGTTTACAGGCATGGAAAATCCATGACACCATGCATTCACCATACGCCAAATCTTGGAAAAATCCCATGAAAAGAGGATCGACACACACCACCTCTTTGCCGATTGAAAGCAGTTTTTGATAGCACGAAAAGGAGATGCTTTTAAGCTGCTATTTTAAAACTTGGTTACCCCGCAAAATAAGCATCTCTCCGAGTCGTTCGATACCAAACGAGGTTTCAGACTCTCTATTGTGCGACTTCTTCAATCTGCGGCCACAGTGAATATATATATGTATGAGATATACGACGACATTGACATAGTTCAGCGAATTAAAAGGCAGCGGCTGCGCTGGCTAGGTCATGTCGTTCGTATGTATGAAAACACTCCAGCTCTGAAAACCTCCACTCCGTTGGAAGGGCCAGGTGGCTTCGCTTAGAATTTCTAATTGCGAAAAGAACGAACGACTGGCGCGCTGTTGTTAACTAGGCTATCATTGCGTAAGCGCTGCCTACGTCAGTAAAGAAGAAGACTACAGAAGGATACAGATCTACTGTCTCACCACGTCGATAATATTTACATACTTATAATGCCTGTGTCCGCTTAGCGAACACACCTGGTAGATCGTAGGATGTCAAAATTATCGTCATACAAAAACCGGGAAAGACGACAGATATTCATCGATTGTAGTTTTTATATTATTGCAACATGTTGCTATAGAGTGTAATAGTTTTGTTTACTTTTCACACATATGTATGTAGGATTATATATATTATACAAGGTGTGTTCCAAAGTAAACAGGACTTAAAAAAAAAACAGAACAAATGGTTCGGCTAAATCAATTTATTTTATTTAAAATAGTCTCCTTCTGCTTCAATACAGCTTTTTGCACGGTACAAAAGCATGTCGAACGAGTGTTTTAGCTCGTTGGTCGGTATGGCAGCCAGTATGTCGGTGGAAGCCTTTTGAATGGCCTCTACGTCTGCATAATGCTTTCCTTTCTTGGGAAAATGCATTTTTTCGAAAAGGAAGAAGTCGCACGGTGCCATATCAGGTGAATACGGGGAGTGGTTAATGGTTAAAATGTGATTTTTGGTCAAATAATCGGTAACAATGATGTCCTTCGAATTTTGGATTCTGAGCAATTTTTGGTTGTCAGTCAAATTGTGATTTTTAGTGAATTCACGCACAGTTTCGATGGAGTTTCCGGTGATCACGGATTTTGATTGGCCCACATATTGATAGTCATCTATGACCTCACGACCACTTTGAAAACGGTGAAACCATTTGTGCACTCTGGTACGGTATAGGCAATCATCGCCATAAACTTGTTTCATCAATTGAAACGTTTCGGTAAAAGTTTTACCAATTTTAAAACAAAATTTAATGTTGGCTCTTTGTTCGAAGCTCATTTTCGCACCGATAAAACAAACATACTGACACTTAAAACGCTTCCAATCTTTTAATTTCATGGAATTCGTATTGGGCAATTGATAAAGATTCTAACGTAGCAGTCGACACATAGATGGTGCTACCAGGGGGCGCTAGGTTCAAAGACTCCTGTTTAATTTGTGACGCACATTGTATATATATCCATCCACCTGTAACTTGAGTTAAAATTGAGATATCTTGATAAAACTTGGCATGCGCGTTCATTGCCAAAAAAAATTACGAGTTCGTAGATGAACGTAATCAGACCACTGCCCCCACTGTTACACCATAACTAACAAAATTAAATAAAAATTAGGATATACTATATACCATTGATTTGGCACAGGGGACTGCAGGAACAAGGGGCATACTACTGTAAATTAAAAGGTGAAGTTTGTTCATTTCATCTCTTTCAAAGTAATCCCTTCCCGCTGCAATATACTTATGCCAACGAATTGTCCAGTCATCATAGCACTTGGATAAGTCCCCCGTCGTAATGGCCATCAGAGCCTTCTTCGATTCAGCTTTTATATCCTCAATTAAGTCAAAACGGTGCTCTCGGAGTGGTCATGTGAATTTGCTAAATAGCCCGAAGTTACACCAAGATAAATCAGGCGAATGCGGTGGTTGCGGCACGGTATTAGTTGAAAATGTGCCGAAATGATGACGAATAACTAATGCAGTGTGAAATGGTGCATTATCGCACTTTGTTCGATAAATTCAGACATATTAGAAATCAAAGAATTCACCTTTAGAGCCTCACAAATCGTCGGATATCTTAAATACTAATGAATATTTTGACGTGAAATTTAGCATAGGTGTCACTAACAGTACTATAAACTTACAGAAAAAAATTTGCCGATTCGAAAAATACGCGAAGTATAAATTAAAAATTCACCAGTAGTATGTATTTAAAAAGTGAGCGTGGCCTCGCTCTCTAACAAGTTTAATGTACATTTCCTAAACCATTTAAGCTACAACAACCAAATTGGCCTAACGCAAATATTATAAGAACTTCAACCGATAGTATGAAAATGGGTGAAACCCCGCTCCCTTCATAAATAACGGTGCAATTAAAAACTATTTATTATTCTTCCTAATGGGCGTAGACACCGTTTACACGGTTATAGTTTATAATAGTTTAGTTCATAATGGCACGCCAGTCGTTCTTCCTTTTCGCTGTTTTGCGCCAATTAGGAATACTAAGTGTAGCCAGGTCCTTCTCCACCTGGTTCTTTCCAACGGGGTGGAGGTCTTCCTCTTCCTCTGCCTCCCCCGGAGTGGAGTATTGCGAGTATTGATATCGAACGGCTCGAAGAGGTCCTTTTCAATCATGACGAAACTTTTGGTATTGCTAAACATATGTAAGTCTACACAGGCGTATTAGTTTTACGGGGTCACCAAATTTTGAAATACGAACATAAAGGCATCTCCTTTTCGTTCAAAAACAGCTTTGAAATCGATAAAGCGGTGGTCTCTGTCGATCGTCTTTTCACGGGACTTTTCCAAGATTTGACAGATGATGAATGCATAGTTTTGTTGATTTTCCAGGCCTGAAGACACACTGATAAGGTCTAATCAATTTGTTGACGCTCGATAGAACTTTATATGCGATGTTGAGGAGGCTTATCTCATGGTATTTGACGCAGATTGTACGGCATCCCTTTTTGTGGATCGGTCAGAGCACACCTAAATTCCAATTGTCGGGCATGCTTTCGTCCGATCATATTCGCCGCCGCGTTTTTGTTCTTAAGACGGGTAATTGTTATTCGAACTTCTTCATGATCAGGCAAAGGAGGTAGGCAATTCTTTTGCCTCTTCCAAAACCATTGGTTTCGTGTAATAACCGAGTTTCTGATGAGTGCTCTTAAAGAGCAGGAGTGCAAGTCGAGTAAAAAGCTTTCTGTTTGATTACAGCTTATGAAAGTCGAACCTTGCTTGTGTTTGATGGCGTGCGTTTTTTTCTGCACGGAGGCGAGTGCGTATCTTCGCTGCAACAAGTTTCTTCTCCGTTATTAGATGGGCCGGCATTTTTAATAAATCTAACAAAACATGTAACATAAAAAAATAGTGGAACAGCTACAGTCTTGAAAAAACGAATACAACGCCGTAACGAACCGGAGCCGCGTGTTAAGAGCTAGGACTTAATATTAATCTTGACATATTTATTTGCACGTGCACATATTCAGCTCGGCACATACCCACTGATTCGCTTTACCACACTGTAAATGAATTAAGTGGAGGATGGAGCCATGTGTAGAAGTTCATGTAAGTGAGGAAAGTTCTCTGAGCGCCATTCACTTGGGAGTGACCAGAAACGATTCTTTCACATATGGCTCAAGCAGCTCACGACTTCCGGTTTAAGACCAAGTATCCTCTGGGTAGTCTAAAAAAGATACCAACTGCCTCGGATGAGAGACCCCCCTTTTGATGACGACCACAGCAAACGAAACAATGATTATGATTTGAGGGCATGCACCTGGAATGACTGTCCCATAATTGGAAAAGTGCCGCTGCCCAGCTGGTTGATGTCTTCGCAAAAATAAAGCCTGACATCACCGCCGTCCGAGAAATGTGATGTACGGGACGAGGACTGAGGCGATTAGGTCCTTGTGGCATTTGCTACAGGATTTGTGGTGGGAGAGAGACTCCGTCGCCGAGTACTATCATTCACTTCGGTGGGTGAACATCTAGCCACAATCCGCATCAAATCAAGGTTCTTCAACATATCGCTGATTTGTGCCCACGACCTGACAAAATAGAAGAACGATGTGACCAAAGATGTCTTTTATGAGCGCTTGGAGCGCAGGAGCGGGGGGGAGCTGCCCCCGCCACGATATCAAAATCGTGCTTGGCGACTTTAACGCCAGGGTGACCAATGGTATCTTTGGCACAACCGTCAGTAAATTCAGCCTCCACAAGGAAACATCCCCAAATTGGGTTGAGGCTGATCGACTTCGCCGGAGCCCGAAATATCAGCTGTATATATCTGTATTAGTAGACACGTATCCATTGTCTCAACTCGGTATAAAGGAACTGTGGGGCGGCATTTCAAGCTCCTTGCGTACAGCTGCAACCGAAACCCATGGTTTTCGGAAAATACAAAAGAAAAGCTGGTACGATGAGGAGTGCCGTGTCGCATTGGATAGAAAGCAGACTGCCTACCTCGCAACTTTATGAGGTTCGATCGAGCGTTTTATGTGATAGATTAATGCCCCCGTCAACAAACGGAATAGATAAGGAAGCTAAGCAAATGGGTGTGAATGAGGGCAAGACGAAATATCTCTTGTTATGAAACAAACAAACAGTCCTCGCACTCACGAATGGGTTTCTACGGCCTCATTGACAGTTATAACTTCGAAGTCTTGGAACCAGAATTTATAGCAAGAACAATGTCAGCTACGAAATTCAACACAGAATAACAACCAACCGGTGCTACTTCGGACTGAGTAGGCAATTGAGAAGTCACTCATTATTTACGTTCTGCTATATGGCGCAGGGGCATGGACGATGACTACATCTGATAAGTCGACGGAAGATTTATGGTCTCTTACGAATTGGCCACGGTGAATACCGCATTCAATAAAACGATGAGCTGTATGAGATATACGACGACATTGATATAGTTCAGCGAATTAAAAGGCATCGGCTACGCTGTCGTTTGAATGGACGAAAACACTCCAGCTTTGAAAGTATTCGACGCAGTACCCGCCGGGGAAGCAGAGGAAGGGGAAGACCTCCACTCCGTTGAAAAGACCAGATGGAGAACGACCTGGCTTTGCTTGGAATCTCTAATTGGCACCACATTGCGAAAAGAAGAAACTGCTGGCGGGCTGTTGTTACCACGTAAGTTAGACACCACTTACGTTGAAGAGAAAGAACAAGACTGTAGAATTAATCAATTTTATTTGTTGCATTATTTAACACACATCTAACTTTTCAGTTATAATTTTTATAATATACAACCTAAAATTTAATTATTAAAAATGGTATACCCATTTATAAATAATTGTATTGGACTGTAATTTTCAATTAGTTTAAAAATACGTGTAATTTTTTTTTAGCTTCGAAGCTTAGGACGGGCACAGGCTACTTTTTATTGTTTTATGATAAAAGTCAAAACAAATCAAAAAAAAAAAAAACATATAGAAGAAGCAAAATAAATCACACAACAGTTAGGGTACAGTAACGATTGTTTACATTTGTATAGGTTTTATACTGGTGAGTTGTTATTGAACAAGAAAAAATTTAATTATATGTTAGGTGAGTGCAAAAAAGCTCACAAATATTAATGAGGCATTGTACAGAACAATCAAGTTTGTGTTTTCTTACGAGTATTACTGATTCGATGAATGTTGAACGAAACATTACCAAATCACTAGACATACTTGTAGGGCGTGAGGCGCACCCTCTTCTGCTATACTCCTGTACTGTTACTCACCATACCAAGAATCATATAATTGTGTAACGATATAAAACAAATTATAGCTCTAGTTTTAGCGTATTGCATATACTTATATTTGCATATGTAAATATAATAATACATCATTACTGGTCCAACCATTCATAGATATGAGAAATGTGAAAATCTCATCCGTCTCACAGCGTAATTTACATTTGTTTACATTCACGCTTTCGTAAATATCAAATTATTAAATAAGGTTGAATAAGTATATATATTATATAAACAAAAGTAAATCTAATATACTCAAATGATTTGAATATAAATACATACATATATTGTAAATGTTCAATTCAAAATCGAAGTAACTTTCTTATAACAGTATGTGTGTTCTATGAATTGAAATCAACAATAATTGTGCTGAGAATTACAGGTACGTAATATATACATACAGAACTATTCCATCTGCATAGTAAATCTCTGCCATTTATTTTCTCAGCAACTTTTTGAACAATAATAACTTACCCATTTGATTTAAACATATGACGATGATTATGTTACCTAATACGCAATTGTAATTGTTACATTCCATAAGCGTTCCGAAGAGAAATTCATTTTTAATATTCTCCTTATGGCTTGATCATTGCTTCCATTTCGTTTTGAATATATAATAAAACATAATTTTTCGGTTCCTTAGAGCGTCGAATGTTGTTAACTTTTAATATTGGCTGCAAATAATCAGTCATTATTAAAATTCATTTCACATTTGTCAATTTATTAATTTTTCTTTTTGTTTCATGATTTTGATTTATGTCGCCGAATTCCTCATGCTGTACTGGTATGTATATATTCACGAATACATAACAGAGGAAGTAATTTGCATAATATATGAATTTACATACATATATATGTATATTGTAAACCAACCATGTTCTATTATTTGGCGATGCATAAGAATTTATCCAATTTTCCATCATTGATTTATATTAATATTGCAGAAACATTATCGCATATTAAATCAATTTGAGCTCCTAGATCGAAAACGGGAATGAGAGGTAAGTAAGCTTAACTGAACCTTCTTGGAAAACTTGATACCACCGGTCTTATATTACTTTTTAAAACAAAATGATGAATAACGTAATTAAATGTCTATGAAACAAGTCAACAGCAAAGGTCAAAAGTATTCGCTTTTCTTTTAAACAACGTACTTATTGCAACTATATATTAGCAGCACAAATAAAAAATGTCCTAATATTTCAACAAATTAAATAAAAAATTAAATAAAATACATGTATTATTTTAATGTTACATATTTTTTCAAACAATTTGTTAATTGCAAATAAATATTTATTCAATGGCAGGATTGTTACGCCTTCTGGTTTTTTGTAAATGGTATATTATGGTAATTATAAAGTAAGCTCTGTTATTATTAAATTTACATCATATGATAAATTGGACCGATTCAATATTAATTAACCAATCAATTTACAATATTTCACTAAAGTGTGAAAGTTTGCAATAAGAAATTAATTCAAATCATTATTTTTCTTCTCCTTTTGTCATGATACTCTAAATTGGATATTCATTTACATATGTCCTTTTTTTGAGCAGAGATGGCAGTAACTGATGCCCTGTGAAATACCTTTGAAATAATTTTAATTATAGTTTTATTTTTATGTAAAACATTATAATACAGATAAAATATATGAAATAATGTTACTGCTGCATATATGGGTAAAGTATTATATAAATGTAAGTAAAGCTCTTAAATAATTTTAGTTTTGTATACCAAATTATCGAATATTAACCGCAACAGATAAATACTAAATTTATTGTAATATTCACGTTAAATTAAATGCTTGCAGTGTTTAAATAACTAATCTAACCTATATATCTCTTATATCTGTATATGTAGTTATACTATATTTGCCCTCAGCTGCAAAATGAAAAAAGAAAACTTGCGTTTTCACCGAATAACGGGCAAATGTCAGGTCTGCCAGCACGGTAAAGTGTTATTCGTTAAGACAGTATTTTGTTGAATTTACAAAAACAAAATATGTGTAAAATATAACATATTGTAAAATAGAACGAATAACAAATAACAATGTAGCGTGTGAAGACTCCTATTTACAAATTAATAAATAATTTTTATGTTTTTCGATATTATTTTAACTTTTAACAATTAGGGTACGTGATTTTTGTCTTGATTTTCTACTTCTTGTTGTCCCAACAAACATTTGTAAATTCTCTTTCCAAGACAATAATTGATTTCGTAGATCGATAAAGTTTACTTGAATTCAAACAACATTTTGTTGTCTATTTTAGTTGTGGGAAATAAGAGTATAATTTATTACACATATGTCGGAATATGTATATGTATAAAACTTTAATGAAATTCATACATTATTTCAACACAAATATGCTAATATGTTGGAATTGAATAAAACATTTTATATATATGTATATGTTCGAGGAGTAGGCAAAGTAGTATCATCAAAGGCAATACTATAAACAGTAGGCAAATGTTCTCATTTATTTAACACAGTGCGCTTATAAGCTTGAGTATAATATATTGAAGAAATTAAATAAGCACTTACGTAGGTTTGTGTGTTCTCTGAGAAAAATGCATATTATAGAAGATAAAAGTGGCATCGCTTTTAAGAAATAATATCAATAACAAATTTTATTCTTAATGAATTCATTTTCTTTCTTTAAATTCAATAATTTACCTGCTTAATACATGTCTATGTCTGGTTAATATATGTACATATGTCTACCTAATCCTAGAGGGTTCGTATGAAATTTGATATACATAAGTGGATTTTCTACACTAATGCGTACAAAATTCTATAGAAAACTGGTATGGTATTTGTACTAGGAATAATTTTTCATGAGTATTTTTCATACCTTTTTCTATTTCTCAGGAAAACGAGATCATATCAAATAACGGATCTAGCTGACCGCATGTAACTTTGAAAAATGTTTTGCATTCCGATCAGTTCAGGAAAAGTATTTACATTACATGTTATGACTACATATGACATATATAACATATAGCATGTCCACATTTCTAAATCCGAACTTACAACGCAGATTATGTACTACTGTAATTACTAAACCTTAAACGTTTCATATGTACAAATATACATAAATAAAGATTAACTAAAGTGCATGAAATTATTATTGTTGTGGACTCAATTTTATGATTCTGTAATTTGAGAAGTGTTTAACTTTAAACTATATTTTTATTTTTTATACATATTTCTATATTTTATTTACAGCATAAAATCAATACGGTGTTTGCTCATTTTACTAAATCTTTCTATTATTTCTTCTGGTTCCACAGTTATATTCTAGTTTATGTTAAGGAATGCTAAGCCGTTCAATCTTTTCTGAAACATCGTTGTTCTTAGCCAATTTTTGATTCGGCGCAAAGAAGAAAAGGATCGTTCAGTGCTAGCATTTGTGCCTGGCAAAGTGCAGAGAGCGTGAAGGAGGATATGAATCGGCGGATATACGTATGTATATCCTTACCGCAAGTGCTGAGGGTTTCTAAGCCAAAAAGCATTTGTGTTCCCGTAGTTATTTTATTTTTCCATTGTTGTTGAAAAAGCCCTACTTCTGCTTTGAGCTTCGTTTTTTGCAGTTCTTTGTTTCCGGGCAAGATTTTCCCAAAACGTTTAACTAGGCATTCAATGATTACAACAGAATCCTTTTCTTCCAAATTTAGGTTCAATTTTGGTAACAGCTGGCTCAAATTAAAACTTTCAAGAACAGTCGTTCTATTCTTCCATTGACTTATTTTTGTAAGTTCCTGAAGGATTTCGGGAAGGGTGAATGTGAATTGAAGAACGGCATCATGTCTTTGTATCCATTTTATCTCACAAAGTTGCATAATTTTTTTTCCCCAAGAGTTAAGCTAAAACGGTGTAACATTTCGGTCTTGAAAATTGGAAAAATATGGTAACTTCTCTGAATATTTCAGATATCTTTCCAATCAAAGCAATTTGAATGGATTTCGAAATGCTACTGTTCAAGTTATGGGAAAAACATGGTTTCATGGTTTGCCTTCGAAAACATAGGTACATATATACATATGTAATTTTGTTCTGTGTAAGCATTGGCTTATTTTGCATGTCGGTTTGTAGGCAAGAAACAAATTTTAAAAGCTTTATTGAAAATAAGATGAATTTGTTTTTGATTTTTTATAATACTAGTGTACCCACCCCGCTTCGCCGGGCTTTTAATTTTTCTCTTAATTATATTAAATTATTCAACTATCTTCATATTCATTTTCTTCTATTCTCTTTTCGAGCGGGTGAAGATTATTACTTACACCCATATACATGTTAGTAAATATAATATCGTTGTTACAAAAGCATATCAGGCTCAAGTTAATGCCAGAAATGAAAGTACGACGCATGGCTTGGGCAAGTAAATGTGAATGATTTGTTAATTAAGGACATTAATAAATACTTATGAAACAATCGGTATTTTAAACTATTAATGTTGATTACAAATAAGGAATAATTATAATGACCTGATGTTCATGAAATTTTAAAATGAATAATTCAGAGTAATCTCTCTACATCATGAAATAGTCAACATGATCTCGTTCGACAGTAAACATAAAATATTTGGTATTTCCAGTTACGCCAGTAACTCTTTTTAAAATATTAGAAAAAATTAACATTGATTTGAATGATTTAAAGTTATTGATATGACATTTCCAGGGTGATAATATTTAATTATTAACTATTTAATTACTTTTTAATGATTATTCAATTGGACTTCATATCTACATATATATATTGAAAAAAAAATGTTTGGGAGTTGAAGTGCGCTTAGAAATATAACTAACTCAGGTGGCTTCATCAATGGTGACAAAACAACTTTATCGTCCGAACAGCACATTTCAGGGGATTCTTTAGCGAACTTCAAAGCGCCACAATGTTTACAAACTTTGTTCATTGCACCGATCACTACGTCCTTTGTGATTTCTGTAATCATCATCCTTTTTGTAGTGAAACGCCGCAAGATTTAAATCTCTCCCTCAGTTCAGACTCCACCCCATCCCCGTGGATCAGCTCCTGATATATGTATGTATGGTATAGCAAAAATACAAATTGTGTTATTGACTGCAACAACTAGGATTCGAAAGTAAAGCAGTAAAAGTACATATTCAATTATTATAAAAAAATAACCAAATGGAAGGCTGACAGACTGCTTTGAGGCTAATTTCTAACTTAAAAGAAATGGTGTTCGTTATCCACATTGCGCACTATGTACCCGCATCTCATTCGTCTTTCTTTGCACTTATTTCAGAATTTATATCAAGATTTGGAAAGGTACAGGTTTTTATGTTTCTGTACTTCTTTTTCGAACTGCGGGCTCTTTTTTATTATTTTTTACGGAAAATTAGTTTTGTTTTTATAATTTCATATATTTATAGCTCATTTGACCACAGAAAGCAAGTTTACTTGCGCTGACACAGTCTGGATAATAGAAGCTCTCTCAAAACTAACGGGATAATCGTAATTCATTCACTACAGGCTGATATTGCACGCATACTTTTTGTGAAAAATCCAACTAGTGTTATACTCGTAGTACTAATATCCCTATCTACACCAGTAAGGAGTATAAAACCTTCGATTGATTGTACAATTACTGCTTTGGTCGCCATACTGGCATGCTATAAAATAAATCTCTTGATTTCTTAGAATATTGGTGATCGTTATGTGGCACCACAAATTAAATTTTATATAAAATAAATTATTATATTTTTTTTAAGGCCATTTTGTTTAAATTTTCTTAAATGATTTGTGTATACTATATATGTATAACTACATCTTTGTTCAAATACTGTACGGTGCATTCATTAGTGAGTCATTTATTTAATATACTATTACACATTATAATTCGTAATAATATTATAAAATATTAAGTCACGAAAATTTACTGAATTGTTTCTTTATTCTATTTGGAAGTATCCATCTGAAAAGGTACAGAGTCGTTATATTCACATAGGACGTTTGCTCTATCGCACAATCGCCATTTGGAGACTCGTAAACATGCTGGAAAGGAACGACTTAATGCCAAAAGAATGTACTAGAGCACGGGTTGCAAGGAATACCTCTTTAAGAATTTTATTTCTGCTAACTTTGGAAATGAATATTTTCAAGGAAAATCATTATAATTGTGAAAATAAATGATTTTTCGAATGGGTTGGATATTCAATAGCATTATATAAGCTTTTATAAATTAGAATTCATTATTGTCTCCCCAGCTTTATATATTGATCACCACAATACTTAATACCATATAACTCATATTAACTATAACATTTATTATTTGTAGATCTATCATAATTTAAACATTATACAATAATTAATGTACAGATAAAAACTACTGTATGTTTATGTAATAATAATAACATTATTGCAGAAATTTAGTAACTCTGGCTATATTATGTAAAACAAATACTTTTTTTTTTAATAGGAGTACCCTTGACCAGTTACTAACAACCCAGCATTGATGACTTAATAAAAGCTCACATTTCAAATCTTAGAATTACATACAATTGTAAATAAACAAATTTATCATTTATTGGTAACAAAGTTTTTATATTTATATATCAACTAATCTTTTGTTCCAGTGGTTGATGTTCAGAGAACACTGTCCGCTGAACGCAGGGAAAATTTAACATCTGAAGATGGCGAACCCGATTTCCCAATGATGACGATGGAATAGATGTTCAATTGCTACTCTATGATGAGATTCGAATAGCAATTACGCCCCTAAAGAAAAACGAAGCGGGCTATTCAAATACGATGGCGAAATATTAACAAGGTGCATACATCAGTTTCTTTGCAAGTTATGCCTGACGATTGAAATATAAATGTGCTTTTCCCAATCCACAAAAAGGGGGATCCCACAATCTGTGAAAATTACCATGGAACAAGTGTACTTAGTATCGCATCGTCTTATAGAGAGTAGTATGTGAAAAAATGAAGGCCACCGTCAACAAACTGATTGGACCTTATCGTTGTAGCTTAAGATCTTAGAAAATCTATCTGCCAAATCTTGGAAAAGATCCGTGAAAAGAAGATCGACACCCACCACCTATTCATCGCTCTTGAAACCGTCTTCCGAAAATATACGATGTATAACCTGACGTCGAGCAACACCTTAAGCTCCATCAGGATTAGGAGGGACCTCTCCGGGCCGTTCCATACCAAGCAAGGTTTCCGACAAGGAGACTCCCTATTATACGTTTTCTACAATCGAGCTGCAGAGCTAAATAGAAAAATCTTCTATAAAAGTGTACAGCTGCTGGTGTACGCCGATGATATTGATATCATTGGCATCAAGAACGGCGCCTTCAGTTCTGCTTGTGAACGAGCACAAAACGTTATATCTCCTGTCATCAATCAAACAGTCATCGCATTCGTGACATGGCTCATACGTCACTGTTGATAGTCATAACTTTGAAAGTCATAAGTAATTTCGTTTACTTTGGAACTAGCATCAACGCCAAAAACAATATCAGTCTTAAAATACAACGCAAAATCCCTCTTGCCAACAGGTACTTCCTCATTATTCCTTTTCAGCTATATGGACATCATCTGATTAGTCGGCCTTATGAGTACTTGAGAGGAAAGTTTTGCGGAAAATGCATGGTCCTTTGCGTATTGGAAACGGCGAATACCGCAGGCGAGGGAACGATGAGCTGCACGAGATAACGGGACATACGACGACATTAACAATTCAGGGAATTAAAAGTCAGCGAGTAGCTCTGAGAGTATTCGACGCAGATCCCACAAGAGAAGCAGGGGAAGGAGAAGACCTCCAGAGTGTTGAAAAGACCAGGTGAAGAAGGACCTGGCTATGTTTGGAATCTCTTATTCACGCCACAAAGCGAAAGGGAAGAACGACTGGCACGCTTTTGTAAACTCGACTATAAACTCGTAAGCAGTGTCCACTCCAGTAAATAGGAATATTTTTAAAAATGCGTCTACTATATTCTCAACATTTTGTTGTGATTGCGCCACAAGTTTTCGGATGAGATTTTAAATGTTTTAGTTCTATATGTTTACTTATAAAAACATGTCTTTAAATATGTTTTTAATTTAGCAAGACAAAACCTACTTAACATGGATGGATGGAATTAGTGAGCTTTTCAATAAAAAAATAGAATTGGGTAAAATATTTACGAAACTGTTATCATATTATTTAAGTAAATTGATAAGAATTTAAAATTGAGAGGAATACGAAAAATACTAGAATAAAATTTATTTAAATTTTTATATTTGTTGAAACCGAACATAAATAATTTTTGATCAAATAATGCCCTAATTTATCATTAAAAACGATCAACTTCGAACATGCTTATTAAAGTATGATACACACAATCCACGCACATGGCTGCTAGTAACATCTTCATATGTATACCTTTGATTCAACGTTTGAGGAAACGAACTTTTTAAAACTCAAGAAAACTTTTCAATTAATTAAAATTTACCCTGATCGTCATTACTTCGGAACATCATTGAGTGTTAAATAGAAACATTTTTATTTCATTTGAAGGATTACAGATATCTTTTGGATACTATAAAAAAAAAAAAATTATAAAAAATAATATAATCTAATTTAAAATATAATTTATGTTTATATTGTTATAGTATATAAAGAAGTTATGAAAAGATGAAAACTACTACAACCATTTATAGTTGTAACCTACGATTTATGTTTGTGTAAAACTATACTCTTTTAAGGAGGCTTTAAAATAGCAGGAACGGCGGTTAAGAAAATTTCTAACGTTTAATCTCGATTTCAAATTAATGAAGATAACAATAATCTTAGATAAGTATTTGTATATTTTAATATATATATATATATATGCAATATATTTTATATACTCATTTATGCCGTTCTTGTTCTATAAACAAATTATAATAATATACTGTACAAAACTACTATTTATGTGCTCTGAATATTCTTCTAAAAATTTGATGTTCTACATTCTAAAGAGAGAAAGAGACAGAAGTGTGATTTAGAAGGGAGTAAGATTGCGAAATTATTACATGAATTAAGTGTATAAATATCTTTAGAATGGGTGGCAAAATATATGAGCAAGTGAAGGTAAGCAAGTTGGCTGCGAAATCAATTTAATGTTTACTTGAAAAAAGGGCGTATTGTATTGAAAAATAAATTATTGACATGAATTGAGTAGATAATCGCTTGTAGCAGTAGGTAATAAATGGAATTCCTTGGGAGCAAAGCATTTTACTAAACAGTTAAAATAAAATATCTTTATTACCCATGACTCTGGTGGATATCGAGGGAATGGAGCAATTTCTTTTGTTGCTACATTACTGGGCAACTCAAGTCTTCCACCCAATTTTCGGAGCTTTCTTCTTCTCGCCACCCGAGATTTCGATCTTAGCATCAATGCTGCCTGCATCTTGTTTCTTCTGAACTATTGTAGTTATTATGAAAACAGATCTTGATTTTTGGTTTTATGTTGATAAGATTTTTAGTATCTGTGTAGTATTTAAGTATTTACATATATATGCTGCTCAATCTATGCAGATATAGTTTAAAAGAGTATATGCTTGTTGTTTCAGCTGTTGATCCACAAATCATGTACTCGTACATTTATATTTTCGAAATGTAAGAATTCTTTCCTTAATGTTTGATTTTAATTGAATTTTATACTTTTAATTCTTCGTTAGACTCCATCACACAATAGTATCCTTATAAATATATTAAAGTTTTCCTCTTGTTGGATTTGCTTTTTATAATTTTTATAAATCTGATGATATGTTCCATATGTAGACATATGTGTGTATCAATTAATATGTTTGTTACTATTCATGATAACTTCATTGCCATATTTTTCGGCAAGCGATGCCAATCAAGTGGTCACCGCTCTACAAGTCGACGCTTCCCTTGTCTTCCTCTGTTCACATCCAATGCTATCCTTAGACGACAGTATCGTCTCCAGATTTTCCCACCTTCACCACTGCGGCAACCGTAGATGAAGTCGACTATTATATTTTCGAATACTTTTAGTATAATGGACGACATAAAAACTAGCAGATAGTGGAATCCAAATGTTCTTTAACTGATATGCAGTATTAGTTTTTAATTATATTATAATTTTTATTGTTTTTTCACGAATTTGGATGTGGTATCCTGAACTGAGGTAGGTTTAGGTATACCTATAGGCGATGAGGTGGTGTAACGCTCTAACTATGCAAAAAAGTTATTAGTTCGGTTATATTCGTATCTGTGTGTACATGAAAACACACTACTTTTTTTATTTGGAATTTCAGAATTTTAAAAATGGAATTATAGTGTGTTTTCTTTAATAATTTTTTTTATGCCGAATTAAACCAAAAAAAATATTAGATATGAAATTCAGTTATTACCAAATCGTATTGTAGTGCTTTAGGTATCATAGTTTTTAGCAATACACTTGTCTTAAAACATAACAAAAACTTCCGCAATGCAAATAGGTTATGGCAGTCTGTAAATTGGTAACATAAATTGGTATTGCGGTTTCCCAGATTATTAAGACGTAAGTTTTTTTCATAGCACTCAACAACTTAGTACGCATTGATGTATCGTGGTATATAAACCAAAAAAAAAAAAAAAAAAATGAGTTATTATTTCAGTTATTACCAAATCGTATTATAGTGCTTTAGGTATCATAGTTTTTAGCAATACACTTGTTTTAAAACATAACAAAAATTTCCGTAATCGGTTGTGGCAGTCTGTGAATTGGTAACATAAATTTGTATTGTGTTTTTCCAGATTATTAAGATGTAAATTCTTTTCCTAATACGCATTGATGTCTCGTAGCTAATATCTTTGACCCTTAATTATATGTGAAATGTCCTCATTCGTATGTATGTCTGCAATAATGTAATATAAATGTAATGTGGTTTTTTCTAATGTGAAATTACTAAAAACCTTATGAATTTACAAACTCGTAAGTGAAAACAGAAGAAATTTCATAAGTCATGGCGAAAAGCATTATTTTATATCATTTAAAATACTTTCGGTACTTATTTTTTTATTATTTATTTCAATTTAAAATTAACTTTCTTTTTCTATATGAAGTGCGAATTTGATAATTGACAAAAGCGTTAATAACAATTGTGTTGTGTTAATTTACACCAGAGCCGCTCAAAATAATGCGCAATTTTTCATGCCTATACTCGGAGTATAGGCAAGCAAATGCAGTCGAAGCATGTACGCTATGACGCTAATTCTGCCAGCGTCGAAAATACACTCGAAATAGAGGAATTCAGTTTCGAATAAGCATATAGAGGACTTAATGAGAATCAAAACTTACGATCTTGAAGTCAATATGGAAAAAATCATGGAAAGTTAAAAAAAATTAACTTAAAATTATTGTTGTTCTTAATGGCTTTTTTTTATCAAAAACATAATTATTTATTTTTTTCTAAATTTTTAAAAACAAAATAAACAAATAGCACGATTTCACTCAGTGTACTAAGCAAGCGCACGCACACAATCATACGCTAGCAGATATCAAATGTGTGATTGTATGCGTTGGTAAATAAATTGCGCATTATTTTGAGCGGCTCTGATTTACACTATCCATCACACACAAGATTAACACAAATCGACCTTATTAAGATCTTAAATAGTAAATCTGCCTTGAGTATTTTAGAAATGTTAGAATTTCTTATATTCTATTTCAATATGCATAATTTATCGACTTTCGTGCACGATATTTCAATATTAAGGTCTATAAACTCAATAATTAAACCTTCCGATTATTGTGTTGGTCGAGTTTAGTATACCAAATTTCTCATAGCACATCGTGCATAATGAATGTGGGACTAATACAGGGGAAATTACTAACGTATTAAATAATTATAAATATGGAAACACATAGTCCTAAAAAGCGGCCAAGGATACTGATTCACATAAATATAATATGAAATGCCTTATTTTGCACTATAAGTCCTTTGAGCTTAATAAAAAAAAACCTTTCGTGTCGGAAAAACCTCTTCGAATCCCCGAAATTATTAATTATTATTATTATAATAAGAGCACCGGTATAAGAGGACCAGGGTGATGTAGAGTGGTAAAAGAGACCCCTGCTCAAGATGGCGTCCAGCGATCGTGCAATGGACCAAATTCTGTTTTTATCATAGAACTTGACGGTCTCGAAAATATAAATGAGTCGTTTTCAAAATGAAGTCTTCGGAATGGCTATCAAAATCGTGGAAGGCATTGAACGCCATTGTGCGTGACTAGGAGGTATTATTCTCCCTAAGACCCAGATATTCACTACATAGAGCCCAACTATTTCCCGCTCTTTTAACATTTCTCCTCAGTAAGGTTTGCCATTTCATTATAGAAATTAATTATTAAAATTTACTACGGAAATTCGGAGTCAGTGGCCTCAACTTTAAGAGTGGGATTTCCAATAAGAGCGCTACAAATGTTTTTTTTAAATGAAACAAAAACGGTTTGGGATATGAATGAAATTCGTTGTTTCTGTAAAAGTACATTTGTCTCCATGAGTCACAATAGCATCAGAAAAAAATTAAGTAAAATTTAATTTATTACGTATTTTATATATGTATTTTAGAATAAATCTTCAATTTGATTTTATCGTAATAGAAATTGAATTTATCATTAGCTTACATATTGATATTATTTGTTCGAATGTTACTGTTCAAAAATGAACATGTTTTTGGTGCCATGTAATACTTATGTATAATAAACACATATACGGCCCACTAATTTTAAATGGCTATTTTTAAATATATTGAACACACGTACATATATACATACATAAATAAACACATAAAAATATATACATTTATATGCAACACGCATACATATATGAGGCATGTATGCATTTATATGCAATACTCATGTACTCAAATTTACAACAATACACATTGTTAAATAAAAGTTATTGCTACGCTGCGTCACTTATTCTTACCTCGGGTGGGGGGGGTAATAAGTGATAGGCACTGCTATTTTAATTGAAATATTTCTGTTTATGTTTTCTTTTACCCCTTACCACTGGTGGGCGGGGGAAGTGAAATATATAAATAAAAATAATCTTTTCGGCTGAGATTGTATTTCAAATCTGATTTTATTTTTGTTAAGCAGCTCCTTTTATACAAAATTCTTAGCCTATGTTTCTAAATTAATTATCAGACCAACGCATAACACATAATAAGTGCGTTGGTCTTATCTAAAAGTACATGTATATTTTATCAGCAAATGCATTTGTATACATTTGCTAGTGTGCATCTATTGCATTTCTATTTGTTTGTTTATGTAAGTATGTATGTGTTTGTGTGTGGCTAAGGCACTTGCGATTTATGATGAAGAATACAATAACCACCATAAGGGCTGTTTTTCTGTATTGTATTCTTATTACATATTTTTCTTTTAGCAGCAAGCAATTTTGTATGCAGTCAACTGATAGTGTTATTGTTCAAGTAATTTGATATTTGCTTCTGTTAACCGGTTTCCACCATGTATTATAGCATGGTGTGCATCTTTAATTATTAATGCAGATTAAGTTGATTTATGAAGAACTATTGGGTATTTTGAATTATAAAGCAATTCCGCATTTGTCAGCCTACCTATAACTCTCATAACGTCATTTTCATCTAAAAATGGGTTGAGGTTGACAATTTTGCTTGTATTGCTGAGCTGTTTGCCATTAAATAGTTGTTTCATTTCGCCTTTGTAGAATTGTTTTTGTGACTGTCGAATGATGAAAAATACAAATTTTTAGCTCTTTGTAATTATTTTACAGACAAATTTACGGAGTGCTAATTTTCTCGTATTACTGCATGGTGTGGTAGATAAAATTTACCTTTTAAGTGATCATTTGCTTTGACCATATGACCAAGATCTTTATAATCGTTGATAAACTGATGGTAGTCCTCTTTTGGTTTATTGCGTTTTTGAAACTTTTTTCCGTAGAAACGAGGCGCGCCACAGCTTGTTTGCGAGAATCACCCAAATCTGTATCTTCTTTGGAAGGGATTTCTACAATAAATCGCCCATCATCATCTTGTTTGATGGTTTGTTCAAACTGCTATAAAGATGCATCACCTTCTTCGATATTGTTTTCATCTGGTATTTTCTCCAGTTCCCAAAATCGCTATAGGTTGGTAGTCGTGGATATTATCTTACTGAATTTCTCATGTTTGATGATTCCCGATAAAATCCAGCCGAATTTTGTTGCTTGTCCAAGGACTCCGTCACTTTTTTTGAGACCGTCTTCAATGATTCGGCTAAAAATTTGAGACCCTTGGTCAATTAAAGCTCTTAATAATATGTATTCGACATTCGCCGCTTTCGCTTTTATCTGAGCTGTGGCCAGAATTACTTTTGTTGATGTTGATTTTGTAGACATCGATGTTTTACTATCCCCAGACTCTGGATGTACATAGAAGTTCGTTATGACTTTTATTTCAAATTTTGCATTTTAAATTATTATCACAATTTTCGCACCAATTATGGTTGAGGTATCTGTAACAATTTTTTTTATCTTTTGCATCTTTCTTCTAAAGATATATTCTTAAATTTTCGGCAATCAGTAATTACATGACCCAATATCATGCAATAGGTACATTTTATACTTTGATGCCTTGCGTTGAAAGACATATGGTTTGCATTGTATATTTGCAGCTTACGGGTTTTGTACAATTGTTGTTTATCCTCTACTGCTTTTAATGTTTGGAAGTGCTGGTCCTCCTGGACCTGGAACCTTCCTGAATGTCAGATAATTTCTGAATATCCCTGGTCTTTCTTACAAACTGCTCATATAATCTGAGCCCTTCCTTGTCTAGCTTCCGTACAATGTCTCGAGCTATAACGGGATCAGCCTCTTCTGTTTTAACGCCCAAGGACTTTGTTCGTAGTGTCTAGCAGCTGCCTTACACTTTCGGCGATGTCATTATTAATAACTGGCTGATCCAATATTCTGTCCCACTGTGTCGTGAACAAAATACGTTTGACGTCGTACCTTTCTTTAAGGATATTCCATGCTGCTTTGTAATTATCAGCTGATATCTGCAAATGTTGAATCAGACGAGCAGCTTCACCTTTCAAGGAAAGGCGTGAACGAAGCATTTTTTCAGAGCTAGATACTTGATCGTTGTTGTGTACCATGTCTTGGAACATGTTGAAAAAATTAGCCATTCTTTTCAGTTTTTTCAATTCCAAATTATGGCGAAATTCTACTTTTGGTTCTCAAATTTTTAAGCAATTTTTTAGACGAGGGAGTTCTTTAAAATATTGTGCTACTTTTTTGTCGTAAGCTTCCTCAATCTCTAAATTAAAACCTTTTGAAAGGTCGCTGCTGTACGTGTTTTCTATGTTATTAAACAGCGTTTCCAAATATGCAATTTGATCAGAGTTGACAACCACTTCCAAACTCAAATCAGCCATTTGCTTCTGAAGGTTTTCAATTTTCCTTCTAAAAATAGCAAATTTCCTATGTGACGTAGTTTGCTGTTGTTCTTGTGTGCCAGATTGAGGTTTCTGTTTTCTTTGTGACAATGGAAATTCAACTTCATCTTTAAGAGCTTGTTTGAATTCTTGAATCATTTCTTCAATTTGCTTTGTTATGTTGTCATAGGAATATTACTTAAAATAGTCCTCTTCACCAATACCATCCGCCATTAGTTTTTCGTGGTTAGCGTCAAAATCTTTTTGCATTTTAATAACATTTTTATTTAACTCTTCAACTTTCGATTTTCTTATCGATTTGCCCGCTATATTATTGTATGTTTGCAGGACTTTCCCCACTAAGTCAAGTTGGCTCTCAAGGATCTTTCCTCTGTTGATTCCCAGCTTCTTGTTTTAATTGTAATATTGCGCTTTTATTCTTCAAAGGGATCGTTGGAGGTTATTGATTGGTCGCCTAGTTGACCTTGCTGTGCTTCGCCTCACAGCAGTTGAGTATCCCTTTGAATCGCAATTAAAGGATTTTTGCGTATAGTTTTTTGTTATTACGGCTTACGTATCCTGTTCCTTATTCTCAGTATAAGGCTTTATTGTACTCAATTGTTGAGTTTATTGTCGCTTGAGCTCAAAATATTGAGGCTCGAAAGGACCAAAATGTTAAGTAAAAGTTATTGCTACGCTGCGTCGCCCACCTCGGGTAGGGGGTAAAAAGTGATAGGCACTGCCATTTTACTTGAAATATTTCTTTTTATGTTTTCTTTTACCCCTTACCACTGGTGGGGGAAGTAAAATATATAAATAAAAATAATCTTTTCGGCTGAGATTGTATTTCAAATCTGATTTTATTTTTGTTGAGTAGCTCATTTCATACAAAATTCTTAGCCTATGTTTTTAAATTAATTATCAGACCAACGCACAACACATAATAAGTGCGTTGGTCTCATCTAAAAGTACACGTATATTTTATCAGCAAATGCATTTGTATACATTTGCTAGTGTGCATCTATTGCATTTCTATTTATTTGTTTATGTAAGTAAGTATGTGTGTGCGTGCGTGACTAAGGCACTTGAGATTTATGATGAAGAATACAATAACCACCATAAGGGTTGTTTTTCTGCATTGTATTCTTATAACATATTTTTCTTTTAGCAGAAAGCATTTTTGTATGCAGTCAACCGATAGTGGACTGTATATATACTGTTCAAATAATTTGAACACACATACATGTATTTACATAGGTTAAGATATATACATACGATAACCTATTGGTAAGATATATATTTGGGCAATGCACTTGAAAGTAATCCCAAACCTTACAGCATAAACAATATGATGTGCCGGATTAAACTAGCGCGGGGTCTGTAGCAAATTCTGTCAAGGGGCCCTTGGTTTGCTATAGGTTCTCAAGTTTAGGGTACTAAATAAAACAAAATTGTTACAAATAAACTTTTCTGGATTTATTATAGGCAAATTCAGAGATAATACTTTCAATATAGACTTCTTTGAGCAAGTCATGATCTATATTCAACAAAGTTAGATGATTAAGTCTTTATTTGCCCATTGTGTTCCCTAATTCATTTTTAGAACGTTTTAATGTTGAAACATAACGTTCGTCACTGGAGTTAGTGATCATGAGAGATAAGTAATTTCGCAAAGCAATTTCTAACTTTGGGAAACACGATTTTAAAGAATTATTTAATAAAAGATTACACTATTGTTGTTCCAGATGCTTTTGTTTCTTACTGTCGAAATACTTCAAAAACACTTTCAAACGTTTAGTTAAAGCAGACAACGTCCGGTGTGTTTTACGTGGGTACCTGCTGACGACAGCCTTACTCCACGGCGCTCAAAAGCACAGCTGATCAAATCAATGCGTTGATCAGCGCCCTGAGAATGCTAAGCATTTTCAGTACCAATTGGCAGTGTGGAATGGACACACTAACCACCTTGGTAGGGTTCGAGGTCCATCTAAAACCTCTGCCGTGCTTTGGGTCCGGCACCCGGTTGCAATGCAACTCCACATTCAACTGACAAGGTCAGTTCTTCCTGCGATTTGGGTTTCAACCACAACCACCACGATACTCCCTGAGGGGCCAGTCCGCATGAGCAGGTTGGAGCTACCTCCAAGGGCTCCTGCTCCCCGTGGCACCAGAATTAAGTCTCCGGTCAGACCTCGTAGCCGAAACTACTACCAGTTGAGCTTTCACACTGCTCTGGACTGGTGGCCAGGGGTTGGACCCCATACACACATCACTTACACACACCAATCATACAAAAACTAAAACCCTAATTTCCAGCTAACCGCCTTCGCCGCTTAAATATTTCATGCGCAAACAGCTCTAACTGTTCGGTATTCCGACTAGTGGAGATCACACCACTAACATCTAATCGTCCATCAGTCCAGCTAATCCCCATACCACCCAGATCCCTAATGTCCGAGTACATCGGGCACTCCGCAATTAAGTGCGACCAACTCTCTGACCCCGCCCCACAAAAACACCCCGACGTATCCGAAAGGTGCCTCTGATACAAAAATGCATTCAGAGGCTCATGCCCCGTAAGCCGGAAACCCAGACTGAATCAAAATCTGAAGTCTGGGTTATTCTCAACGAACCCAACGTCCCGAATGTACTCGTACGTCACTCGGCCGTTAGGACTATTGTCCCAACGTTCTTGCCACCTACACCTAACCCTATCATCTAGAAGCCTCTTGCTCCCTACATATCCCTCCCTCTCCACATCATCGTCGGAAATCCAATCGTTCCGCAGCAATGACACACTCAAACCCCTTCTTAACCTGAATGCAACAGCACGCTGTATGACAATCAGGTCAAGAGGGGGTGCACCTAATAGCACCTGCATCGCATCCGTTGAGACGGTGCGACATACAGGCAAGCAAGCAAGCATCATACAACGCTGTATTGAGAGGAGTTTTTGAGACCCCAAGACAGTCGTGGCTGCCTCCCACCATACAGGGGTTCCACATGTGGCACAGGCCACAAACAAGCCACGATATATGGTGCGGACAGCACGACGTCCGAGACCCCAATCGCTCCTCAAAATACGTCGTATTTTGCCTACGGTTGCCTGCAGTCGCTCCTTCACTTTCACCAAGTGTGGAGTAAAACACTTCCTTTCACTCATGGTCAACCCCAGATACTTGACTTGCGTCACATATCTGATGCTGACCCCATTCACACGGACAATCGGTGGACGAACCGGTGACAATCTACCTTTCAGCAGCATTGCCACCGTTTTGTCCATCGATATGTTAACCACCACACCTAAACCCCAAGAATTAACGATCTCTAAGAGATCTCCTCCCGCCCGCTCTAACTCAGACCTGGAGCGACCTTCAACAATAAGAAGAATGTCGTCCGCATACGCACAACACTTACAGAGTGGCTCGAGCTGCCCAAGCAGAGTGTCCATCATAAGGTTCCAAATATATGGACCACAGATGGAACCCTGCGGGCAGCCCCGAACAACTCCGATCTCCACACTTCCATTCATGCCGACAAGAGAGGCCTTTCTGTCCGAAAAATAATTCCTTCAAAGAGTAACTTCCGGACAGCCAAGCTCCTCCAGTCGTTGTGCCACTCGATCCCAGCTTAGGTAATCAAACGCCTCCTTGAAGTCAACAAATATGCCAAGGACATATTTGTTGACATTCTCCCTAACAATATTCTGAACGAAAAACCACGCATCCTCTATACTGCGTCCTTTTCTGAACCCAAACTGCCTATCCGACCACATACCCCGCGTTAGCTCCTGAAGCCGTTCCACCATGACTCTTTCCAGCACTTTTCCAAGTACTGGAAGGAGACTGATGCCCCGATAAGATCGAGGATCGCTCCTGACCTTATCAGGGGACTTCAGGAGAGGAACAACCCTAGCACTTTTCCATTCGCGTGGAAAATATCCCTCCCAGACGCACTTATTATAAATGGCCTCCAGGTATTCCGGAATGAACTTCCATAAGCTTTTACACATCTCTCCGTTCAAACCATCAAAACCTGGGGATCGTTTAGACCTAACCAGGCCAAAGGCGTACCCCAACTCCCCATCATCTAATGGAGGAACAGGCACCTCTTGTGCTTGAGGTACCTGCACCTCCGACCTAGGAAAGAACGCACCTAACAGAACCCCTGCACACTCTCACCACGACGATAACAGAGTGTCACCGACGCGAAGAGAGGTGACATCCTCCCTCCTACGACCCCTGCAGATCCTATAGACCTGGCCCCAGGGGTCGTTCCTATTTTCCCTTACAAAGCTCCTCCACTCATCTTCTTTGGCTTTCACCAACATCTCCTTGTATTCCCTATCCGCACAACTAAACTCATACCTAAGCTGGGACAGCCTATCAGAATTGGACCGCCGAGCGCGTTGAAACTTACGCCTCAATCGCCTGACAGTCCTCCTCTTCAAGGTTAGCTCATGCGTCCACCATTTAATTTTACTAACTTTAGAACACTCATACCTACCAAAAACACCATCATTCACCCCCCATACTACCTCATATAGACGAGCGATTTGCTCATCAACCCCCAACTCCTCAAACTCTCTAACCGGTATACTGAATACCGCTTCCCTAACCGAGAGTCCATATTGGTTCCAGTCAGTACCAGAGGTACGCCATCGCCGCAATGGACTCTCATAAGGTGAGGGAGGGGATCGAGGGGTAACCACAATTTGAAGCAAATTATGGTCACTCAATCCCCACCCTCCCCTAACCGCCCAACTAACACTAAAAGCTCTACTTGCTGCCTCGTTCATAAGCGTCACGTCAATGTCGCTCACGCCCCCAGGCCCATCGAACGTATACCACTCGCTCGGCTCATTCAAAATGTGGAGGCTATTAGGCACCACCCATTCGCTTAATGCCTCGCCTCGACTGTGGCTTTGGTATCCAGACGAATGCCGGGATACCTTACTAAACAACATCGAGGACGAGGCATTCGCATCCAACCCTAGGATAAATGGGCTACTACTCGCAAGTAGTAGTAGCTTATCCATGTAGCCCAGGTAGGGCTCTAGGGGCTCGCTATATTTACAATAAATACTAGCGACAAACATCCTACCGAACTCCCCTTCTACAGCTACACATATACCCAGTTGTGAAGAATCCACAACTACGCAATCGTAGCGTGGATTATTCACAACTATTGCAGCGTTAGCTCTAAGGTCAGTGAAGACCTTAAAACCCCTAGGAAGACCCCGAACCACACCATTGGTGGCGTAGGGCTCCTGGAGTAGAGTAATACTGCACCCACCCTCAACCATACAACCCCCCAACTCACACATTACGGCATAAGAGCCCTGACAGTTGAGCTGGATAATCCCCCCCATCAGTGTCTGGCGAGGGCGCGCTCAACGATGCCACAATAGATAGGGCAGACAGCTGACATAATCAGATGCCCAGCTGGCCTACCCTTAAACTCACAGTTGCGACAATGTGGTGCATTGACGTAACTGGCAGCTTTGTGGCCTTCCTAACCGCACCTCCGACAGACATCAGACTTAGCCCTACACTCACGCACCCTGTGGTCAAATCCCATACAGCGGAAGCATCCGGCGACGGGGCTATCCGGTCGCACCCTGAAGGAGAACCACTTTATGTAGCACCGACCTGCCTCCAAAAGGGCGGACATCAATTTGTCCGTACCCTCAAGGACGACATTGGTGCTACCGTCAGCGGCCACCTTCCAGGGCTGACTGACCATCCTCACGTCAGTCCTCTGGGCTGCCGGGCTGAAGTCCTGGAGGTTCAGCCGGAGTAGTTCCTCCATGAATTCTTCATGAGGGATCTCCGTATGGACCCCCTGGACTACCAACCGACGACCCAACTTCCGGTTGACAGAGACGTCCAACCCCACCTCCCCGAATTTCTTGTTATTCGCCACTCTCTCTCACTCTAAAACAGAGGGAGTACGAATAACCGCCCCACCACCCTTAATAGCCAAGTGAGGGACCCACCTCTTTGACAACCTTCTGAATTACCTCTTTAGAGGAAGTTGCAGGCCCCTTACTCAAAACGATGACCGACCAAGTCTCCACGGGCTTCGGCGTCACCGGTGTAATAGCTTCCAGCACAGGTGCTGGAGGCGCAGGCATCGGTGCCGACGGAGCCGGCATTGACCTGTTCGGCGTCGAGAAGTGTCCCCCGCAACTTCCCCTAAGGGCATCTACCTGACCGCGAAGATGGGCATTCTCGGTAATAACCGTCATCAAGAGCGCCTCATATTTTGAGGCAAGCTCCACCAGCCCCTTCGCAGTCCCCACCTCGAAATTCTTCGACTCAAACACAAGCTCGTTTAGCTCCCCCGTGATTCTTTTGGCAGCCGCAACATGGCTGACTGCCCCACCCCCGACAACTACAGGTCCTCGCGAAAATTCCCGCTTTCCCTCTTTTTTGGCACTCGAGACACGAGTGCCCACTTTCACCGAGCCCGCTCCTTTGCCCACCGTACTGGCCGGAAGGGCCACGCTCCCACTACCGCTCCCTCCGTCATTACGCGACGACCCCATACGCGCAACTACTTCCTCGGTGGTGGCCACATTGGCACTTCCACCACAATTACCGCACCCTCCCTCGATTCCACCTACGTTACGCGGCGACCCAGAACGCGTAACCGCCTTATAAGTGGAGACCACGATGGCACTCCCGCTTCCTCCCTTTTTTCCCCCTACGTTACGCGGCGACCCAGCACGCGTAACCGCCTTCTCAACGGAGGCCACGCTGGCACTCCCGCCACAACTCCCGCTCCCTCCCTCACTTCCGCCCTCATGACACGGCGACCCCGAACGCGGCTTGCTCCGCGGTGGCGACCTTACTCCCGTCTCTCTCGCCACTTCCCCCTCGCCTCCCGACGTGGAATCATCCACGACTGTAGAAGCGGCGGATACTCCGCTTCCAGCGAAGTTCTTCGACTTCCTCTTCCGTCCAGGAGGCATCTAACTTCCCGACCCACCTAATCAGCTGAACTGATCTGCTGGCGTAACACTAGCGCAGCAGGCTCACGGACAGAACGATTCTGGAGCAGCTGCCCTCCAGGTGTTTACGTCTGAAAGTTAAAGCAGACAGTACCTTATCAATAATGACAATAAACACCTCGAAACGTTGTTCAGGTGTTTGATTTTCAACAAAGTCGTCGAGTGTAGTAGGGCCGCTGAAATGGTCGTACTTTGTATTTCACTTGATTCGTAGTAATGTATTTTTCACAGTAGGTCCGATCTTTGGCTCTTGCCTCAATATCTGAGAAAGTGGATCGCATTGATTGGACGTAGCCATATAATGATTCATAAAGATCGTATCCCCTTATTAAGGTCTTGATCTGCAGCGAAGCACTAGTCGCTTGCAAGCGTGCTAGGACTTCGTTACACGTAAATGTCATTATTCCCGTTTCTGACTTATTCATCGTTGAAAGTAGTCCGTAAGCTTTATTACGGCACTCCGCTTTTTGATCCACGTTATTGAAAATGCCTTCCAATAATTGCTTAATAGTGATAAAACCACATAAAAGTGCCTTCGTAGCATCAGCTCGGGCTGACCACCTAGTGTCCGATAACCGTTTCAAAATCAGAATTTTTTAGGTAGAATCGTTAAGTGCGTTCGTAAGACGACTCCATCGATAGGTATAAGTGGAAAAAAATTTATAGAGGTTTTCAATAAAATTGAAGAAAAGTAGTACTTCTGTACAGCAGTCTGCAGCGCACTTAGCAACCAAATTCAATGAATGAGCAAGACAGAGAATGTAATCTGCATACTTATTTATTTTCTTAATTCAGCCTTATAAAACGATGTACATATTTCCCACTCATGTTGCTGGCATTATAATAGCTTTGTCCACGACAATCTTTGATATTAATGCCACTCTCACTCAAGAAGTCTATTAAACTTTGAGCGAGTTTTTCAGCAGTATGACCCTCCATGTCCAAGAACTTAACAAATTTTTCCACTGGTTCAGATGGCAGAACATGACTTGAGACTCTGAAACACCTTGCTCTTAAGGCTGGACTGAACTAAAAATGTTCGTCCTGTTAAGAGGTCAGCGTCCGCTTGGAAAAAGAAACAACTAGATAGAACATTTTAATTACTGTGTTTTATGATATAAAATAATGTTTTTTTATAATATGGAAGGTTACAAGAATAAATATAAATATTATTTTCAATAAAAGTATTGTAAAAATCTAATAATTATACTTATTTTCTTTTGACGGCCATGAAGCACACAAAATCTATAGATAAAAAAATTAAAATCTGGACGCTAGGGAATGTACCCAGTATAGATACTAGTCTAAATATTCCGATTATAATATTATATATATAAGGGGTATTCAATACCAAATCGACCACTTTTGAACCCGACCGCTTTAGATTTTGCTGAAACTTATCCATCCTTTTCTACCCTTTGAAAAACATTTTTAAGAATTTTTTCAAAATTTTTTGTCCAACTTCAAAAAAGTTATGAATTGTGCTATTTTTTGCTAAAAAATGGCTTTTTTATTTTCAAATAGCCATAACTTTTGTAGAAATTGACTTTTGGGACCCTTTTTTTTAAATATTTGTTTTTGAATGAACTTTTCGAAAAAATACACGAAAAAAATTTAACACGATAAACTATATAAAATAATCGGTTTTTTTTTAAGTATAATCGTATTTTTTTTTTTTTTTTTTTGAAGTTTGCCATTTTTTTCTTCCTTAAAAAAAACTTCAATTAATTTGACAACTATCCCTGCTAATCCCGGAGTGGGCCGATTTTTTTTATTTATTTAAAAAAAAGTGAAAAAACGTTTTATTACGTAAACTTTATTTCTATTATATAAAAAATATAATTTAACGATTTTATGATTTCACAGAAACAACAGAAAAAAATTATTTATTAACAAAAATGGTTGTTTGTATGTTAAAAAATTTTCAAACTCTACTGAACATAAAATTTGTAAAATTTTTAAACGCCACAGAAAAAATGTTTTTCAAAGGGTAGAAAAGGATGGATAAGTTTCAGCAAAATCTAGAGGGGTCGGGTTCAAAAGTGGTCGATTTGGTATGGAATACCCCATAATTAAACATTAGAACATCAAAGTTAAGAAGTTCGTAAAATGCCTACTTATTTTTACGATTTAACGTGACAAAATCGGGTTTTAGATTTTCAGGTGGAAGGTGGAAGTGAAGCATAGCCTAAGCGCTACGCGTTTAAAGAATGTAAGGATATTTTACGCTCCATATAAATTGTTATTTTTTTAATTACGGTCAGTTGGAGCGCCGGGCCCGTAGCATTTGCTACTCTTGCTACTTGGCTAATCCGGCACTGACGATAACACAGGCATACACATGTAGTGCATTAAAAACAACCTCATGTCATGTGCGTACATACACATAGTATATTATTTATTTAGATACTTACGTAAGAGTTCAAAAATAGTACATAAGACTTACAAATATCCAACTAAAATCGGAATGAAAGATTTCTCACTCAAGAAAAACTTTTTCATTTTCCCCTGCTAGTGGCAAGGTTTGATAAAATCTTCATTGCTTTCGTCTTTCGGTGGTTGTTGTATGCGTTTTGTTGGTAGACATCCCATTCGTTTCTTCTTCAACATAACCGATTCCTACGAAGTAAGGACTTTCCCGGAGAATAAAACTTAAAAATTTAGCTCTCCAAGATTCGTTTTGTTCTTCTGCTTTTTTCGTTTCTGCCAGGTTGCATGGTTTTCGGTCGCTTTTAATCGTTGATTTATTATCAGCTCTCTTCCATTTTGTCATCAACCTCAACATTTCTTTCTGCAAGATCTTTTATCTCATCTTTTTTATTCTCCTCAATTTCCAAAGGAGACATTTTATTGTTCACATCATTAAATGTGCATTGCTTCTTAAAAGTAATTTCCTCTACGCGCAACTTGCCTTCCTTCAATATGCTATCTATGCGCGGCTTCTCGAAGGTTATTTCTTCTACGCGCAGCTTGCCATTCTTCAGTATGTCATACTTATGCGTTACTTTTCGAAGGCTATACCCTCCATGCGCAGCTTGCAAAAGGTAATTTCTTCTACGTACAGCTCATCTTCTCTATTTTTTAAATTGCTTTTCTGTGTTTTTTATCTAGGTTTGTTCTATTGGCAGTTGGGCTAGCCGTTGAATATTTTTTTGAACAACAGCTTTTACACAGCGCTTAGTTTCGTACTAATATGGCTTATGTCAGGGATGGGCACATTTTTAGCCCGCAAAGTTAGCAAAGTGCGCACGAGGGCTAGATGAGGGGAATATCAGTTTACGGAGAGAAGGGCATAACAAGTTGCGAAAAAAATCAATTACACTCCTCCGTAACTTAATATTCATCGCAGAGTGGTTGCGGCAATACTGACATTGTACACAAATTAAAGAGCGGGAGTTTACTTCATATCGGAATTGTACAGTTGTGTGAACAAAAAGAGGTAAACATAATTTGCAGGGTTTAGAGTTTCGCATTAAAATTTGTTTTTATTTACCTTTGCATGGTGGGAAATTCCAATCACTGTTAGGAAAAAATATTTAAGTTATACTTGTATCTATAAACAATTTTATTTAATAAGAAAACAGCACATTTTAAAATTTCCCAACACCTATAGTTGTTCCTATTTTGTTCACACCACTGTACGTGTGATAGATCAGTTAATGGTGGTGATGCCAGTTGTAAAAATTCATTTTAGTTACAATTGGGAAAACTTATCTCAAGTTGTGGGCTTTTATACGTACATATGCATATTTGCATAAATAAAAAAAGAAAAGATACTTGTTACCACTATATATATTGTATTTCAACATATTGCAGTTTCATTTAATAAAAATGCTTATATAAATATATGATTTGTGATATTTTCAGTTTGGTTGCTTTATCAAAATATTCAAAGAATTGAGGTTTTTTTCTATAATTGTTTTGTTAAATTTTAAAAATTTAAGTTGCCTCTGGAAATGTATTAAAATAATAATATGCGCTATAGAAAGGGAACACATATTTTCAAAAATATAAGAAATCTTCAAATAAAAATATATTTGCGCGGTATGGCATTATTGGTTGAGAGTGGTTAAGCACACAAATAGAATACAAACGCTAATGGCAGAAAAATTTTCTCACTTCGCTACGAGCGACAAGCGTTTTTTTCTCGTTTTCATTCAAACAATGTTATCATTACTCAATACGCATATGTAGTTTTGTACACCTCTAAGTCTTCAATTATAATTTTTCATAATATAAAATATCAAAACTGAAATCAAACTATTTAAACTAGTTTATATATTTGTAAATAATAGCATTCGATTCTGAATTTGAGTTATTTTAAGAAAATTTAAAATATATTGAAGACAATTTTTATAATTACTACAGTATATCGAGCCTGGCAACCCTGCGGAAAACCCCGAGTCGTTGGAAATTCTACGATTGGCGGGTGGTAGAAGGGTTGTTGGGTAATTATTTATATTGCGCTCTCATAAGATTCATTTGGTCATATGTGTTTGAAGAAACAGTGGTTCATAAATTGAAGTTATTATTGAAATTACTTTTTATAAGGAAATTTAAAGAAATAACCTGGTTTGAAACTTTTTGCTTCGAAAATTATATCTAAAATAAGAAGTAGGTTATCTGATTTAAATTTTGATACAATAATGCGCGTAGCTACAGCTAATGAGATGAAACGAAACATAGAATTTATTATGGCAAATAAACCAAATTAAATGCTGTTATAAAGACATATTAAAAAATTATTACTATAAAAAAATATTTATTATACTTTTTGTTATTTGTCTTACATTTTATAAATTTATAATAGTTACAAAGAAACTTAAAATTGTTAGGCAATTTTACAGTTATTACCCACAGTGCATCTTCCCATATTTTACATATATTGCCTATATACATACATATACTTGTATAATAGGACTTTTTCATCTGCCGCAACTCTCTCATACAGGTCTTACAATTTTGGCTCGAGCTACTTATGCGGCTCGAAGAACCAAATGTTTGAATTGTAATATCACACTGTATGATTTATATGATCAAACTTTAAACTCAAATAAGAATCTTTAAGTACTTACAGCTGGTGGGGGAAAAATAAAAACCTTATTCGAGCTGAGAAATGTTTGTTCTAATTTTATTTTGATATTTGTAAGTCTTAATACTACTTTTTGAAATCTTACGTATCTAATTAAATATAATTGTATGTGTATGTACTGCACACCACATGGGGTCCCTGCCAGCCACGGCTAACATTTTTCTCAAATATTTCAATACATTTACACATTTTTTCTTTATGCACTAACACGAACACACATGTTCGGGTTATTTTTATTTTTTTTTGTTGTTTACCTAGATGTGATGAAAAAATGAATGCGAATGAGAAAACATAATTGTCAATAGTGCCAAAAGAAAATCCCATAAAGGGTAATAAGAAAAAAACGATTGAAAGACGCATGTCATTCGCGCTCGTACAACATGAAGATAAGTAAATGAGTTTTGTATGATTTTTTTTAAATAATTGCAAATAATAACTTCATTTGTTTTTACAGCATTGGAAAACAGGAAAACAGAATTAGAAATAGCAGCAGTAGCAAATAAAAATTGTTAAGTATGTACGTGGTTTGACAATTAAGTAATGAGACTGATTTTATTGCCGCGCTTCTGGTAAACCTGTTCCCTTTCTCTTTTTTCGGCGACCCTCTCCTCTTCATTGATATATGCACCATCGCTCTAGCTTGTTTAGTTCGCCTGCTGCGTCAAGTTGAGTAGACGTGTGTTTGTAGTGCTCGTCACGAAAATGGAAAAACTAAATCAAGAGCAATGCATCGCGATAAAATTTTGCCCCAGATTGGGTGAAACAGCTTCGGCAACGTACGCTAAACTTGTAAGAGTGTATGGTGATAGTGCTTTTAGTCGTGCCCAGGCTCACAATGGTTGTCTCCGCGCGCCCCCCGCCCCAAAAAAGCTCGCTTGAGCAAGTCGAAGGTGAAAATGATGATTATCGTCTTTTTTGATAGCCGTGGAATCGTTCACAAAGAATTCGTTCTGCCGGAGAAAACTGTGATTCAAGTCTACTTTTACCAAGTACTCGAAAGATTACGAAAACGAATTAACAGGGTGCGACCAGACATCACTCGTTAGTGGATCCTTCATCACGACAACGCGCCGTGCCACACCGCCCTCAACGTGTATTTGGCCTCTAAAGAGATCGCCGTGTTGCAACAGTCGCCTTATTCGCCCGACATGTCACCCTGTGACTTTTTTTGTTTCCTAAAAAAAAATCGGTGGTCAAAGGAACCCATTTTGAGTTGATTACGGAAATAGAGGCGGCCGTGACGAGGATACTCCCGGACATCCCAGTCGAAGCTTTCCAGAAATGTTATGAAGCATGGAAAACGTGCTGGAATCGCGGTATAGCTGCCCAAGGGGACTATTTTGAAGGGGATGGCAGAGTTGTAGGATAATTTTCAAATATAGGTACGGTTTTTATGGAATCAGTCTCATTACTTAATTGTCATACTTCGGAAATAAGTGTGTGTCGTTTGAAATTGGCCTGCGCAGTCCAATATAATACGCAAAAATAAATACATGTGTATGTACATATGTATGTATGTCTTTTATGCGTTTAAGGCGGCCTGAACAATTAAATGTAAAAACAAATGTTTGTTTTATATATTAAATGATCAGATAATATTAATATTTTATTTCAGATATTTTTATAATTTTTATTTAAATAGTCTTTCTTTTCCGATATCACTATTTTTATTTAAATGGTCTTTTCTTTCACATTTTTTAAAATAAAATATATTTTTATTTACACAATGTTAGCGTTAACATATTTATTTATAATAAATTTTATGTAAATATGTATAAAAAAAATTAATAATTTCAATTTTAAAAAGTTTTGTTTGAAATTTTAAGAAATTTTAAAAGTAGGAATCAAAAAATGCAACCCTAATTAGAGCAGTTCAGCTATATTTTTACAAAAATAATTTATATGACACTGCTGAATGAGCGCAACAGAGATATGTGATCACATGTATACGTACGAATGAGGGGAAAAGTGGTTAAAATCTTCACGCGGCCTATGGCGAGCCACTTTTTTCACTACTTTGGAGGATTTCAAAACCTACTGTTTCACTAGTTTTTTCACTTGGCTGGCAGGGAGGTTATCGTATGCCTACATCTTAACCTACATATGTAAGTAAATATATGTATGTGCATTGTTGTAAATTTGAGTGCATGCGTTTTGTATGTAAATAAATGCATACATGTGTCAGCAAAAGTGGACGCGTTTTTTTGTGCGGTCCAGTGTTTTCATATATTTCTCCAAGTGTTTACAGCAATTTAAACTAAATCTTTCCTCTGCTAAAATCAGGTGACGGACGCAAGTGGGCGATTAAATCGAAAGACAGATTGTTACAATTTTTATATCTTATTTCAAAATATTTTACATACCTGCCCATTTTTCCGCGGCAAATTAGTTTTATTATTTGTTTCCCCTAAGAACAGCAATCCAGGCACAACGTGGTTATAATTTTGTTTTGCCTTTGTGTTTTGAGGCATCAGCTGTTTTCCCCTTCTTTTATTTTCTTTTCGCATTCCCTTTTGGTCTTGGAGTTGCCAACCACCGGTAATATAAATAAGACGTAAAAAGGACGGGACTGAACAGACGTGTTGACAGGTGTTCCCAACTATTTTTTAGTGAGGTATGGCCTCCAAAAATAGTATTGGGCGTACACCAGAAAATCCTTTTCGAAGGATTTCTAAAATTGCTAAAACGCCGCCAAGTGGCAAAAATGGCAAAAATGAGGAGTCCACCGTTGCTGTACCAATAAAAAGTATTGGACCCATGGACTATGTGGGAAAGATCTCAAGAAACGAAAAGCAGCGAAACTATTAACATTTTTCCCAAATTGGGAAGAAAAATAAAACAGCTCGAAAATATGATGTCTGGCCAGAGACACATAAATCAAACCATACGAGAGCTTGTCAGCAGCATAACATGCCTGTATGATAAAACTGGAAATCTCGGCGTCACAAGTATCGCCTTCTCATAACGAAGTAAATACCCCAAAGAAAGGGCGGGAGATATAAGGCCTCTTTCCACCTACGAAAAAGCCAAAAAACGTGATTGAAAAAGCGCAGGCAAACAAACAGGCACCTGGAAAATGAGTAGACGTAGTAAATATGAACAGGCCGATGGAGAAGAGAATTAGGTCGAAACCAGACGCTATAATCTTAACAAAAACGGACAGAGCTTCGTATGCGGACATCCTCAGTAAAATTAAAAGTGACAGTGGCCTCGAGGAATTGGGTTCAAACGTGACCTACATCAGGAAAACTCTCAAAGGAGACCTGCTCATAGAGTTAAAAAACCAAGGAGATAAAAGAGCTGATTTGTTTCAAAGCGCCCTAGAGGGACTAGTTGGCGAGCTTTTATATGCTCAAGATGCCAAGACTGCCCTTAAATTAAAAAACGGTTGGTCGATCTGTCGCCTCAGGGAGTAATCCCCTGTTTCCCGATGTTACCATCCAGGTCACATGGCGCGTAAATGTTGCAGTGTTATCGACAGGTTTACACGTTGTGGAATCGAAGGACATGTAGCAAAAGTATGTATAAACGCACCGACTGTATGCTCTGCAAAGGGGAACATTCAGTTCTGAGTACGTCTTGACCAAGATACGTGGAGTTGCTAAAGACAATGAGAAAATAAGAAGCACAAGCCCTCCTGCATCAAACCATAATAGAAAGCAAAATTGATGTCGCTTTACTGAGTGAGCAATATTCCCAACATTCGGGAAGTACTTGGATTACAGATATAAGTGGCAGAGCAGCAATATGGTCCTGCAATGAACAAACATTCACGTCTTGCTGCAGAGTAGCAAAAAATGGTTTTACTTGGGCGCAAATAGGAGGAATTTATTTCGTAAGCTGCTATGCTCGTCCCAGCGCGTCCGTTAGAGAATTTGAAGACTTCCTCCTGGAATTATTTTTAGAAAGCAGAGGCAAATCTCCGATAATAATGGCTGGCGATTTTAACGCATGGTCTACTGCCTGGGGTAGCAGAAGTTCGAACCATCGCACAGTGATAGAAATGGTCAATCTAGCGGCGCTTTAGCGAAATTTTTAAATTCAGAATTCTCCAAATTTTGTTTGTTTTATTGAAAATTTATTTCCTAACGGGGTCTTTTCTGTTTTCGCTTTTGTTCTGTTCCAAATATTCGCACATCTGTGAGCTTTCGAATTTAACACATGTTTTAGCAAGCGCAATAATTACTATTTACCTGTTTTTAAGTCCAATTTTTGTTGAGCTGAAAAACTTAAATATAAAATTTTGTAATAAGATTTGTGACTTAATTATTATTATTTGGTATGTGTTAAATAAAAAAAAAGTCATTGTGGTCTGTTAATATATGTTTTAGATCTTTACAATGGAAAAAGAAATTGTCAACGTGTTTTTACATGTGTAATTCAATGTTCCGTAGAAAATAAGTGTGGTGGATTCGATGGGATTCGATTCAGTGTTTGTATAATTTGTTAAAATATGTTGTGGTCTACGTCTTGTCCAAAAATTGGCTGCAACTATTTGAAAGTTACTGATTTTTTTCCTTTTTTAGATACTACGGCAGAGTCTAAACGCACGCTTTTTTTAATATGGCACAGTGAACCAGTACCAACAAAAAAATTTCTAATGGTTGAAAATCATATATTTTCTAACGTCATTGATCGCTCAAAGTATAGTAAAGAGCAAACTCGCAAAATTCAAAAACATTTAAGAAATTTCATAAGCAAACTTGTTGAAAAGTGGAAAGAATGTCATAGGGTTATGTCAGTGTTCGAAGAGCGAAATAAGAAATGGTTGGATGAAAATATAATTTTTTCTAAGCCAACTGTTCATCACCGTATACAAAAACCTTTTCAGAGTGTACAATGAAAATTCAAAAAAAATTCATCAGTTGTTAACGAAACACCTAACCAAGAGTTAATGGTAGCGGCAAGCGTAAGTCTTTACAAAGCTGGAAAAAGAAATGCTTCACAGGTTGTTTCAAAATTGTTTGAAGAAAGTTCGACTGCTTCGAAAAGGCTTAAGTCTGTAAGCTCTGAACAAAATCCCCAATTCCGTATACACCTGAGGAAGCTTTATCTCTTTCTATAGATGGCGGATACTCAAAAAGGTGGTACAAAATAATGCAATATGGTGCCAAAGAACGAAACTGCAATATTTATCCAAGCTACGATATTTTACTTAAGGCTAAAACAGAGTGTTACCCCAGTGGCATACACGTAACTGAACTTTCAGCGGAAGTTGCCCTGCAAAGTCTTGTAGACCATACTGTTGCACGTATAGTACAAGGATTTTCCAAATCTTCTGAAGGTGTTTTGACTGCAGGCAATATTAATGACAGCATAAAAGCAATATTTAAATGGGGTTGTGACGGCTTCTGATTGTGAAATAACTGATGAGTATTTATTTGCTGTGTGTATTGTGCCTTTACAAATTAAAAAAAGGAGACGCTGTTCTATGGCAAAATAACAGGCCTTCTTCAACTCGGTTCTGCAGACCCATTAAAATAATTTTTGAAAAAGAGTCAGCGGAGTTAGTTAAGGTTGAGAAAGATAATATTAAAAGGCAAATTGTAAGCATTATTCCGACAAAGTTGAGTTTTTTCGAAGTAGTACATGAATTCCATTTAACAATGATTGATGGGAAAGTTTTTAACACTTTAGCGGGCTCATCATCGCAGGCCTGTGGAATTTGTGGAGCACCAAAATTCATGAATAATCTAAATTATGTTCAATTGAGACAACCACAGGAGCACTTGTATGAGTACGGATTGTCAACACTCCATGCTTGGATACAGTGCTTTGAGTGTACAATTCATATCGCCTATAGAATACCCATACAAAATTGGCAAATTCATGGAGAACATAAAGAAATCGCTCAGCAAACCAGAAGAAAGATTCAACTTGAGCTAAAAGAAAAAATGGGTATATTGGTGGACATTCCCACGAAAGGATCAGACAATACAAACACTGGGAATACTGCAAGAATATTTTTCCAGCTTCCAATTTAAGCCTCTACAGTAACTGGCGTAAAAGTAGAACTTATAAAAAGATTTGGTATAATTTTGCGTACTATGGCATGTGGGTATGCAGTTAATATAGAGGCTTTTCTAATACAGCAGAATTATTTGTGTCCGAATATCCTTGGTTTTATATGCCTCTATCTGTACATAAAATATTAATAAACGGAGCAGATATTATTGAAAAAGTTTCGCTACCAATAGGAATGATGTCAGAAGAGGCACTTGAGGCAAGAAATAAAGATTTTCGCAGTTATAGACTGAACCATACGCGAAAAAACTCAAGGTTGAATGCAATGGAAGACTTAATACACACTCTTTTAGTTTCTTCAGATCCTATTATTCCATCTAAGTCTAAAAGCACCTCCAAGTACTCCAAAAATCACATTGAAATAGATGATGAGGTCAAAAACCTTCTTTTACATATAAACGATCTACCTGACGGCAGTAATTCTGAGAGCTCAGACTCTGAATAGTTTTTTTTCTAATAAAGCATAAAAATATATAAATAAATAATTAACACATATTTTTAGAATAAAGTAATGCATTTTTTCATTGTATTTAGGAAGCTATTAAGAAAGCGCCGCAAGATTGACCATTTCTCCCACTGTGCTTCGTGGGCGAATAGTTCTAAAATTCCTGAGCCAAACAAACCTCACAATAATGAATAGCGGCACAAAAAATACTTACCAAAAAGGAAATAAAGGCTCTATATTAGACCTTATGTTTGCAAATGACGCACTAAGTAATGTGTCTACTTGGTGAGAGGTGTCAGACATGTTCACAAATAGTGATCACATGGCTATCATAGCAGAAGTTTTATTCTCTCGAGACCGGGGCTCCACGCAGTAATACTATACAAAAACGAGGCTGGAAGCAAACATATTTCGATCCTGACGTTTTTGAGGCAGTCTATAGTACAGCAATAGCGTCAGGCGAAGGTGGTATCCACTTAGTAACCGCATTGCGAAAGGAACTGTTAGCAGCATGCGACGCTACAATGCGAAGGACAAAATGTCACAATAATCGAAGACCTGAATACTGGTGGAATGAAGAAATTGTCATACTGAGAAAGCTCTGTCACTCAGCCCGACACCGCCTACAATGCAATCAAAATGACGAAAACTGAAACCGTCTCAAAGAAGCTTTTAAAAGACATAAGAAGCTTCTAAAGTTAGCTATAACAAAAAAGCAAAAGAAACTGTTTTGAAGAAAATCGTCGAGACATTATTTCCGACGCACGCCCCGATTACTAGCGCTGTGCGACGAAACGAAGCTCCTGAATCACCGCTACTGGTTACAGAAGAAGAACTTTTGGCCATAGCCAAAAAATCAAAAACAACAAAGCACCTGGTATCGATGGCATACCAAACAGAGATCTAAAGGTAGCAATAATTTCAAAGCCCGCTCTTTTCGGAAAAATGTACAACGCATGTATACAAGAAGAGATGTTTCTCGATCTCTGGAGAAAGTCCAGCGCCTGGTTTTAATCCCAAAACCAAAAAAACCAACTAGATGACCCTCTTCGTATCGACCTCTGTGCATGCTCGACACAATGGGCAAAGTGTACGAAAGCACAATAAGAAACCGCTTGCAGTATGCGATCCAGGAAGCCGGCGGACTATCAGAAAGACAATACAGCTTCAGAAAACAGAGGTCCACTATTGATGCACTAAAAGAAATTGTTGACACTGCGAAAAGTGCAGTAAGCGGCAAAAGATGGAAAGGTGGTACAAAAAAATGTTGTGCGCTGATAACCCTGGTTGTGAAGAATGCATTCAACTCTGCTAAATAGACAAACATATTTGCAGCCTTAAATGAAATACGCGCCCCTCAGTACCTCATAAATATCGTTATGAGTTATTTTCACAATAGAAGACTGATCTATGACAGCAATAGCTAAACAACTTGATGACTTGCAAAATAAATGTAACGAATGTATAAATGGTCGGCGCCAATGGTTTTCTTCCATGAGTTTGGAACTGGCTGAGCACAAAACAGAGGTATTGCTTGTAAGGACCAGGAAAATGGAGGAAAAAATAACTCTCTCTGTAGGCGAGTGCGTGATTACTTCACAACCACAGTTGAAGTATTTAGGGGTAATATTGGACACCAAAATTGTACACTGAAATTCAAACAGATTTTGGCAAACATAGCAAATAAGATTTATAATGCCCTATCAAAAATTATGGCAAATAGAGGCTGTGTGTGCTCCAGCCGCCAAAAAACTAAACTGGATAATCTTCAATTAGGGTTACCTAACCAAATCATCAAAATATATACATAGATATAGATGACATTGACATAGTTCAGCGAATTAAAAGACAGCGGCTACTCTGGCTAGGTCATGTTGTCCGGATGGATGAAAACACTCCAGCTCTGAAAGTATTCGACGCAGTACCCGCCGCGGGAAGCAGAGGAAGAGGAAGACCTCCACTCCGTTGGAAGGACCAAGTGGAGAAGGAGCTGGCCTCGCTTGGAATATCCAATTGGCGCCACGTAGCGAAGAGAAGAAACGACTGGCGCGCTGTTGTTGACTCGGCTATAATCGCGTAAGCGGTGTCTACGCCAGTAAAGAAGAAGAAGAAGATAGCTTTTTGTTTTGCATAAACAGACCTCAGAAGGATACTGTGGATATTTCATCACAATACTTGAAGTGATAAAAAATTATTATTTTTCGCTATTTTAATACGGAGGAAGCATATGATGCAGTTGTCATCATGAGATGTGGCAATGATTTCTTTGATACTAACATATTTAATGCCTTTTCGAAGGATCGTGTTCCCATTAAAACTTAATGCTCAAGAATGAATTTTATCAGGTGATCTTGGGTTATATAACATTAGATGGGACAGAAATCCTGTTAGTTCAGAATTTAACGTTAATAATTTTTCTTTGTATTTTTATTGTGCCTTAAATTTAAACCTTAAGCAAACTAATATATTTTTTAAAAACTTTAATATACGCTTAGAAAATGTGCATATATGGAATTCGTCGTAAGAATAAGTATCTTCGTATATAAATACATCCTTTCATACCCCTATTCCCATGTTTTCAGTTTAGCTTTCATTTTTAATGTTGAAAAAGATGTTACAAACCCTATTTGTTTTCTATTTTAAAATTTGATATAAATGTACCTATAGCTTTTACAACACGTGAATTAACTAACTCAAATTTTATAAACATTATCAACTTAACTAACCATTTTATAACCATTAAATTTAATCGTATTTATTTCTTTAATTGACCTGCAGTATATTATAATAATTATAGTAATTTAAATTTTATTATGCGTATGGGTAGTTTTGCTACAGCTTTCCAGCAGACAGACTAATGAAAAAGTTTGAAAAACGGAAATTATTGATGATCTTTCTTAAAACTTTTGGTATACCAATTTACAATGCACCATCTACCTTTAAAACATTACCAGGGTATACCTTTACTATACCTTTCTAGCAGAGAGGAGAACTAAGGGTGAAGAGTGGATGTTCAAAGCCGGGACGAGCGTAAATTCGCGTGTTGGGTAAATGGGAAAATGCACTCGGAAACGCGTCCTAAGGTTCTACTTTTAAGTCAGCACATATAAGCTAATAAACATAACAAAACCAATAATAAAGTATTTTTTTGCTGCTATGAAAAAAGTGCAGAAATCCACAGCTGAGCAATAGGTCGCAAATTTAAAGATACATATGTATTATTTTAATAATATTGGGGTATGTCGTACAATTTTTAATTAAACAAATATTGCACAAACGGTAAATTCGGCTGAGGTTCAACATTATTTACTTAAGTTCTTTATAAAAATTAAAGAAGGGAAAATAAAAGGTTATATTTGCAGATGATGGTCAAACTTCATTGCTAAAGATGTTTTCAATGTATTGAAATGTGAAATTTTTTGGGAGATTTCTGTCATATTAGTTATTAAATAAACTTATACAAAATGTAGTGTGCCATTGAACAGATTTAATATGCAGTAGCACAAAAAATTACCATAAAACCAACAGTGCTACCTAAAATGTCATTGTAAGTTATTGATATTAAATATAATTTTAAAATGATTATTTTATTATAATTGTGGTTTTTTTAATTTTATAAGATGTAGTAGAAAGAGTTTGTATGGTTTTGGCCTACATCTTTACCATACAAAATAAAATTGACGCCAGAGCTGAAGCCGCTTGCCACCAGAATCGTCGTATGTTCTGAGCAACAACCTGAAAATGATTCGGATTTTCATCGAAGAATCATCTTCAGCGATGAGGCTAATTTCTAGCTAAAGTAAAATATGTGTTATTGGTCAGGCAACAATCCACACGTACTCTTTGAATCAAAATTGAATCCCAAAAAGTTATGGTTTGGTGCGGTTTATGGACCGGTGGCATCATTGGGCCAAACTGCTTCCGTGATGATCAAAACCGGCACGTTACTGCAAATGGGAGTCGCTACCGCTCAATGATAACCGAAAATTTTTGGCCCGAAAGGGACGATATGTCTTATTGTCCAATTAAAAGTGGTTCCAACAAAGTAACCGACGAATTTCACAATCGATTTATTAAAAACCAAGCTTGGTAAAGGCATTATCTCACGAAATGGCGCAGTCAACTGGCCACCTCAGTCGTGCGATTTCACGCCGTCAGACTATTTCCTGCAGCAGCCAGCGACGATTATTGAACTTCGTACGAATATGTAGTAGTATCGGCCGATTTATGCTTGAAAACGGTCGAAAATCGGGTTCTGCGTCTGCACTCTGCAAGCGTGCCATGCAAAAGAACTCGAGTTCCATACATAATGTCATGAATACATTTTGGTTGGAATAAAAAATTTAATTGATGTCCTGAACCGTTTTTGTTTTATTTAAAAATAACTCTTGCACACATACAGCATACAAATTGAAGGATCGGATTCTGTTGCTTGCATGAAAAACTTTTTCATTTGACAAGGCATCTTCACGAAATGGGTTATTGCCGAAAGCAATGGTGCCATCTGCAGAGAAATTGTTCAGATCAGATCATTGAGCATACAGCTGCCATACAAACTGAATGATCGGTTATGTGCTTGTATTGGAAATTTTTCCTTAGATGAAATATCTTCACGAAATTTGATAACGATAATCTTTCAATACGACGGCATAATCTTAAAACAAATTGTTAAGATCGGATTACTACACCTTAAAGCTGCCAACTGACGGATAATCGAGATTTTGTAAGAAATTTTTTGCATTTGGAAAGGGTATTAGAACTTCGGTGCAACCTTTTATGTTTATGTTATATTTATAAGTATTTGTTTGAATGTTACAAATGTCTTTGCCATTAGACTAATAACTGTTCGAAACCTATTAGTGAGTTAATAAAAAATGTGGAGGAATTGCATTTTTTTCCACTGCTACTTGGACGTGCTGACGTCAAGTAATGTATGTTTAAAGAAACATTTACATTCAATGTTATAAATGAAGCTCACAGTTGAATCGAATTTAGGGTATAAAGAAAACTACAATAAAAAAATCATTACATCAAATGGTAGTTTGGTTCCAAAAACAATCGAGTAAAAAAAATATGAACAAGACAATGATCATTACCCTAAATTTGTGCTATTTCTTATTGCTGTGACCATTAAGCTTGGCTGTATCCATAAAAATGGAATTCCTATCCCCGTTCTTAGAACTACTCCACGCCAGCCAGTAAGCGCGGGAATAGTCCGCGTCAGCGTTTTCTCACCAACTTCAAAATTCTTCGCCAGAACAACACCTTCATATTTGCTCGCAGCAACAGCAAATTCACTGTTATCCACAAATGAACAACAATCGCCAAATTGGAACAAATTACTCTACAGCAACAACAACAACAACAACAACAGGTGCAGAAGCAGCAGTAACGCTAAAACTGTGCCAAGAGTAAGGTTGCTGGGCTTATATTTTTAAGTTTTAATTCTAGTTTGGATTTTTAATAAAGCGCTTAGCGCTCGCTCCTACTGGAATCCACAGTCAGCTTATTAAAAGCACATAGTGCTGAAACCATAATTGGCACCAAAGGCGAATTCAACGAAATCTATCGGTGAAAAAAAGATCGACACACACTACCTCTTCGTCGATTTCAAAGCTGCTTTTGATAGCACGCCTTTATGCCGCGATGTCTGAAATTAACATCCCCGCAAATCTAATACGACTGTGTAAGCTGACGTCCAGCAGCACCAAAAGCTCCGTCATGTTCGGAAAGGACCTCTCCGAGTCGTTCCATACCAAACAAGGTTTCATACAAGGCTACTCCCTTTCGTGACACTTCTTCAACATACTTCTGGAGAAATTAATGCGAGATGCAGAACTAAACAGAGAAGGTGCCATCTTTTATATGAGTGCACAGCTGCTGGCTGAAAACTACGAATGTCACGTCTGTAGCAATTATAAGGAATAAAATTGTCAGTTCGGCCGATCAAGTTTTGTCATCATACAATACCGTCCAAAATTTTAAGGCGATTATTGCGCGGTTAGATTTTACACATACTGACAAGCAACCAGTCTATTTGATTAAGAAGAAATGTTAATTCTTAGGTTGAAAATAAATTGACTTTGATAATAAATAAAACGATTATTTTTAAAAGGAACTGATAGGGTCACTTTGTCAGATATATAGGCATGATGTTTTGAGGGTGTTTGTTTCTGGCTTGCGGAGGCCATTGAGCGATATCATATTTTCGTCGCAACCCATAGATATTCCTAGTGCCTTGACATGAGCATAAGGAACGAAGCAAATCACGCTTCATATTCTTTTGCAAACTCCTTCTATGGTAGAATGGAAATTAAATTATCGGGTTTGAGTTTTAAAAGTACGTTGACGTAAAATAGATTTAAAAATAGGAGTCCTTTAATACAAAGGTGGTGAAGAGAAGAGAAATTGTCTTATTATGACTGTAAAAACGTCAATAATATAGTGGCAAGCGGGAAATATTTCTTTTATGTTGGAAATACATTCATAAGTTTTCGCAAATCCAGATGAGGCTTTGCCGTTTTACACTAATGTGGTAGCCACCATTATGACGTTGATAATGAACCGATTTATTCAAAGTCATACCCGCACCCGATAGCCGCTTCAGAATTTATAAATCAGGAAACTAAAAATTTACTACGAGATGGAATAGATCGTTCTTCTCGATCACTACATAGTAATTCTATGTGTGTTGTCGACAAACAATGAATGGACGAGAATGGGAGAAAGGGGCCATCCATAAATTACGTCACACCTTGAAGGGGGGTAGGTTATCATTCAGAAGTGACATTGTGTGACAAGGGGCAGGGGGGGTCAAAAGCTTTGTGACATCACAATTTAAAATTTGTAATGTACAAACGTGAAATTTATAGGTAAACAAAAAAATATTAAACACAATCTTTGTTTTTTAATACTTAAGTTGTAACGAGGCTTTTTACTGCCTCTGCTTCTTACAAGTATAACTTGCTGAGGTATACGATACTCGCCGTGTCCAGGGTTCATTACAATAAATTTGTAAACATTGGGGCTCTTCTGCGAATTAAAAAAACTACAAAATTGTCTCTCGCGTTGTAATGTCGTCGCCCGAGGAAAGTGCTGTCAGGGTAACGGTTCAGTGTGGTCCGTTAGGGTAATACCGTTTCCCCCTCTGTTTAAATCTCCAAGCATCATCCCATCTGAAACAAGTTCCATATGATAGTAATTGCCCTAGTGTTGAGTCATACGTATTTCAGAGATCGTGTAGCATATGTGGCCTATATTTTTCTTCACATAAAGCCACCAATCAACACAAACAATCACATAAAAAACATGAAATGTTACCTATTGCGAAAATTCGTCCGCAAAGAATTGCGGCTAGACGTGCCCGAGAGATTCTCTGTTTAATAAATGATGACGATGCTTTATGGATGGAAGAAGACGATGTTGATACGAAAGATGTTCCTGACATCCAAATTCAGAACGAAAATGAAGTGCCTGATTTACCAGTAATAAATGATATAAAGGAGTGGGTCAAAAGTCCATGGACACAAGATGATTAAGTTTTGTATTTTTAATTAGCATAATTAGGTATCGTTTATTTCTTGACTAGTCATTCGTTGTCTCTGTACTTTAATATTTAACTAAATGTTGATTTTATTAAAGATTATTCAATAAATATAAGAATAATAGAATAAATAGAATTGGAAAATGTGTGACGTCACGACGGGGGGAGTTCAAAATGTGACAACTTGTGACAAGGACGGGGGGAGGAGTTAAAAAGTCCTTAAATTCGTGTGACGTAATTTATGGATGGCCCCAAAGAAGATGCAGATGGTAATTGATTTTAGGAAACTGAATGTCAAAACAGTTTCTTACAGATATCCCACTCCAGATACTTTGGTTATTTTAACTAACATGGGGAAATCGCATTATTAACTACACTCGATTTAAAGTCATGTCTGTTAAAGACAGGCAAAAGACTACACAATGGGAAGTATGAATTTTGTAGACTTTTTTCGGACTAAAAAATGCGTCCGAAATTTTTGAAAGGGCAATTGATGATGTTCTTAAAGATGAAATAGGAAAATGCTGTCATGTTTACATCGATGATGTAATTATATTCTCAAGCAATGAAGAGTATCATTACAGAGGCATCGAAAAAATTTAACAAAACTTAAATTTCTTTGGGAACAAGTGGAGCTTCTCGGATTTTTGTTTCGAAGGAAGGGGATAAAAAAATTCCCTAATAAATTCAATGACATTCTAAATCATAGAACACCTAGCACTCCTCGTGATTTACAATAATTTTTGGGGCTATTTGGTTTATATAGAAAATTATACCTCTATAGTTAAGCCTCTCACAACATACTTAAGGGAGGTAACGTTCATATGGGAACCAAACAATCAAAAAAATATAAGAATTGTGTTAGACAACAACACGTTGAAAGCTTTCGAAAAAGGTAAAAGAATTTTATGCTCTGAGGACATACTTCTGCTAAATCGTGATCACAATAAACCATTTGACCTTCGCTGTCTCGGATAAGCGTCCAAACACAAAAATAAAACACTGGCGAGCATTTGTGGAAGACTTTTCACATCAATTCCATCATGAAACCAGCAAGGATAATCTTGTTGCCGATGCATTATCACGACAGCACATTAATGAAATAGAACAGGGTTCGTTATTTGTTACAATGCATAGTGAAGAACCTCTAACAAAAGTTATTCCAAAAGTGAAAAGTCCTGTTAATCATTTCGAAATCAGATAATTCTTGTAGAAGGAAATATCACAACAAAGAAGGCAAAAATTATTTTCAAGTTAAAGATAAGGCATCAAATTACATTTAATTTTTCGGGATCTACCAGAAATGAATGTTGTATGTGTTAATCCTGATATTGTTAACAATATTCATTGCAGTTTGCCTATTTTGTGCAAAATTTTTACAACCCCTCCTTTCCATAGTGCAATAAATAGGCATATGTGGAGAATAGCAAAACGGGGTTATCTTTTTAAGCATAGTTCTGAATAACTCACAAGTTCAAAAGATAATTTATATATATATAAGATCATATATCCATCTCCGGCGGTAAATTCAGCTTCCACGAGAAAACAACTCCAAATGTGTTTGAAGCTGACCGACTTCGTCGCGGTCCGAAATATGGTTTTCTGTAGTAGTAGATTCAAGCATAGAAAAATTCATCAACTTACCTGGCTGTCTACAGATCGAAAAGCCACCAACTTAATCGATCATGTCGTGATAGATGGAAGACACGTCTCCAGAGTTTTAGACGAGGTCCTAACATCGACTCAACCATTACATTGTTGCAGCCAAGTTACACATCCGCAGCAAAAAACGCACGCAACAAACACAAAGAATAGCCGAACGAGTTTTTACTCGACTTGCACTCCTGCTCTCCGAGAGCACTCGTCAACAAATTGTTATAAGGAAAGTACGAAGAGCTTGACAAGCTGGCCGACACGGGTAATGCTTGAAAATTCTACGAAAAGATGCAGCGACGAACAGAAGGCTTCACGACCGGAGAATACTCTTGAAGAACCTCAGAGGTGATCTGGTGACTGACTAAGGAGTCAACACTTCTCCAGCCTAATGAATGACAGTAAAAGTATTACGTTACTCAGTTGGTCCTGTTGAATATCTGATCAGTTTTTGTTTTTCCAGCCTACATTGACAAGGTCCACTCAGTTTTTTGACGGCGAGCTTTAATCTTTCACACAATACGGTCGATAGAACCTTATACGTGATGTTGAGGAGGCTTATCCTACGGTAGTTTGCGAAGATTGTGGGGTCTTCCGTTTTTTTTTTTTTTTTGGTGTGGGCAGAGCACACTTAAGCTTCAATCGTTGGGCATACTTTCCTCCCACCATATGCTACAAAGATGCCAATGCATGCTCCTTACCAGTTCTTCGCCGCCGTGTTTTGATGGCTCGGCCGGCAATACATCAACTCCTGCCGCTTTGCTTTTCTTCAGACAGCTGATTGCTATTCGAACTTCTACATGGTCGAGCAGTGGAACGTCTGCTCCATCGTCATCGGATAGGGAATCGAGATTGCCTTCTCCTGGCGTTGTGCTTTCACTGCCACTCAACAGGCTGGAGAAGTGTTTCATCCATAATTTTAGTATGCTTTGGGCATCAGTCACTGGATCAAGTCTGGGGGTTCTAAAAGAGTATGCTCCGGTCTTGAAACCTTCTGTAAGCCGCCGCATCTTTATGCGTAAAAAACTTGAAATGCCATCCCACATGCTGTCAGGAGTGCAAGTGGTGGAGCAAATCGCTCGGTTGTCTATTTTGAATGCAGTTTCTCGGCGTCGAACCTTCTTTGTGTTTGTTGACGTGCATTTTTCTGAACAGAGGCGGGTGCGTATCTTGGCAGCAACAACTGGCCGAGTCGATGTTAGGACCTCGGAGCGTACGCACGTCTAAAACACCGGAGACGTGTCCTCCATCTATCACGATTTTATCGATCTTGTTGGTTTCTTTTCGATCCGGAGACAGCCAGGTAGCGTAGATGTTTCAATGCTAGAATCTTGTTCCACATATGACCATATTTCGAGCCCCGGCGAAGTCGATCAGCCTCAACCCATTTGGGGATGTTTCCTCGTGGATGCCTTCCTTGCCCACCATGGCGTTAAAGCTGCCAAGCATATTTTGACATAGTGGCAGGGCAGCTCTCAAAGGTGCGTTCCAAGCGCTCATAGAAGGCATCTTTGGTCACATCGTCTTTCTTTTCCGTCGGGGCGCGGGTGCAAATAAGAACCTCGCATTGATGCGAATTATTGATAGATGTTCACCCAGAGTAGATCAGTTATAACAGGTCTGGATAATATCATTTACTCCATATTAAAATCTCATTATGTTGGATACAGAAGAAATTGCAAAAATTTTAATCGCACTTTAAATGTAAGCCTAAGTGATATTGTAAATATTTAATTCTATTTCATACTTTAGCTTAGTCCAGAGGCACACGTCGACAAAATAATTTTTTTGGAGTTCTATAATTTCAGTTATAAATTGCACGACAGCGCTGTCTGCAAGTTTTTTTTAAATAAAAACGGATGCTATTATTCAACAATAATAAGGCGGCATGCAAAACTACCTAAAATATCCTTGATCATATTGTCGAAGTTGACAATGGCTTAATTATCATAAACGACGAAACAATCGAAAATCCGGAAAAAGGAAAACCACGGGTTACAATATCCGCTACTTATTTAGTGACATTTGAAGGAGAAGTTTGCATTAATGGAGTGAAGGCAACGGTCCGATATGAGATTCCTTCAACACAGTTTAACCTGACCGAATTTTTGGAAATTTTAATCCTATCTTATTTGAGCAAATTTAATTTGAGGAACCTTGGTCACATTGAAAACCTACTTGAAATAGTTCATAACCGCATTGCCCAATGCGTGTTAGTAATGCTGGCCATTGCTACCATTATAAGTGCAGCATTAGTATTTTAGATACGCAGGACGAATAGACTCATAAATAACACAAGGGGGAAGCGGTAGCCAAGATCATGAAAGCGGCCGCCGTCCGCTTGATTAAGAAAGGGAACAGTTAACACATGAGTCCGCCCATTGTAACGTTCCTAGAACCAACTTCAAAATTCTTCGCCAGAACAACACCTTCATATTACAACGCAGTAACAGCAAAATACCTGTTGTCCACACAACAACAAAAACCGTCAAATTGGATAAAGCTACGCTACAGCAACAACAACAATACCAGGTGCAGTAGCGCCAGTGACGCTAAAATTGTGCCAAGAGTAAGGAATAGCAAGCAGGGCATACAAAGTAAACAGGACTTTACAAAAAAAAAAACAGAACAAATGGTTTTTTCGGCAAAATCAATGTATTTTATTCAAAATAGTCTCCTTCTGACTCAATACAGCTTTTTGCACGGTCCAAAAGCATGTCGAACGAGTGTTTTTGCTCGTTGGCCGCCAGTATGTCGGTGTAAGCCTTTTGAATGGCCTCTACGTCAGCATAAAGCTTTCCTTTCATGGGCATATGCATTTTTCCGAAAAGGAAGAAGTCGCACGGTGCCATATCAGGTGAATACGGGGAGTGGTTAATTGTTACAATGTCATTTTTGGTCAAATAATCGATCACAAGCGTCGAACGATGAGACGGCGCATTATCGTGCAACAACTTTCAATCTTCGCGATATTCGGGCCGAGCACGGCGCACCAAACGCTTCAAAACTCCCAGGTGGAATACCGCGTTAACGCTTCAATTCCATTTCCATGAATATCAATGATAATTTCGGCTGATTTTTGATAAAGTCACGCACAGTTTCGATGGAATTTCCGGTGATCACGGATTTTGGTTGGCCCACATATTGATCATAATTTTCTTGTTTCATCAATTGCAACGTTTCGGTAAAAGTTTAACCAATTTTAAAATAAAATTTAATGTAGGCTCTTTGATCGAAGCTCATTTTTGAACCGATAACGCAAACATACTGACACTTAAATGTCGCCACCAGGGGCGTTAGATTCAAAAAGTCCTGTAAGTTTTAGTTCTAGTTTGGATATTAAATAATATCACAAAAATTAAATCTGACAAATAAAACATAGTCCACAAAAATGTAAATCGTGTTAAATGGAATAAAATCGTGTAAAAAAATTTCCAAAATTTCCAATCTTATTTAATCCAAACCTTGTACATAAAGACCGTGTTAAAACAAAATTAGGGATATATTATTGCTTTAATTAATGAGAACGCAATATAATTCAATGGACGCTTCTACTCTCCTTAATTTGGGACATCCGTGAAATTTGAAGTTTTTGGTTGCCAGTATCGATATTTTGTAGTTATTAAAATTTAAACTTATTATTAAACTTACTATATTTGAAATATTTTTTAACTAACTCAAAATCACAGCCGAATACAATTATTATAAATATATTATTGTTATTATAGACTAATTTTAATAGTTGGATTTTAGTTTGGTCCTTTACATTATTGAAAATTATGGGTGAAAATGTAGATGTGTGAAAAACCATGTACACAAATTGACCATTTCAACATTGCTGCAATGTGAATAGAACAACTAATTTCTGCGTTGTCACTACGGCAGTAGTCGGCGTGAAAGGAAATGCGGAACAGTAAGTGAGCACGAAACTAAAGGCACCCAGTGAAAACTCTTTTACCTTAAAATTTGTGAAAATTTATTTTTTATATTAATTTGAACTTATGAACCTAAGCTCTAACTAAACTAAATAAGCGATAACTTCTATACAAATTGAGTTAACGTGATTATGTGTTCCTTGGCACCAAAAGAAAGTTGTTATTGTAGATGGAATTTGTTCTTTGCCACGACAACAAGATACTAAACCAGATTTTATGTCGAATATATCGCTCAGTATGTGAATTATATTCATAAAATTTTTTGGAAACATGTTTCTTGGTATACTTCAATAATGCCAGACGTTTTCCTAGTTCCAATATGAGGTTTGTACAAAAAATTTCGTAAATTTTGAATTTTGGCGGACTACGTGTGTTCGATGTTTGCTTATTTCAAAAAATGCATCAAAGTATCTGCATACAGTTATGTAAAATAAAAACAAAATTAAGTGCGCGCACCGAATGTTGACTGTGACATACTCGTATGGTGAAGCTACCTTGGACAATAGTAACGTTTATCGTTTCGCAGAAGGTTGAGAAGATGTGAACGAAGAACAGCCCAAGCCCAAGAAAAGAATAAAACATTAATGAAGTGAGGAAAATAGTATTGGCCAATCGTCGTACAATCATAGGTAAGGGTCAAATGGTCAATCAAGAATATTAGTGGTGCCGAAACTGGTTTCAAACCCATAGCCTTTTAGGCCAAGTTGTTCAGAAAAATTTTTAGAACATTTTCCTATCTGCTCTTTTATAGGAAAAAATCGACCGCCATTAATGTACAGGGTGTCACAAAATTGAAGCAGGATTTAAATCTTCTTTCATTTCAATTAGTTTTAAATAGTGTTTATCAACAGATACTAATGTCTCATATTTCAAATTTCAAAAATATGCACCAAAGCAAATGCAAACTTTTACATGGAACACATAGACGACGGCAAGGGAAATATTAAAATATGGTACATAAGTTCGTATGTGCATAGTTATTTATTTTTAGTTAAGCATAATTTAGACAACAAGACCACTTTATGACAGCAGCTGCAGTTATCGCTGTCGCTAATTTGAAACTATTTCTAATATTGACGACAATTGTTAGCTGTAGTGTTGACGCTAATATGTGAAATGTAAAATTATTCAGAGCTCGAAGTCTAACGTTATGTTATCAACAGAAGTATATATCGAAATATCATTTGTAATAACAACAGATAATTTAAAACAAATAAATGGACTTAATTTTTGCACAAGAGAATTTCTTATTTAACAAAACGTCTAAATTTCAATCGAGTAAACAGTTTTACTAGTACGGCAATAAGGACGTTGTGTACGTCAGCTGATTAATATGCGCTTCCGTTTTGAAAATGTTCAAAAAACTTCATTTGCTCCCTTGCAGTCGTCATTGTGTTCAAAGCAATAAACATACATTAACATACATACATACATAGTTCATGCACTAAATATATTAAATAAGGATATAGATACATATATAAATATATATTTACAATAATTAAATTTCTACCATTATATGTACATTTGTAAATAAAAAGCATAAATTGATTAAAGCGTAAACATGCTCCATTTCTCGTTTAGCATAATCAGCGTAACTTGCGTTAGCTATTACCTCGATATGTTCACAGACGCAAATTCCTTCCTCACAGTAGGCACACACTTGCCATTTACGTGTATTCGTTAGCCCCTTATAACAAAGATGAGACTCGTTGCTGAGCAATGGTTCGTATTGTTGTTGTTGATTAAATTGCAGATCCTTCAGCTGCCGCCTAACACTGCTGCCCACACCGCCAATTAAGTTTGTGTCCTGATATTCATAGGGGTCATTTCGTCGCATACGATATACACTGCACTTGCGTTCTAATGGAGCAGTTGGTGGTTCTTTCATATGCTCTTCATCGTTAATGATTCCTCTTGATATATTACTACTCTCAATCTTACTAAACGGTTTGGATAGTGCTTTGGGTTGTTGATGTTCAAGTTTACCTACGTGCCCTGGCGAGGGCATCGGCGTGGCCGGTGTAACAATAATTGCATCATGGTGAGATACATTAATGGTAGTTTTATCTACAGGCATAGTTCCCACCTTTTCTGAGGTGGTAATTGCACCTTCGGCCGCAGCCAATGGCGACGTAGGTGGCGTAACTTCCATTTGTGAGACAAGTGGTAACGTAGCTGTAGCCGACTTTGGGAGCTTTGTTTGATGAAAGCTACTAGCACCACTGCCTGAATGCCGGTGGACCAACTTCGGTAAAATGCCTCCATGAGAATGATGCTGTTGATGTGCGAACTGATAGTGAGGATGTGGATGTGCTTGAATAGGATGAGCATGGCTATGAGAATGGTGCATTTGAGTATGTACATACTGTACGCGCATTTGTAGCACCGACTGATTATCACCTTCATCGATAGGCAGTAGAAGCTTCGATTGTGTTGTATAGCTCGCACTTAATTTCCTACTCTGTGTTTGTGGCGTGCGCAGATAGTTGGTCGGCAGCTGGTGGAACTGACGTGATTGGGTGCGCGTTGGTGTTGAAGCGCCATGTTCACTACCTGATAACGCTGACAATTTCGGTGGATGTAGTTTTGCTTGCAATTGCTGAGTTTTCTTCTGTTGACGCTGCCGTTGACGTGCCTGGCGTGAAGCCAGCGAAGCGCCACCAGCTGCAGCATACATTTTTAACTATTTTCACGTACCGTATTTACAAATATGGCGAATTTACTAATTTAAAGCAGTTCTTTAAATATTTCACTAGAGCAAATGCAGTCATTTCTATATATTTGAGCTACGGTGCAAGAGAGGAAGAGTCCATTTTTGATATTCCCAACTTAGCGTCATTATTACACCACTTATTTACATATGTATGTACGCTTTTACTGTAAAAAGAAATCTGTTTGAAGCTTTAAACAAACCTGTTTCTAATTTAGCGCAATACACTCAGTTTGTAATCATGGTACCCTATATATAACGAGTAAATTCAAATGAATGGTCTATGAACTCTGCAATACTATACAATATATAGTATGTGTAACTCAATATCGGTGTGGAAGAGAGTCATAAAACCAAATATGTCATTAGATAAGTTGTGATCTTTGAAAAATAAAAAGTTGTGTCTCCTTAAGCGGATAAAGATTACATATGACCTTTGTTTTTCACTGCTCACCAATGATAGTTCCATTCCGAACTACAAGTACATACAGTGGACCAATAAAGTTTACATACACCTGGTTTTATTGAATTACGACACGTTTATTTGTTATAAAGTTAATAAATTTTGTGGTTTTTTTCTATCCATTTCAAAAGATGTATATTTAGCATTAAATTTAGCATATCAAAATATTTTTTTTACACAAATAAAAAAAATTAATGCTAAAGCTTAAAATGGGCATAATTTATATCAAAAAAGTTTACGCACACCAATGATTATTTATATAAATCAAAAGTAATTACAATAGTTTTAGCGGTTTTTGGCCTACATTTTGTTGCTATTATTGTCCCTAGACATCGATGTATGCTCCCCACTCAATTTCTAGTATTATTTCCGGATATTTTGACCCACTAAGTCCATGATTCAGCTTTTTGGCTTTATTTTGATAAAATTCGATGTTTTCGAATACGATTTTCCAAAAAGTTCCAGATATTTTGAATAGGATTAACTAGAAATTTTTAAGCTTTAGCATTATTATTTTTATTTGTGTAAGAAAAAAAATACTTTGATATGCTAAATCTAATGCTAAATATACATCTTTTGAAATGGATAGAAAAAAACACAAAATTTATTCATTTAATAACAAATAAAAGTGTCGTAATTTAATAGAACTAGGTGTATGTCAAAATTGTGCTTGGCGACTTTAACGCCAGGGTGGGCAAAGAAGGCACTACGGTCGGTAAATTCAGCCTCCACGAGGAAACATCCCCAAATGAGTTGAGGCTGATCGACTTCGCCGGGGACCGAAATACGGTTATCTGTAGTACTAGATTCCAGCATAAGACGATTCATCAAGCTACCTGGCAGTCTCCGGATCGAAAAACCACCAACCAGATCGATCATGTTGTGATAGACGGAAGACACGTTTCCAGTGTTTAAGATGTGCTTGCACTCCGAGGTACTAACATCGACTCGGACCACTATATTGTTGCAGCCAAGATTCGCACCCGCCTCTGTGCAGCAAAAAACGCACGCCAACAAACACAAGGAAGGTTCGACGTCGAGAAGCTGCAATCACAACAGACAGCCGAACGATTTTCTACTCGGCTTGCACTCCTGCTCTCTGAGAGCACTCGTCAACAACTCGGTATAAGGGAACTGTGGGACGGCATTTCAAACTGCTCACGTACAGCTGCAATTGAAACCATTGGTTTTTGGAAAGTACAAAAGAACAGCTGGTACGACGAGGAGTGTCGTGTCGCAGCGAAAAGAAAACAGGCTGCCTACCTCGCAACGTTACGATCGACCACAAGACGTACGGGATGGGATAGATACCGAGAGCTGAAGAGGGAAGCGAGACGCATTTGAAGACAGAAAAAGAAAGAGGCCGAAATGCGTGACTACGAAGAGCTTGATAAGCTGGCCGACAGGGGTAATGCTCGAAAATTCTACGAGAAGATGCGGCAACTTACAGAAGGTTTCAAGACCGGAGCATACTCTTGTAGAACCCCCAAAGGTGATCTAGTCACCGATGCCCAAAGCATACTTAAATTATGGAGGGAACACCTCTCCATCCTGCTGAATGGCAGTGAACGTACAACACCAGGAGAAGGCGAACCCGATTCCCCAATCGATGACGATGGAGCAGACGTTCCATTGCCCGACCATGAAGAGGTTCCAATAGCAATTGCCCGCCTGAAAAGCAACAAAGCGGCAGGGGCTGACGGATTGCCGGCCGAGCTATTCAAACACGGCGGCGAAGAACTGATAAGGAGCATGCATCAGCTTCTTTGCAAAATATGGTCGAACTTAAGTGTGCTATGCCCAATCCTTAAAAAAGGAGACCCCACAATCTGCGCCAACTACCGTGGGATAAGCCTCCTCAACATAAGGTTCTATCAAGCGTATTGTGTGAAAGATTAAAGCCCACCGTCAACAAACTGATTGGACCTTATCAGTGTGGCTTTAGACCTGGCAAATCAACAACCGACCAGATATTCACCATGCGCCAAATCTTGGAAAAGACCCATGAAAGGAGAATCGACACGCACCACCTATTCGTCGATTTCAAAGCTGCTTTCGACAGCACGAAATGGAGCTGCCTCTATGCCGCGATGTCTGAATTTGGTATCCCCGCAAAACTAATACGGCTGAATAAACTGACGTTGAGCAGCACCAAAAGCTCCGTCAGAATCGGGAAGGACCTCTCCGAGCCGTTCGATACCAAACGAGGTCTCAGACAAGGCGACTCCCTATCGTACGACTTCTTCAATCTGCTGCAGGAGAAAATTATTCGAGCTGCAGAGCTTAATCGAGCAGGTACAATCTTTTATAAGAGTGTACAGCTGCTAGCGTATGCCGCGCCGTTAGTTCTGCTTTCTCCAGACTGAACAAGGAAGCAACTCAAATGGGGCTTGCAGTGAACGAGGGCAAGACGAAATATCTAGTGTCATCAAACAAACAGTCGTCGCACTGGCGACTTGGCTCTCACGTCACTGTTGACAGCCATAACTTTGAAGTTGTAGATAATTTCATCTATGTAGGAACCAGCATTAACACCACCAACAATGTCAGCCTGGAAATCCAACGCAGGATTACTCTTGCCAACAGGTGCTACTTCGGACTGAGTAGGCAATTGAAAAGTAAAGTCCTCTCTCGACGAACAAAAATCAAACTCCATAAGTCGCTCATTATTCCCGTCCTGCTATATGGTGCAGAGGCTTGGACGATGACAACAACCGATGAGTCGACAATGCGAGTTTTCGAGAGAAAAGTTCTGCGAAAGATTTATGGTCCTTTGCGCGTTGGCTACGGCGAATATCGCATTCGATGGAACGATGAGCTGTACGAGATATACGACGACATTGACATAGTTCAGCGAATTAAAAGACAGCGGCTACGCTGGCTAGGTCATATTGTCCGGATGGATGAAAACGCTCCAGTTCTGAAAGTATTCGACGCAGTACCCGCCGCGGGAAGCAGAGGAAGAGGAAGACCTCCACTCCGTTGGAAGGATCAAGTGGAGAGGGACCTTGCTTCGCTTGGAATATCCAATTGGCGCCACGTAGCGTAGAGAAGAAACGACTAGCGCGCTGTTGTTGACTCGGCTATAATCGCGTAAGCGGTGCCTACGCCAGTAAAGAAGAAGAAGAAGAGAAGGTGTATGTAAACTTTATTGGTCCACTGTATTTAGGCATAAAATTGACAAATTTTTAACTGATACCAATCATCAGCGGAAGCATTTCATAAGATTTCAAAGAAAACGTAAGTCTGTACAAAGTAGTATATACCTACATATAAGTACATATGCATATGGTTGAAAAATGGCATATGTACTCTTAAAATTTTCACTACATATAGATAAACGGTTTGTTAAGCTCTAAATGTAGGTAAAGAAGAAAGCAATCATATATTATGTATATGAACATACTACACCCAAAATAGTAAGTGGTTTCACTGAAAGAAAGTTACGACTTTTATTGTTTTATCTTATTTAAAAGTTTTAGTCCATTTAAATTAACTTATTAATATATTTAAACTTGGTGAACATGATAAAAGCACATATGTATAGGTACATTATAAACTAATTCCAAATATTGTATAATTTTCGTCAGAGTTTATTTATGACATATTCTACCACACCGATCAATCCACACTAATTTATGTTAATAACCAATTATTATGAGAATATCAAAAATTCATAAAAACTAATCAATATGTAATAGGTTTATATAAACTGATATTATTACTTATTTATTAATATATCAGAAATTATTGTTAACACCTAGGTACATTTTAAAACGAAGAGAACTTTAGAATTTAATTTAATTTTATCTTCTCTGAGCGGGTTGATTACACGATTATAATTGACTTATATACATATGTAAATATATGTACATACATTAGATTTGAGAACAGTTGTTTAAGATGCTCTATATTCTAATTCTATAGACTGCTGAAGACGCACTACGATTATATGGTAAACAAAGAGTATAATTACTATCGGAAAGCTGTAAAAAGAAAAATAGTGAATTTTAGTATACGAATAAGCGATTGGTGTGATTATGTTAATGCTGTGCATAAAAAATAAAAGTACAACTATTTGATGGAAAGTATTGCAAAGTTTTCTAATTAGTAAGGCCTCTTGTTTACTTTAGTTAACTACGAAAGTAGGGAGTAAACTTACTATTTTGAACTATGTTACATATAGTATATCATAGTTTTTTTTTTTAAATATTTAAAATTGAATTGAGAAATTTCACTGAGCTGCATGCAAATCTCCTTAGTACATATTTATACTAATCTGTGCGAAAGTGAATTGCCATGCAAAATGAAAATTTATTACAGGGAATGCACGTATTAAAATCCAAATTATTTCCCTTAATTTCATTGTGGAAATTAGGTAAATAAGGATACATCTACAGCACGGTACGGAATATGAAAGAATCAACTATTTTCTTATTAAAATATGTTGTATTCCACAACTTTCCTTTATCTAAAATTAACATTTCATTGTATTCATAACATTTTTATACTCTCGCATTATGCATAATAATTTTGTTCCCTTAACGGCTATTTATGACACTTTAAACTGGATACATAAAAGGTATTGTTGGCGGACGTTTCAGGGACCCACTCTCCATTTAACTGTTTTGTTAAAAGGTACTAAAAGTGCAATAACTTATTAGCTAACTGTGCCAGACGCCAAGATAGTACGTGTGGGCTTCATAGGAGGCGGTGTACAAATTGAAAAAAGACGTAAGCACTACCCACTTTTTGGTTAATTGATATGCCTCAGGAACTCCCAAGTAATTTTATTGAAATTTAGTTAAAATTTATGAAATAGAAGTATAAGCACACCTTTTAAGACTGGCGAACACGAAGTGGAATTGTGAAATAAAGATATAATTTTAATATTATTAGGTTTAAAAACGGAAGAGTCACCAATTAAAAGGAAAAGGCTGGCTCCCACAAGCAAATGCACTATAATCTCCAGCTCATAAAGGAGCAAGAATGTGAAGCAGAGATAAAGAGATGCCCAACTCTTCTGTCACTGGAAATGTGAGAACCGCTCACGTACCGAGTAATGACAGTTGACTGGATTGGGTAGGTTTTGATGTTTTGCAATTGGAATGACTGAAACGGCCATATTGAAATTATACCAAAAATGTATGTGAACGGAGGGATTTGTTGCCGCCGTTCAAGTTCGCTAATAAAAAATGTAAAGCAATGATAATCGAAATTTAAATATATTTCATGAAATGATTAAAAACATTTATCAATTGAGAACTAACAGGCTTAGTTCACCTTATTAAGTATTGAAAGATCAAAAGTCAGTTGTTTTAATATACCATAAAATCATAAAAAAGCATTTAAGTAGTTTCGCCATATATTAAAAGTCCAATATAAAATAATTTGCAATCGTAATAAATATTGGGTGTTTTAATTTAAATGCCCGAAAATTCTTATTTTGTTCGATCTGGCCACAATGGAAAATGTTATAAAAAACGCTTATTTTGAGGCGCTCTCACACTGGAACAAGGTGGGCATCCCATTATCCCTGATATGAAGTATACAGACTTTCTGAAGGAGTTATAATTGTATTAGAGCAGTGTGAGTAGATCGAGAACATGATAAATTAAGTCTCCTTTTGGGAGATTCCATCAGAAAAACTCAACAATTCGAGCAAAATCAACACAAGAAACTAGAGGCAGGCCATCAAGCTTTGATAAAGACGATTCCTAACAAAACACTAAAAGAAGGATGATATTGAGGTTCTGTGTTGCCTACAGAAGATTGAATGATGTAACGAAGAAAAAATACTTAGAACCGATGACATTAATGATCGACTCCTCATTAGCCACAGAATTTTCGTCAAATTTTTGTTTAAAACAAGATTTTCTGTAAGGCATTTAGTTTATATAGTGTTCCTGCCACCTTTGAAAGAATTATGAACCTGGAATAAAATGGATTGCATTGGAAGACCTGTTTGGAGTACATAGACGATATCATTCATGTTGGCAATAAACACCTTAGCGTAGCGTACAAAGGAAATAAGCTTATTCGGGCACATTGTGACAACAGTCGGTGTATGTAACATCGACAATAAAATTTTTTCCAAGCGTAGCTAGTAGCTCAATGTTAGCATATCTGATATGGAAAATGATAGGCGTTCTATCACAATTCATAGATGTACAGAGCATTATAGCCAGAGGGAATTTATTGTGTAACTCGGAGATGATTATTGTAATTGATGAAGTACTTAAACATTTATGGTCAGTGATTTCGAGGCGATTTCATTATAGATGTCCGATTTATAAAAATAACATCCGCAGAAGCCTATGGTTCGAAGGAACTACGAAAAAGTGAGCAGGAAAACTCAGACGTGCAATGCATGGAGAGGAATTGAGAAATGAATGCAAAGGTTTTACTGGGTTGATTGGCGTCAATAAGTTGCGGAGTAGATTGCTAACTGTGCTGAGTGTATTGTAGCTAAAGGGCCTATCTAAAGGCAGACGAAGCAGTACAATGTTAATATACCTTTTGAGAGAAATGCCATGGATGTAGTTTTCCACAAGGAACAAATATGTTTTGGTAGCTATAGACAATTTCAGTAAATGGCTAATCAAGTTGCTAAAACAGTAGACGTAATCATGATCAATTGGGTAACGTGGTATGGTGTTCAAATAAAGCTACATTACATCCGTAGTCCGTTGGCATGGTAGAATGCTTCAATCGAATTTTGGAAAAACATTTGAGGAAAGATAGGTACCAATTCCTTTATGAAACCACGGCGCAGACTGCAGAAAGAGGAATTTTTGGTAATCATCTTCAGTGGGAGGAGATATGGAGTATTTTTATATGACCTACAACGAAAGAAAATGTCGTCCCACTGTAGTGTAGTTGGAAGTGGTGTACTAAGTTATTAAACGACTAGGTGATTGCATATAACCATTGGAAGACCTAGAAATAAAATTAAAGTAATTCATCTGAAACGCCTTGCGATCAAACATAAGTTTAGGGCACTGTTATGAATACTGTTGCTTTTTTTGGTCTATTAGACAAAATTTGGTCCACTTTTTTCTCTTGGTCCACTGGTTCATCACTTTTTGAAATTACATACTTATATAGTTGACTGTTCTCAACTTATCGAATCTTAATTTCGCATGTTGAGGCTGAGTAAAGGAAACTTTCCGTACTGTGCCAACATAGAACTTTTTTGGGAAGGAGTAGGTTTCATAAGAAATGAATTATGATAAGCTGCTTATTGTTGTCCTATTGATATTATTTTTGTTTTGCTATGCATACTTTTAATATTTTTATTATTATATAAGCACTTAAGTTTGAAGAACATCTCATATTGCTTTTGTTATCTACTAGAGTGAGTGAAAAAAGTTAATATTTTTTCGCTTCGTACTCTTTTAGATTCATATACACACCTCCACGAAAATGGTTCCAAGTATGCGCTCTTAATTTTACCGAGAAGGTTTCACGCCTTAAAGTTTATCAGATAAGTAATTAAATCGCACTACTAAAAATATCTCGATTCATAAATTTTGTAGGAAATGGAATGCTGTAGAAAAGTTTCTTACAACTTTTCATAAATCTAGCCGGTTAAACGATATTATACGTAACGGTTTTAAGCCAAATTTTTTTCTTTTGAATTGATTAGAAATCAATGAAAAAAAAAAACTATTTGAAATTGTAACATGGTTTATTATGGCTGTAAATTAGTCTATTGGCATACTTTTGCAACATGTTGTTAGAGAATACAATATTTTTGTTCATCTAGTGGTTGTTGTATCACCTAAAACTAATCGAGATAGATATAGAGTTATATACATATATCATTGGATCGGATCACAATGCCTCATATATTGGTACTGTTGAAAAATAATAAAAACGATAAATTAAAAATAGAATAAATAAAATAAATAGAGAAATTAAGTTTTACCCCCGAAATGGTATAAAAGGATTTTATAAGAATCGGAAGCAAAATTTGACGATGGGAGAAAATCTCTACAGTAATAAAAAGAGACTTCCAAAAATTTGTAACCGTCAAAAGTACAAACAACGAAAAACCACTAAACACGTATAAAAATTTTTTAACAAAAGCACAAATTAGTGACTGAAAATGTACACTGATCGGCAATATACTCGTTCTCGTCAACAACAAAAAAGACCACAGACAGTTTAATATAAACAAAAAATCTGTCTAATATATACGAAATTACCTGTGAATATCATACAAAGCTTAATGCGGTGAAAGGCGTGGCCTTAGGGATCAAAATGTAATCGAAGTTAATAAAATCAAAAAAATATACCAACTTCCTAAAAATCTAAAGATTGGCTTTGAAACTATTCAAATCAAACGTTATATTCCTAAACTTATGCTATGCAGAATATGTTACATTATCAGTCATCCAAAAAAGAGGTGTACCAATACTCCCATTTGTGTCACATATGCCTTACCCTAGCACTCAGAAGTAATAAATTGCACTCGAAGCAAATGTACTAACTGTAATTCTACCTACGACCAACCATAACAATTTATCCCAAAGAGTTGAACAATACTATTGACACTAGTTTTGCGAACGATATTATTTTGAGCGATATGAACGGAAGGCATCCGCTTTGGCGCTCTCACTATATCAACTCCAGATGAATAATGTTTGAAAATTTTATGTTACAAAATAATTCTTAACAACTGCAAATTCACTCACTATTCCACTCACCATTCTTTAACTACTATTGACATCTCAAGAAGTAGCCCCAATTTATCGAAAAAGACGGTGGACGATATGTCCGATCGAGATCATCATCCAATAATACTCATTTATAGCAAAAATTCTGCGAATACTTATTTACAACCATAGATTCAAAGCTGCAAACGGCCTCTCTATATCTATATATAATATATATATACGAATACTGATAAAATTAGTAAAGAGACGGCCAACAAACGAAAGCTATTAGGCGAGCAGCCAATGTAAGTATTCCGCATTCTAAACCATACAAGAAGAGACGAAATACCTGTTGGTGAACAAACGACCTGCTTTATGGCTCATATCAGCCCAAACACTCCAACACAAAAAGTCTGTCGAACAGTAAGAGCTTTCACGGACAAACCCACCTCTTATTGACGGATTTTTCAATATGACGCCAGCAGCGTAATTGGGCCGTACTTCTTCCGTGATGATCAGAATAGGAATCGCAACGATAACTGAATATTTTTGACCCGAATGATATGAGCTTGGATAATATGTGGTTCCAACACAAGCCACACGGTGAGTGACACAATTGAATTATTGAAAACGTAAACGTAAAAATGAACATGTTATCTCACGAAATGGCCAAGTCAATTGACCGCCGTTGTCGTGCGATTTGTCGACGATTGATGAACTTCGTACGAATATCAAACGTGAAATTACAGCAGTATCGGCCGATTTATGCTTGAAAACCGTCGAAAATAGGGTTCAACATCTGGATTTTTGCCAGCGTGCCCGTGGTGGCCATGCAAAAGAAATCGAGTTTCATACAAAATGGGCTCGAATGTACTTTCACAGAATAAAGAATTCCATTAATATCCTTCTTTTATTAGACAAAAACGTTTGTAGCGCTCTTATTGAAAACCCCGTTACATTCACTTATATAAATATTCTACTGGTATTACAAACGCTCCAAATGGCAGAAATACTTTCCACTTATTTTGCATCGGTTTCTGCAGATGAACAATTTTCATGTGAATACAAATGCAAATATTAAATTCCGCCAGTAGTCTTGAATTGTTTGAACTGGAAAATAACCTTCAAAATGCTAAAGAGAATTGTCCCATCCCGGTCAGAATCACCTATGCAATGATTAAAAACGCACCTCTGCCCACTAGGCGATTTCAAAGGCCAAAAATAAAAAAATAAAAGTTTGTAATTTATCACTATTTCTATCAAAGTTATTTCTAAAAAAACCAATAAAACTAACGGTAAACACATTTTTGCTCTATCCCATTCCTAAACGCTACGAAAAGCGATAAAAGTGAAAATCGCATAAAAATTATCTCTTATAATAAATTAAATTGCAATATAAAATCGTGTTTAGTTGCCGTGAATCAAAATGAATAGTGAGAAAAAAGGTATATGTTATATAATTAAGCCATTTTTTCGTAATAATAAATTGTTTTATTGTACTATTGTTTTACAAGTGACCTGTTGAGTGATATATTTTCCTTTATACATCGAATTAAGTAATAAAAAAATTGTGATCCCTGTCTCGCCCTCAAATGAGTCAAGTTTGTTCATATTAGTTACTGTTTTCCAAGTCTATAACTCTTGCCAACAGGTGCTACTTCGGACTGAGTAGACAATTGAGAAGCAAAGTCCTCTTTCGACAAACAAAAACCAAACTCTATAAGTCACTCATAATTCCCGTCCTGCTATATAGTGCAGAGGCTTTGACGATGTTAACAAAGGATGAGTCGACGTTGCAAGTTTTCGAGAGAAAAGTTCTGCGAAAGATTTATGGTCCTTTGCGCGTTGGCCACGGCGAATATCGCATTCGATGGAACGATGAGCTGTACGACATATACGACGACATTGACATAGTTCAGCGAATTAAAAGACAGCGGCTACACTGGCTAGGTCATATTGTCCGGATGGACGAAAACACACCAGCTCTGAAAGTATTCGACGCAGTACTCGCCGGGGGAAGAACCTGGCTGCGCTTGGAATATCCAATTGGCGCCACGTAGCGAAAAGAAGAAACGACTGGCGCGCTGTTGTTAACTCGGCTATAATCGCGTAAGCGGTGTCTACGCCAATTAAAAAGAAGAATAATAGGAAAATGTGGCCTTTATGGCAGGTCTGGTCAAAGCAAATATAAGCAGAAATTTGAAAATAATAATTTGGAAGGAAATTATTTATTTGTCACGATATATGTACCTCTACAACTGAAAATAAAATCGCAAAATGGTGAAGAGTACAAACAAATTTAGAAAAACTCCAGACCTTCCTCCACCCGTTATTGCCGTCCTGTTCCAATTCAATTTCAAAAAGAATCAGTTCAATCAACCAATATTCATGGTATTATCTTCGTTCGTCAGTCCATAAAATTTTTATTTACCTTCGTTATGTTGTTCAATATGCAACAATTTCAATTGGAGAGCTCTGAGAAGAATCTGCTGAGTCAAGCAATTAGGACTTGCAAATCCGATTACTTTTGAACTTAGATGCTTCCATCACCAGTCAAAGACAAACTATCATGCAAAATTAAATCAGTTTTTGATTTAGTGGAATAATATTAAAAAAATTGCTTTTTCGTTCATCAACTTTTTTAATTTAATAATTAAAATAATTACTTAAAATTCGTTACCATCGGGGATTGGCGGAGTGAAAAACAGGAGGGGGAGATTTTAAAAAGCTTTGGTAAAAGTTTCACTTTTATATAAGCAGAGAAAGTATTTTTGGCCGCTGATTCCATACAAGACCGACCACTGTGCTCTGGTACTAAAAAGTCGTTTAAGTAATTTATACAATTTACTCCTCACAAAATAATTTGTCTTCCAAAAAATATGAATAAAAAACATGACTACAAAAATTATCGCCCTATCTCGCTTTTATCATGTTTAACCCTTTCGCGTCTACTGAGACAATATATCTCACTTGCATTCGAAATGCTACATCTTTTTTTTTTTATGAATGAAAACGTGTATCTGAAATGTCCCAATATGTGACTTTGGTTTTGTTTATGATAAAAATCCCTCAGCATGTATTAAAAATATGCCGTTTGGCAGTACTAGTCAACTTTTGTGTAAAGCAAAATAGTGTGTGGATTTTGCCAATTCCTGCTTGAATTTTGCCTAAAACATTTAAAAAATATTCAGAACGGTGAGTTTTATACACGTTTTAAATTCTTGTGATATATTGTCTCAATATAACTTTAATATTGGATTAAGCTCCGACGATGAAGATTTTAGCCCTTCTGAATCGGACGACGAAAAACAGCCTGAAGACGACTTACAACTTACCGCAATTTCTGATAATTTTCCTCGAGGAACTACGGAGTTCAATGCATTCAGAAAGACTTTTCAAAAAAGTTTGTGCATTTTAATCGCACAGTGTACAAATCAGCGAATAAGAAAATTGAATACACTGGTAAAGTTATCAAAGTTAGCTAGTACTATCCGTGATAAGGAAGTGGCTATTGAATTCAACCGATTTTTCACATCAATTTCATTAATGAAAATGCTGTTGGAACATACAAGTATTTGGGAAATCAATAGGAAACTCCGAAGTTCGAGTCGCAACCAGAACGTAGGCAAAGGCAGTTCCAAATAAACTGTGATGGTATAATGGCTACGCGTTGAATAGATTCCAAGGAAGTACTAATTGCTTTTAACTGCCACAAATCAATAATTTCCAACGTAGACAGAAAACAAAAGGATGGTAAAAAGAAACAAGTTGATTGTCCCTCAGCTATTGTGGACTACAAGCATATAATGAGCGGCGTAGACCTGGCCGATCAAAAATCAGTGTATACGATCTTAATTGAAAATCTCAAAGGTGGCGGAAGAAAGTATTTTTCAAAGTTCTGATGCTTTCCTTAGTACCGTAGTAGTTCATGGTACCATTAGCAGAGTAATTGATTTCGGAAGGAACAAAACATAAAAAATAAAAACTCGTCGGACTGGCGGAAGACCAGGTAAATGTACACGCACTGTATTATTGAATATAGGCGATCATTTACCAATAAAAGGGCTTCTCGACGTCGTTTGCACTTCGTTATAAAAGGAAACAAGAACTAATTTCATCTGCTCCGGATTGCTGAAATGTCAATCCCTATCATAAATAAATGTTTTTCTAGCAGAAAAGCTATAACATTTTCTAATTAAATATATAACATTTCAAAACTAATGGTTTTTCTACATGAGACATTTTTATAGGGACTTATATATAAAATCTTATTGGGATAATATGTCCCAGGATAACGAAAAGACAGCGATTTTTTAAGTATGCAGAACATACATTTTACATTATTTTCACATTTTGAAAACAAAATATTATATTAAAACGCATACAACATTTTTTATTTAAAAACATAATAATAAAAAAATTAGACATTGAAGAATGCATTTTTAAATTAACTGGGAATAAAATTTACAACTACATACAAAACATCGATAACGTCCTGCACACAGACTTCAAGGCTCAAGCTCACTCAAAAACAAACCTTAAAATTAATTCAACAATCACTAAAATCTTCAAAATGGCCCTGGTAAATGATATTTCAAAAAAATTAATTTTGCTAAGTTGGTAGGACTGCCCTTAATTACTACGCCAAATTCATCAAACGATTTGTTTACAGCAGTTGCTTAAACTCATATGAAACTAACTTACGAACACCTACTTTCAAAGGAATCACCACTACCTTGCACGAACTGTAATAATACCCTAATCATGCTACAATGACACATCGCGAAATGTTAATTTTCGCACCTCCAATACTATTAAAATTAGAATTGAAAGGTACACATGCCTAAAATAATATGTTTTTATACAAAATGGGACGAAGGCTTCATACATAAGGTTTAAATCCCTTAGTCTGTCTGTTAATTTATTTTCAGGGTATTTATAATAGTAGTATGTATGGCTATGTGTCGAAAATGGGTAGAATCGGGTCAACACTTCCCTTAGCTCCCATTTATATAATAAACAGATTTTTGAACCCTCCTAGTGAGTTTATAGTGCATACTGCATGCAATATGTGAGGTATATACATATATCAATGAAAATGAGACAGCGGGTTTTCCGGCATTTTCCATAAATTATATTTTTAATAGAATTTTATTTGAAGCGAACTGAAATACAGCATAAAACTTAGTGTAAGTTTATGATCAATGTAAGTCAAGAAGATACCAAATTTAATATGTATATAATATTTTATATATATATATTGTTATAATATAACTCTTTCGTGACAATTTTTAATATAATGTTTTGCCAGTTTATGTTTTTTATTGATGTTTGACGATTAATATCTTGTATACAATGAACTGAACCGAAAAAAATATGCGGACCAATTTTGTAGTGCTGTAAATTTTCTACAAAATCTATAAACGAGATGTTTTTTCAAGTAGTTGCAAGCGAGATTTTTTTATTTAATAATAATGTAGAGGTGTATAAGAGTCTATTTTTCTGTGTAACTAGCGAAAAAACTGTTTTTTACTTACGCTATTATATACATTTTTTTTTATAAATTTATACTAAATTCAATACATATGTGCAATATGCCAACACATGTTACAATAATCGGGAACCTGAAGCATGTACTACAATTTATAAATTTAACTGTGAATGATCTCAAAAGAATATTAAAATAAAAAACACAGCAGTAGAATCTTTAAAAAAATTAAATTCAAGCAAGAAATTGAATGTATAATTCCTTTGTGTATGTGAAAATATATTTTATTTTTTGCTCACATTCCCCTTCTTGGGATTCGAATTAGATTTGGTCCTTTTTTACCCAATTTGGCCCACTTTTTGGTCTAAGAATTAAAACACAAACGGCAACCGCGGTTATGTACATGAATACCAGACTAAACAGACTGAACATTAATTTGCCAGAATCAACCAGACGGAAAGTTTCAATTAGAGTGTTACCGAATAAAGTTTAAATGAATTAGAAGCAAAAACTTGAAAATTTGAATATCGAGGAATACAGCATTATGTTATTCTATTATAAATAAAGAATGTGCATAATTATTCTTTATTGCTTAATTATTAAATTGTGAATATTTAATATAAACATTTAATCCAGCGATCGAACTGAAAGAAAAGTTCCAGCGATTTATCTAGTAAACCCGTTATATGTAATATTTATAATATCAATCAGTATGTAAGATATCTTAGCGCAATTTAGTGTACGTATAATAAAGAATATAATATAGTTAAGTGTCAAATAAATGTAACATTACCCCTGTTTCCTTTTAGTACACAAATGATTTACGTTATTCAAGCAGACATTGTAACGAATTTATCGATAAATGAGTGAATTATCTTCCTAATACTATGTTCGGACCGACATTGAAAACATTTTGAAAACACATTTGTATGTTGTGGAATGTAAGTCGTTCGGACCGACAATGTGTGTTTTCGATGAGTTTTCACTGACAACTATCAATACGGGGAATCTCTTGCTCTTTCAAGATGACACAAAATGCAAAAATCCTATACCGAAATATGCAAGGCCAAGAGAGCACCCATTGCAGAATCCAGTGATATATGACGGCATGAAAATAAACATGGGTTTTGGTCTGACATATTTTACAGCCATTGCAAATAAATTTTTGCGTGTGTTTGTTGTGCCGTTGCACCAACAAGAAAATTCTGCAAATGGTGCACCGTGCAAGTGTTTCGCAAGAACAAGAGAATCCCTGCAGCTGCATTTGTATATGGAATGTAAACAAATATCAAGTGACAATTTAGGCCGGCAAAATATATCTTCCAAAAAAATCGATTAAACTAGAGCAGGCACCGATTATATTGAGTGGAATGTAAGTTTTCAAGTAGTTTTTAGCGAAAACCGTGCTTTCGTTTGACAGATTTTATATGGACGAAAACACAAGTTTTCGTGCGAAAACCAGTTTTTCCCACGAAAACATATTTTCAATGTCGGTCCGAACATAGTATAAACTTGCAATGAAATATATTCTCAAGTATGCTTGAGTAAAGTCAAAAGTTTATGCAAGCAGTCCAAAACTTCTCTTAACCAGAATACACTTGATATAGAAGTTTCATAATTTCCAGCTGACTCTAACCCGTAGTTAAGTGGACAGGGTTAACATAACCTAATAGCAATTATACATTGATTTCTGAGCCTCTGTTTTGCTGTTCTAACCATATACTAAGGAGGTATTCTAGTCTAGAAATTTAAAAAAATCGAAATTTTTTTTTATAATATTCAAAGTTTAACTATTCAAGAATATATGTACGAGAGGATTTTTCAAAATTCAAATTTCGGAGATATAGGCATTTTTTTGACCCAGCATCCAAACTGGTTCGGCCGGAACGCGAAACTTTAAACGCGATTTTCCCAAAACTGACTTTTTCGGAACGATACCAACCCACGATTTCTCAGGTTCTACTGGACCGATTTACTTGAAATTTTTATAGAGTCTTCTTTATAGGCTTGTCTATTGTTGGAACTTGCCCCATCCCCAAATTTTTATTTTTATTATTTTTAAAAAGTTCGAAATAGCCAGAAAATCCAAAAAAAACTTTTTTTTTTAGGCAGTCGCCATTTTGTGAAAAAATTTGTTCCCCACTTTTCCGTAGTTCCGGCCATTGCGACATTATTTTAGATTAATAATCTTTTTTTCTTTTTTGGTTTCAGATAACTAGGAGGGTTGAAATCATGGGTATGGTCACGTGGACCCCCACTTCGTTAGCTCATAATTTTTGAAGTTTTTTTAGTTTTTAATTTTTTTCTCTACTCTTCTAAAATTAGCAAATAACTAATAAAAAAATGGATAGTAAAATATTAATTGCCTTTTTAACGACACTTTAAAAATTACATGAAATTCATGCTTCTAGACTAGAGTATCCCTTTAAGTTTAGCCTTTTTGGGTTCAATTTACATCACATATGTCTTGGCTTAATCAGTTAGATTTTAATATAAATACCTCGGACATGAAGCAAAATATAAACGAAAGAGAAGTATTGGTCCGATTTAAGCCATTTTTGACACACAGACATAACATTGTCAGGGAAGTATTATCCCTGAATTTCAAATATATATCTCAGACATTGATTGATACTTTTGAACAAAAGTCACTCTGGGTACAGGGGTCCACATATTCGGTTAAACAGTTTTTGTTGAATTTGAACCATTGGAACACACTAAAGATATTATTCTTGCAAAGTTTTATCCTGTTATATTAATTGCTTCTTGATTTGTGTACTGGAAACTGAACGAATAAAGTGGAATTCAAAATTTTACTATATGAGACGTGGGCGTGGTTACTGTCCGATTCCGCTCATTTTCACAGCGTGATATGGAAATATAAAAAGAATCTCACGTAAATTGTCGAAATCGGTCAGTCGGGTCCCGAGATATGAGATTTCACTAAAAAGTGGGCGATGCCATGCCGATCGTCCCGGTGCCATTTTTACGTTTCTGACATATTAAGTTTTTTATTTATTGCGCTTTTAGTAGTTATAATTTCACCCGATTATATCCATTTTCACACCATCGGTAGGAGTTCTTGTATAATTCATGTTTGCGAACTCGATTGCTGTAGCTTTATTGGTTTAGGATGTATGAATATTAAAAATATTAAGAGGCAGGGCTACGCCCACTTTATAAAAAACTTTTGTTCACAAGTGCCCCTTCTTACTACGATGCCCTGTACCAAATTTGAGTTTTTTATTTTAATTTAGCGCTTAGTTATGACACTTTATGTGTTTTCGGTTAATGGCGATTTGTGGCCGTGGCAGTGGTCCAATTACGACCATCTACCAACTTGATTTTTTTTTATACTAAGAAACCTGCCCACCAAGTTTCATCGAGACATCTTCATTTTTACTCAAGTTACAGCTTGCACGGTCGGACGGACGGACAGACAGACAGTCAACCGGATTTCAACTTTTCTCGTCACCTTGATCATTTATATGTATGTATATAACCCCATATCTATTTCGATTAGTTTTAGGTGATACGTACAACCGTTGGGTGAATAAAACTATAATGCTCTGTAGCAACTGATTGCAAGAGTATAAAAGCCGATGGTTATAATGAATTAGATTCTCTTAAAAAGTGTGTAATGAAGAGTCGAAAAGAAGAGAACATAAGTTTTATTAAATAAATTTGAAGCAAAACTAATTAAAAGTACGACCGTACAAACTAAAAGATTTAATCAGATTTGGCTAGGTTTGGCAATACAAAACCGAGACATGTTGATCTCGTCGCAATGTCCCTTGCCGACTCCGATTTAGCGCCATCCATTCGTAAGTAGGAAAATTTATCACATTCCCGCAGCACTTAGGCACTACAAAGAGGAAAAAAATTTAAACAAACAAATTAATTAAAAACAAAGCCTCTGAATCCACAAGACGGTTTTTATAACAAAATACGACGATAAATTTATTAATTTTAACAAATATTAAACGGCTGAAAACGATAAACACAGTTTGGGGAAAAAGAAAAAATCACACGGAGCCAAATATGAATACAGTGGTAGATCGATGACATGTATTGCATTTTTGACTTTAAATTCGGTCACAGTTGTAGCTCGATGCGATGGTTCATTATCATCGCAAGCGCATCAATACAGACAAATAGAACCCCTTATTAGTCATCTGCCCTTCCGGAACAAATTCATGATGCATTAAACCACGAATATCGAAAAAACAGGGCTTCACTTTAACTTTTGAGCGCCTTTGGCGCATTTTTTTCTTTTTTTTTTTGGTTTCGGCTCGTTTTTTTCCCTCCATTCCCTTAATTGTTTACTTCTTTCCATGTCAAACGCTTAACACATGTCTCATCGTCAGTTTTAATGCTCTCCATGAATGTGGGTTCGGAATTCGCCAGATCAAGCATGTCTATTGAGACATGTTAAAGGTACTCTTTATGGATAAAATTCATCAATAAATTTTTATCAAAAATCCATCAAAATCATTTGAACGGACTCGCAAGAGATGTCGAGCTCCAGCGATCTCTCCACCGTCTTTGAAGGCTTTCTACCACTCGTAGGCTTATGTTTTTGTTAAACGAAATCGCCGTGAGCCTAGAAATTCAAAATTTAAGACAAATTTTGTGATATTTTTATTCATTGTAAAATCGCAACGCACTACTGAAGTGTACCGACTTAAGCAGCTGCTATAAACAAACCATTTGATAGAGTGTGCTCATATTTATTCATAGTAATTAAGGGTAACCCTACATACCAACTAGCAAACTACATGCTCTAAATAATTAATTCACTTATACAGGGTTTATCCGAAATGTAATTGAACTGAGTTGATTAAAAAAAAAACTATTGAACCAATCGTTACAATTCTTTAAAAACTTTCAAAATAGGCTCCATCTGTATCAGGGCAGTGCTGGCAGCGCGATTTCCAAGCATTGAAGGCGTCACGGAAGGCATTCTCCGGAATAGCCTTGAGAGCTGAGATGCGTGCTGCTATGATCCCCTCATTTTCCGGCAAGGAAACAAAAAAAGTCCGAGGGGGACACATCTAGGCTGTAGGGCGGCTGCGGAAGCGTTGGAATGCTGGCCTTGGTTGGGGAGCTGTTCACAAGAAAGGCGGAGTGACCCGAGGTGTTGCCGCGGTGCAACTTCCAATCGACTGCGATGTCTTGTGGGACCCGATTGATCCTTTGCTTGAGTCTCTTGAGGACTTCCACGTAAAACTTTATGTTGACGGTTTGTCCAGGAGGAACAAATTCATGGCGGACGATGGACTTTGATGTTAAAAAAACAATGAGCATCGTTTTCACTTTAGATTTGGTCATTAATCGCGTATCTCTGTTCTAACGTACGCTGTGTTTTCGGATTGCACCACTCACAGAAACACTAGGCGCGAAAATATTTGTCCTGACTCTACAGGTTCTCGGAGACAACTCATCCGTTAGCTAGGAACGCCCTCTACCGAATCCAGTCGGCACGCGCACGCTCCATAGTACAGTTGCGGCGGAACGAAATCAGTCCTATTACTTTCCGGACAAACCCTGTAATTTTCTTAATATCAGTATGTGAGAATATTTCGTCTTATTTCAATCCAGTTTTAAAAATGATTAATGGTATTGCAAGTACACAAAATTTTATTATTAAAAATGCGTAACATGTTCTAAGTTGCACCCAATTGAGGTTTTAAGCTTTTCTTAAGTTACATCATCTATAAACTATATAAATACTCATGCATCATATTCCAACAGAGTATCAAGAATGTCCTAATTGTTTATTTCAAATTATTATCAAACGAATACAAAGTCTATTTTAAAATTATTATTGAACGAATTCACAATTTATTTCAAAGAAAATTAAATTAATTTTTATACGGCTGCTTGCGACTGCTCCGTTTGCTTGTTCACTAACGAATACCTCTCACTCGTTAAAACTGTTTGTGACAACAGTATTATAGTTTCGTTAACCTAACGGATTGGTAACATCTTAAAATTAACCGAAACAAAAAGAGCCTCTCTTCTTTCTCTCCGAGTAGCGGGAAACTTAATTCCTATATTCTTTGGCACCCTAAAGGAGTTGCTATTACATATATATCAGATTTGAGGAGTTGGACCATTGTCACGCCCACAAAATGCCGTTAAGCAAAAAACTAAAAGGAGCCATAAACTTAGATCCCAACTTTAATTTTGTACACCTCATCGCAATATGTATGGACAGAGTGGGTGTGGCGCCGCTTCTTGATGAAATTCCTCCCATTCACCACATAACGGTAATGTTAAAAACTACCGATTACTCATTCAATAAATTTGTAACAGCCAAATACCCAAATCTCATATCCTTAATATAATGAATTCCGATTCTCTGTCCCGTTTTTCATCTCAACCAAAATTTTTATAGTTAGCCTATTCCGTTAAGTGTAATTTGATATAATATAATTATTGCTGACAGTCTATAACTTATATTCTTAGTCAATATTAGTGATGAGCTCTATTTCACACCGGTTTTTTCACTGTGATTGAAAAATCGCATATCGCAACTGCGATCACATTTTATAAATAGCAGTTCGCTTCAACATACGATTGCGATAGCAGCTCGAAACTGTGAATTGCGATAGCAATTCGAACTTGTGAATTGCGATAACAGCTCGCTTTTGTGAATTGCAATTGCGATAGTAACTTGTGAAACTGTGATTTTTTATTAGTACAGTACTTGCGATCACAATAGCAAATAGCAGAAAAGAAGCAGCTTTCTTCAGGGTTTTGTATATTCGTATATGCTATTTTTAGTCATAGCGGTTTGAAGTTTTGAGTGTAACGTTCTTATAATGTTTAATAATGGCAGGAAATGTATCAAGGAAAAGAGGTGAAGTATGGCAGATGTTTGAAGTGGTAGATGAAATATATGCAAAATGCAATATTTGCAACAAACAAATTTAAAAAAAAACATGAAAACAGAATAAACATCCTACAGTGGAACTACCAGCTCAAAAGGTACATATGTATATATGTAATAATATAACATTTTTAATATACAGTTATTAACTTTTGCTTTACTAATAGAAACAAGTAAATCATACTACAACTACTGTAATTCAAATCCCCTCTAACTCGGAAGCTCTAACAGATATTGATAATTTCTTGATTAATGCTAAATTCGCAGTAAGGCACGATTCCGATTACTTTGGCGGAGGGGGGAAAAAAACGAGTTTTCGTATAAATGGGGTATTTGCGGATAGGGGAGCTTCTCCAGAGGATAAATATGCAAAGATAGTGTAAAAATAACTTAAATATTTAAAAAATATTTCCATTTAAGAATTCAAAAATTTTCCAACATTTTTCAAGTTATAATTGAGTTGTGAATACTTTTTCCATATATATGTACATATACATACATATGTACAATATGTGATCTATATTTAATAAAGACAAATAAGTAAAAATCTATGATAATATTATAAAATTTATATCATATCGGGGTGACTGAAGTACTTTCGCGTAGTACTTCTTTCTGCGTTGGTGGCCTTCGGTCGCGCTCTAAAAAAATAACCCTCGTCGAACCAATACCCGGTATTAATATATACTCGTAATATAACATAGTTGTTTATTAAATTTAGATAAGAAAAAATCCAGATGCATGGAAAGATTGTTTATATTCATTTTAATTTGAAATATAATATATAGACAAATTTGTTTTTATTACAACTAAGATTGCTAAATAAAGAAAGAGGAATTATATCGAAATAGAGAAATTCAGCGAATTGCTCATATTTGCTTATTATCATATGGCAGCGCTCAATTTCCTCATAACTGTTAGCGCGTAAATGATGCTCATTACGAGTGTAAAAAGTAATTTTTAAAATAAAGATTTCTTAGCTAAAAAACCAGCAAAAAGTGAAAAATGTGGATGTATTTAAATGTTTATTGTTTAATTTAATTAATTTGAAGTAAAAATGCGCGAAAAGTGTGTTTAATGTGGTGAAATAGCTTGTTGAAATGTTCGAATTTTGGGAATTTTTGAAGTCGAATATCTCGTAAACTTAGCGTCTGCGGTACCCACAACCCTGTATATTTTTTAATCAGGAGAACTTCCTTTTTCCAACGGTACCTTCAGATCGCGGCGCCAAAGAAATCGGAATTGTGCCCCCAGTAATTTTATACTCTCGCAACATGTTGCATTGGATCTCAAGTACATTTTCGCGGGTCTGCAATTCTTCAATTCTTTCCTATACAATGGGCATTTGTGATCTCTGTAGAGAATGTAAATGAACATACCTATCTATTATTTGCTTAGCGAGACAATCAATTTCATATCCACGCAAGGAAAGTTAAAAAAAATTATTTGAAGTGTCTGGTGCCAAAGCATTAGCATCCAGGTCGAGTCCTAAGTTTTGAAGCTATCGATACCAAACATAAGCATATCAGTTTCTTTTTCTGTATTTATACCAAAATATCTTCATATTAACTTTCATATTACATAACTTAATGTTAAACTAGGATAAAATTCGGGCTAATACTTTCAGGTAATTGAAAACTTTATATCATTATTTATTATCAACCGGATGTTGAATGTCCTGATATTAGTTACATTAGGCTGTGGAAAATTTTCACCCAATTCCATTAGAAAAACACGATTACTAAATTTCATTAAGACTACTCATAACATATAATGGCCGATATATGCGGTATAAAATCAGCCAGAAGTTCGAAAATCTTTCGGTTAATAGGTATGTGCGGACTAATGAAAGTATTGCACCGATTTAGTCTATTTTTGATATACAGACGTATTATTTTCAGAAGGATTCTCTACAAATTTCAATTATTTATCGTTCACATTGAACGATATTTTCAGTAGAGGATTATCCATAGGCACTGGGTTCCTTATCTTCGGTATCTCGGGGCTTCAAAAATTATGGTCAGATTTTGATAATTTATAGACTCGATGTAGAATACTTTAAAGGCACTATTCTCTCAAATTTTTTCCGACATATCTATTAGTGCTCGATTTGTATCCTGGAAAGCGATAAAATCATATGGAATTTAAAATTTCAGTAGGAAGTAGGAGTGGTTGTTGTTCAATTTCACACTAAAACATTATAATGTCAGAATCAGCATTATCGTGAACTTCGCTTGAATTAATCATTGCCATATATTTTATTTTCACACGAACGAAAATTTGTATCACGAATTTCACGTGTGCGAAGACTTGTGTTCGAATTTCTGTTAAACTATTGTGAGCTTCGGCAATCTGTCACACATGTTTTTGTTTTGATTTTACGGCATCTAAAACTTAAAAATCTAAATTGTTGACTTTAAAGTTTTTTTTAATAAAAATTAATAGTTTATATAAAAATGAATAGTGAACTCTTCAGTATGAATGTTTTGCTGGTAACTCAAAGAAATTTTCTGGTGTGTATATGTTTGTTAATAAAGTTTATTTGAAGGTGATGATAAAAGAAAAATAAGGTATATTGATTCATTAATTTGGAATACGAGTCAATTAGGAACTCCAATGGAGTAGGAGTGTATGCGAGGCACAATGAACGTTTGGTTGCTAGGTACATTTTCAATTAATTCTTTTAATCATTAAATATGTATATGAGGGTATTTTTTTTATTGAACTATTAATTTTTTTTAGCCCCATCACGAAATTTCCCTAAAGATACTTTAAAAAAATTCCCTGAAAATTATAGCTCTTAATATCAACATTAAGAACTGGACCAAGGAGTATAAAAATTTTCCATAGAAAATACACTACAATCGTAATTTTTTATCTTTAAATTTCTATAGCCCAGAGCCATTTTGTGGCATCCCTTTGAATTTAGACCCATATTTCTCAGAATTGTTAACTCTACAAAAGTGCCCAGTGCAACAAAGTCGTAACTCACACCGGCAAGGTAGTACGAGGATCTAAACCCGATTTTCCCAAAAATTTCGCATTTTTTTGTATATATCTCGTAAATGACAGGAGCTATAAAAAAATGTACATGACAAATTGTAGGAAATTTTATTTGCTATGAAAAAGGTCCAAGGTCAAAATCGCTATCATTAATACTTCTCAAGATATTCGTCTTTTTAAGTAAGGCTCTATAGAATTCTCATAGATGGTATGTATTAAAAAATCTATGAAAATTCCATACAACCTTAATTAAAAAGCCGAATATCTCGAGAAGTATTAATGATAGCGATTTTGACCTTGAATTTTTCTTGTAGAAAATAAAATTTCCTACAAGTTTTTTATGCACATTTTTTCTATAAGGGCTTAGAGCCCTGTACTACCTCGAAGATGTGAGTTATGACATTGTTGCACTGGGCACTTTTGTAGAGTGTTCAATTCTGAGGAGTATGTGTCTAAAGTCAAAGCGATGCCACAAAATGGCTCTGGGCTACAGAAATTTAAAGATAAAAAATTAGGATTGTAATGTTTTTTCAATGGTAAATTTTTGCATGCCTTGGTCCAGTTCTTAATGTTAACATTAAGGGCTAAAAGTTTCAGGGAATTTTTTTAGGGTATTTCCAAGGAAATTTCGTGACGGAATTGAAAAAAATTAATAGTTAAAAAAAACCTCCGTAATATATGTACACATTATTTTTTTCAAAGGCGACGCTGGCTATCCACTAGAGCTTTGGCTGCTAACGCCCCAAAGATCCACGGCAGAATGATCTTCAGAACGCAAACTAACCGAAGTACATGCACGCGCGCGTAATGTTGTGCAGAGAACAAATGATATTCTGAAAAATCGATGAAGATGTGTACATCACGCTCATAAAAAGGTTTCAAAAATCATAATCTTTTGTATGCAGTACATAAAATTTCTATTAGTTATCGATGCGACGACACAACTTTTATTTCAAATGAACCTTCTCAGGCTGAAGTTTTTGAACCTGTATAGTCTGATGAAACCGAACCCAACTCCTCCTATCTCAATGAGGCTAAGCGAATTAAAGCTTTTATTCGAAATTCATGATAAACTTAAAATGTTTAAAAGTGTGCTTTTATTAACATTTTAATTCCAATAAAATGTGTTAAAATAAAGTAAATATAGTTCGTTAATTATAGAAAAAGAAAAATTAAAACCAACGAAGAGCTTTACTATATAAAACAACATTACTAGTTAGTGTCTGGTTGGATGAGTTAGCGGTTTCTCCTCAACACAGGTCACGGGACGACAACACACCACACCAACGCAACCCACTCATAAAGGCACCACATACGAAGACATCATACATTAATACACGCGAACATACACCATTCATGCAGACATCACACCCATACACACAGGATGCTACGCACCACAACTCTGCGGTCGCAGATGATATCGCTGTTGTGGTTATAGCGAAACACATTACATGATATAGTTAGGATAACCAACAGGACAATAGCGATTGGCTCGAAACTAATGGACTGAACCTAGCAGAGAGCAATACCGAAGCGGTTCCAGCAATTAAATACTTCTGAATTATGAATCCTCACAGGACAAGGCCGCTTCAAGGTATATTTGAAACGATTCGGACACGAAAATAACAATACATGTGATTATAGCGAATGCGAAAACGTCGAAAATGTGGAACACACATTCTTCTATTGCCCGAAATATAGCCATGAAAGGAAACATTTAAAAAATTCGTACGGCATAGACCCAATTCCCGATAACTTTGTAAACCAAGTTTTCGAATCAGTAGAGAAGTGGAAAGCTACTTGCGAAGTTGCAGGCAGAGTTATGAAATCCAGCGTAAAGCGATGGAGAAGAGAGGTGTTAAATGTAACAAACAACTACGATTCAAACACACTAAAATTTACGGGACGGGAAGGGTTGGCGACAAGCAATGTACGGGGCGGGTAATCAGACCAACAGAGGTGAGGACAAGTAAATACAACTTGCAACTGAATGCATTTTAACCATCACATACGTTCAAGTGTCCCTCAACGTTCCTTCTGACGTAATACTTTACGGTGGTACCGATAGGAACGGTACAGTACTACACTCTACACTACCCAATAATCAAAACCTACCGTTCCACAGAACTTCTTCTCCTCGATTTTGCACCGAAAATACGTCCGTCGCAGCGTCACGCAGCATCAGTTAATTTTCGTTTCGATCCGCATATATCAAAAAGAAAGTGTCATATTTTTAAAAAAAAAAAAAATAAAAATTGTGCACATTTTGCTTGATTTTAAAGTGCGAGATTTTAAGTGCCGAGGCAAGTGGTGGCATGAAGGAATGAGGCAAACATTGGTCTTTCGTGCCAAGCATTATGGATTTGTGAAAATTCAAAAAAAAGAGAGACAAATTAAAACAAAAAAATAAAAGGAATTGTGTGGTAACACATAAACGCATATGATTAACAACATATAAGGAAAAGAACTCAAAAATACTACAGTAAAATTAAAACATAAAAGTGAAAAGTGATCTGTGCAGTGGCCACATAAAAGTGCTGTGCTCCTTTAAAAACGCTCCCTTGACTTGAGTTCTGTGGCGCCCTACTACGCGCAAAATTAGTTTCCATGGTGCGGATCCATTTAAACATAAAAAAATACAGATTGCATCTTTGGTCCGATTCTGAAATTGTTCTAGCCAGGTTGGAAAAACCACCATATGCATGGAGGACGTATGTACATATCTAAACGAACGTCACAAATACTTGACCTAGTGTGATCAGCCACTTGGAGACACGTATCTAGTGCTGGCAATACTGCCGATTTATGTACAAGTAGGTGAAAGCCGCTGCACCTTGCCACCACCCTCTCCCGATGGTTAACAGCATCTCCCGATTATTGGCCAAAATATCCTTTTAACACAACATTGGATGATACTGAAATCCTGGAGCGATTTTCATCGCTCCAACGTGCCCTTAGAATTGTCCCCTATATACTAAAGTTCATTTGACTTAAAGATAAAGTTAAGGGAGTTCCCCTAGAACTTCAAAGGCAAAGGTCGCTCTGATCGCATTAACTACAACCGCGACATCTCTGTATTAAAAGTATCAAAACCCATTGATAAAAGAACTTAGTTCTTAACCCATCCTTAGGCACAAAAGATCTGCGAACGAATGGTTCGCCTAACTTATAATGAACGCCATCCTCTAATTATACCAGAGAAGTTCTTGCCACATTATTCCTCAGTTATATTCATTTACTTATGCTTTATGCTGAACATCGCCTAATGCAGCATATAGCATATGTTATGTACATATATAATGCATTTTCAAGATCCGCACTATGCACAAGGTGCGAACGCAGATTATGGCAGTACTTACACCGGAACGCTGCAACTACGTTTTGTCTCTGTCTGTCTTTCAGATAAAGACAGCCGTGCTAAGGGCCGCCACCCTAATGAAAGGCCATGTGGCTGTCATTGTCTGTTTTAAGACAAAAGCAGAGCACCTAAAGTAGTGTACGAATCTGACAAAGGAGGCTTTTTTCGCGGCATTTTCTCGCTTCGTCGGACGATGCGGCTTCCCATCAAAACTGATGAGCGATAATGGTAAAACCTTCATTGAAGCCCAAGGAGCCACTGAAAACAAGTTTTGTGGATTTTATTAAACAAGTCTCATCTAAAGTTGTACAAAGGTACGCTTCCCAAGATATTTATTTGAATTTCATCCCCCAAACGCTAATCATATGGGTGGCTTATGGGAGTCGGCTGTAAAAAGCTTTAAGTCCTACCTCAAAAAAGTAGATGGAAACTATAAATTTAATTGTGAGCAATTACCATACTGTTAGTTCTCAATTCACGTCCACTCACAACACTGTCGCTAGATCTTCACATTCTGGCCATACCTGAACCAGGCGTACGGTCGCTATCCTTATTAAATCGACGGAAAAAAATTCCCCATCACGATTTCAGCATCAGAAGGAAGAGCCCAGAAAAGGCGTCAAAGCATGGAGATTGTGTCAACTTCCATGATGACTGTCTACCCAACAACCACCACCACGCGATCCACACATGAAAACACCATCCATTAATATACACGGATATAATCCACTCATGCATACATCACCCATACACACAGGATGCTGCACATCACAACTCTACACTACCCAATAATCAAACCCTAACGCTCCAGAAACAGAGCTTCTCTTTTTTTCAAATTTAAATTCAAATTTATTTCACTTCTTCTTGTAATATATGCATGTGTTTACAGTGACTAATGTATATAAGTTAAGAGTACAGGCGATTTTGCCTTTTCTACTTAAAAATTATTTGATAATGAGCTATGATATGTTACTATTAATAACACAGTTTTTTACAAAAAAACCCTTGAAAGACCTTCTCTTCTTTTCTTCGATGCCGCACTTAACACACGTCCGTCGCAGCATCATGCATATAAGTATATATAATTTTCATTTTGATCCGCACACATAAAAGTGAAAGTGTCGTATTTTTAAATAAAACCCAAAAAAATTAACATTGTGTATATTTTCCTTAATTTTAAAGTGTGGGATTTTAAGTGCCTGGTAAGTAGTGTCAAAGAGGAAGAAGGCAAACCATGACTAAGCTTCTCTTTGCTGTTAATATTTTTAGTTTTTGTACTTCGTTTTATACCTTTATAAGTTCTAGTTTATTTTCTACTTATAGTTTTCTGAGGCACTCAATCACTACATTGTGACGTTTAGTTTCTGTAAGTAAATTAGCTTGATTTTTTTGAAAATTTGTAATGCTTTCTTTATAATTTATTAACTCTTTCTCTGTTTCTTTGTAGTGTTCACTTCGTTTTTGTAGACTCTTAAGTTAGAACATATTTGGTTGTCAAAAAAGTCTATTTTTATTGAATCAATTCGTGTGGCACCCATACGAGTACATCGAGCTTCTTATTGAATCCAAGCTTCTTTAAATGGTTTACAACGGTTTGATGACTACTATGTCTGTCTCTTTCGACCAATTCAGCGATTTTATCGCAGTTTTTGACGGCAGGCCTTTCGGAGCGTGGCGCATCTTCGACCACCTCTACACCAGAGCGAAAACGTTGAAACCATCGTTGTGCGGTGGAAATTGAAACTCTATCGGGTCCATAAACTGCACAAATTTTATTGGCGGCTTGAGATGCATTTTTGCCTTTATCGTAGTAGTACTGTAAAATATGCCGTATTTTCTCTTTATTTTGCTCCATGCTTGCGACGCTATAACTCAAACACGTGTTAGCGCGTGAAATGAGCTTTCCAAAGAGGTATAGCTTGACCCGAATAAAACTAGAACTACGCGCTTTCAGCGCCAACTAGCGAAAATACCGCAATACTTTTTTGACAACCTAATATTTCTTTTTGTATTTGCGTTTCCATACTCAGTAGTTCTGAAGTATTTGTTTTATTCTGTGTTCGTCGTTTCGGCTTGTGAACAAGGGTGGTACTTGTATTTTCCGTGGGAGTTTTAATAATACTTTCACCGTCAAAGCTATTATTCAAAAAACTTTGGCCTTCTGTATCTGTGCCTACTTTACATTCCTCGTTCTTGATTGTTTCACACTGGTTGCTATCAATTTCGTTAGATGGGCTAGCTTGTAAAATAAAACACTTTTACCATCTACACCTTCCACGCTTTCCATTGTCGCTGATAAATCCAAAATGGACTGTTGCAAAACAGAAAATGCATACTCTTTACACAGTCCTCAGCCGGTCTTTTTTTCCGAATATATCTTTTCTGGTCTATCCAAACCTGTTAATAAAAAATTAAGTTTAAAGAATGAAGGATTAAAACAGCCAGCAAGGACGATCATTAGGATAATCAATCGACAATCATTGTTTACCTTTTTCCATTCTGCATTTGATTTCAATGGTGGCCCCATGCTGTTGAGGAAATCATACAACTTCTTCCAATATGAATTTACATTTTCCTTTTTCTCCTTCTGAAATCCTTTTCCTATATTAGGATTTTCCGACATGATGTTGACCAAATACGTCAGCTGTACCTTATTAATAAGCCTTATTTCATAAAACAGTTTTTTATATTAAAAAAATTGTTAATAAAACATACTTACATTTTTATGAAAATTGGTTCCTTCTCAATGGCTTTGTGAACGAATTTTAGGTTTTCAAATGAAAAAAATTAATTTTACGGCTTGGAATATTTTCGAATATGGGAAATTTTTCCCATGTGAAGTTCACAATAAGAAAAACAAAAATTTGAGAATTTTTTCATTGATAACGGCGTTGACACGAAGTCCACGATAAGGCTGAATAATATTTTGAGTTTGGTTGAAATGTGATATATGTTTTCATCTTCATCCGTTGATACAAAAAAATTAATTGTAATTTTAAAATCATTACTTTCACAGAAACTTGTCTAAGGCCCCACATTTTTCATAATGAGATATTCAATAGTGAATTTGAAATCTTTAGATATGACCGGTACATTTTTCAATTGCGTCTGAAGAAGTCGATGTTCCTCGTGCAGAGTTCATTGAGTTTAAGTGCATTCGAATTTGCGCTAATAGTGGCCATATTTACTTAACTTTATTTTATATACCGCCTCAATCGGACTTATCTGTATATATGATACATGCTTCTTCAATAAATAATGTTTTCTCCATGGCTAATAATACTGATTATTGGGAGATTTTAATTTACCGTGTGTATCATGAAGATCTATTGATGATTACATCATTCCTGTTAGTACTCGATTATGTTTTAACGAGTTATTAGTTGAAATATTGGAGTTGGGTCTTAATCAAATTAATTTAATTTCAAACAAGTTTGGTAAGTTCTTAGATCTAGTTTTCGTTGATAACGCTTCAATATTCTCTACTGTCCGATGCGATCTTTTGGTTCTGCCAGAGGACTCGTATCAACCTGCTTTGGAAATTAATATCGAAATCAAAGCCAACTTAGTTCATAATAAGACACAAGAACTTTGTTCTCGGTTCAACTTTGCGAAAGCTAATTTTAAGAAGATTAATTACGAGCTTTCTAAAGTAACTTGGCCAGAATACAGTGGCAATATTGATTTTAGTGTCTCCCATTTTAACGAAACTATTTAAAATTTATTTGAAAGATATGTTTATTTACTCAAAGAATAAGTTTTAATTTATGGTTTTCGAGAGAGTTACGTAAATTATAAAAGTGAAAGTCTCGTTCTTTTAAACTCAAAAAAAAAACTGCTCTAGTTGTTGACTATTCAAAATATTCCTAATTGCGTCCACAATTTGCAGAACTTAACAAAATATGTTATAATAATTATACAAACAAAGTAAAAAATAATATTTCATCAACTCCAAACGCAAGATTTCTAATTTTCCGTCCGCGTTGAAATAGAAGTCTACTATGTCCAGTGACAATCACACAATTTCTAATATGTTTGCTGAATTCTTTATGTCCAATTACTCTTCAAACTCTCCAAAAATTGTTCCGTATCAGCACAAGTGGTATGTCCGATTTCTGTAATTAATTCACCCACCATTTTCGAAGTAGACATCTTATATCAGCTAAGTACGAGTATAATAAAACACTCATTTAATTATGGCCCAGATATAATACCCCTTAGCAAAACCATTTAAAGCACCTCTTAAGCAAGGCTTATTTCCATCAACTTTTTGAAGCAATTATAACAAATGATATAACCTTCTGGATTTCTTCTTTAATTTCTTGTTCTCAGCATGGTTTTCGTGCAGTAACTAATTTGCTAGAATTTGTAACACATGTATCAACGGACTCCAGGGAGAATAAGCATACTGATATTATAATATTTACTATGCCCAAAAAAGGTGGCATTGTATTTATTTTGAAAATTCTTTATTTATTCTTCCAAATCAATTTCATCCCCTTCAAAGTAATTCCCTCCCGATGCAATGCACTTATGCCAACGGAGAAGTCGCACGGCGCCAGATCAGGTGAATATGGCGGTTGGGGAACAATATGGGTTGAGTTTTTGGCGAAATGATTACGAATTACGAGGACAGTATGGGATGGTGCATTATCGTGGTGTAAAAACCAAGAATTGTCTTTCCACAATTCCGGCCTTTTTAGGAGGATAGCGTTACGCAAACGACGCATAACGTTCAAATAATATTCCTTGTTGACTGTTTGACCGGTTGGAAGGAATTCATAATGCACAACACACGATAATCGAAGAAAACAGTCAACATGACCTTAATTTTTGAGGGACTTTGGCGCGATTTTTTGGTCTCGGCTCTCTTTTGCCACGATATTCGATAGACTGATCGGTTGTTTCGGGGTTGTAAGCAATAGATCCAAGTTTAATCGACAGTTATAATGCATTTCATGACACCCTGGTAGTCGCAAAGAATCGTTTCACACACTTCAACGCGACGCCTTTTTCCAAAAAATTCAATGTTTTCGGTACCAGTCGAGATTTGACGCGCTTGAGGCCTAAAACATCCTTTAGAATGGTGCCAACTTCATCAGCAAGGTCTCTAATTGTCAATTGACGGGTTTTCAATACCAAATTTTTGATTTGTTGAACGTGAGCTTCGTCGGTTGAGGTTGATGGTCGCCTTGAACGCTCTTCGTCTTCGACACGTTCACGGCCGGCATGGAACTCACTGTACCTTTTGTAAAAAATTTTTTTTAGACATAGCCTCATCACCAAAGGCTTTCTGTTCCATTCTCAACGTATCCGCAACAGAAAATTGATTCCGTAAACAAAATTTATTGCAGCAGCTGTACACTCTTATAAAAGATTGTACCCGCTCGATTAAGTTCTGCAGCTCGAATCATTGTCTCCAGCGGATTGAAGAAATCGTACGATAGGGAGTCGGCTTATCTGAAACCTCGTTTGGCATTCCCGATCCTGACGGAGATACCACATTCAAATATCGCGGCATAAAGGCAGCTCTTTTTCGTGCTGTCGAAATCAACTTTGAAATCGAAGAAGAGGTGGTGTGTGTCGATTCTCCGTTCACGGGTCTTTTCCAAAATTTGGCACATGGTGAATATTTGGTCGGTTGTTGATTTGCCAGGTCTAAAGCCACACTGATAAAGTCCAATCAGTTTGTTGACATTAGGCTTTAATCTTTAACACAATACGCTTGATAGAACCTTATGCGCGATGTTGAGGAGGCTTTGCTCATGGTAGTTGGCGCAGATTGTAGGGTCTCCCTTTTTGTGCACACTTAAATTCCAATCGTTGTGCATGTTTTCGTCCGACCATATTTTACAAGGAAGCTGATGCATGCTCCTTATCAGTTCTTCACCGCCGTGTTTGAATAGCTCGGCCGGCAATCCATCGGCCCCCGTCGCTTTGTTGTTCTTCAGGCGAGTAATTGCTATTCGAACCTCTTCATGAGTGGCCAATGGAACGCATGCTCCCAAATTTTAGTTTCTTACATTATGCAAGTAAGGCAGAGTATTTATTCGATTTTATAAATTTTTGGTATCACGACATGTTATTATAAGATAAAGAGTCTCAATGAGTTTCATGAAGAAACCTTACACATTGCCCGATTACATTGAACATGGGATCTAGGGAAGTATTCATCCCATCTTATCTATTTTAGGCGCAAAGGTACATTGAATCTCAGTAAGATTACTCACTTACTGGCCGATTCATGTGGTTTAAGGTAAACTGGAAGTTCGGAGGATGGAGTCATGTGTAGAAGTTCACGCAAGTGAGGAAAGTTCTCTGATCGCCATTCACTTGGGAGTGGCCAGAAACGATTCTTTTACATATGACTCAAGTAGCTCACGACTTCCGGTCTCTGACCAAGTATCCTCTGGGTAGCCTAAGAACATCCGTTTGAAGGCGAGCTAAAGTGAGAAGGCGAAATATCCCCTACTTAGGGTTGTGCGCTGGGTTTGGGACCCGCCACGTAAAAAAACGCACCAATGAAAACCAACAATCAGCCTCGGATGAGAGACCCCCCTTTTGATGACGACCATGGCAAGCGAAATAAGGACTACGAATTGAGGGCATGCACCTGGAATGTCCGGTCCCTTAATTGGGAAGGTGCCGCTGCCCAGCTGGTTGATGTCCTCGTGAAAATAAAGGCTGACATCACCGCCGTCCAAGAAATGCGATGGACGGGACAAGGACAAAGACAAGTAGGTCTTTGTGACATCTACTACAGTGGCCATATAAAGGAGCGCAAGTTTGGTGTTGGATTCGTGGTGGGAGAGAGACTCCGTCGCCGAGTACTATCATTCACTCCGGAGAATGAACGTCTAGCCACAATCCGCATCAAAGCGAGGTTCTTCAACATATCGCTGATTTGCGCCCACGCCCCGACGGAAGAGAAGGACGATGTGACCAAAGATGCCTTTTATGAGTGCTTGGAGCGCACTTATGAGAGATGCCCCCGCCACGATGTCAAAATCGTGCTTGGCGACTTCAACGCCAGGGTGGGCAAAGAAGGTATCTTTGGCACTACGGTCGGTAAATTCAGCCTCCACGAGGAAACATCCCCAAATGGGTTGAGGCTGATCGACTTCGCCGTGGCCCGAAATATGGTTATCTGTAGTACTAGATTCCAGCATAAGAAGATACATCAAGCTACCTGGCTGTCTCCGGATCGAAAAACCACCAACCAGATCGATCATGTTGTGATAGACGGAAGACACGTCTCCAGTGTTTTAGATGTGCGTGCGCTCCGAGGTCCTAACATCGACTCGGACCACTATATTGTTGCAGCCAAAATTCGCACCCGCCTCTGTGCAGCAAAAAACGCACGCCAACAAACACAAGGAAGGTTCGACGTCGAGAAGCTGCAATCACAACATACAGCCGAACGTTTTTCTACTCGGCTTGCACTCCTGCTCTCTGACAGCACTCGTCAACAACTCGGTAAGGAACTGTGGGACGGCATCTCAAACTCCTTACGTACAGCTGCAACCGAAACCATTGGTTTTCGGAAAGTGCAAAAGAACAGCTGGTACGACGAGGAGTGCCGTGTCGCAGCGGAGAGAAAACAGGCTGCCTACCTCGCAACGTTACGATCGACCACAACACGTGCGGGATGGGATAGATACCGAGAGTTGAAGAGGGAAGCAAGACGCATTTGTAGACAAAAAAAGAAAGAGGCCGAAATGCGTGAGTACGAAGAGCTTGATAAGCTGGCCGACAGGGGTAATGCTCGAAAATTCTACGAAAAGATGCGGCGGCTTACAGAAGGTTTCAAAACTGGAGCATACTCTTGTAGAACCCCCAAAGGTGATCTAGTCACCGATGCCCAAAGCATACTTAAATTATGGAGGGAACACCTCTCCATCCTGCTGAATGGCAGTGAACGTACAACGCCAGGAGAAGGCGAACCCGATTCCCCAATCGATGACGATGGAGCAGACGTTCCATTGCCCGACCATGAAGAGGTTCGAATAGCAATTGCCCGCCTGAAGAACAACAAAGCGGCAGGGGCCGACGGAGTGCCAGCCGAGCTATTCACACACGGCGGCGAAGAACTGGTAAGGAGCATGCATCAGCTTCTTTGTAAAATATGGTCGGACGAAAGCATGCCCAACGATTGGAATTTAGGTGTGCTGTGCCCAATCCATAAAAAAGGAGACCCCACAATCTGCGCCAACTACCGTGGGATTAGCCTCCTCAACATCGCATATAAGGTTCTGTCGAGCGTATTGTGTGAAAGATTAAAGCCCACCGTCAACAAACTGATTGGACCTTATCAGTGTGGCTTTAGACCTGGTAAATCAACCACCGACCAGATATTCACTATGCGCCAAATCTTGGAAAAGACCCGTGAAAGGAGAATCGACACACACCACCTCTTCGTCGATTTCAAAGCTGCTTTCGACAGCACGAAAAGGAGCTGCCTCTATGCCGCGATGTCTGAATTTGGTATCCCCGCAAAACTAATACGGCTGTGTAAACTGACGTTGAGCAACACTCAAAGCTTCGTCAGGATCGGGAAGGACCTCTCCGAGCCGTTCGATACCAAACGAGGTTTCAGACAAGGCGACTATCGTGCGACTTTTTCAACCTGCTTCTGGAGAAAATAGTTCGAGCTGCAGAACTCAACAGAGAAGGTACCATCTTCTATAAGAGTGTACAACTGCTGGCGTATGCCGATGATATTGATATCATCGGCCTCAACACCCGCGCCGTTAGTTCTGCTTTCTCCAGACTGGATAAGGAAGCAAAAGAAATGGGTCTGGCAGTGAACGAGGGCAAGACGAAATATCTCCTGTCATCAAACAAACAGTCGTCGCACTCGCGACTTGGCACTCACGTCACTGTTGACAGTCATAACTTTGAAGTTGTAGATAATTTCGTCTATCTTGGAACCAGCGTAAACACCACCAACAATGTCAGCCTGGAAATCCAACGCAGGATTACTCTTGCCAACAGGTGCTACTTCGGGCTGAGTAGGCAATTGAAAAGTAAAGTCCTCTCTCGACGAACAAAAGCCAAACTCTATAAGTCGCTCATAATTCCCGTCCTGCTATACGGTGCAGAGGCTTGGACGATGACAACAACCGATGAGTCGACCTTAAGAGTTTTCGAGAGAAAAGTTCTGCGAAAATTTATGGTCCTTTGCGCGTTGGCCACGGCGAATATCGGATTCGATGGAACGATGAGCTGTACGAGATATACGACGACATTGACATAGTTCAGCGAATTAAAAGACAGCGGCTACGCTGGCTAGGTTATGTTGTCCGGATGGATGAAAACACTCCAGCTCTGAAAGTATTCGACGCAGTACCCGCCGCGGGAAGCAGAGGAAGAGGAAGACCTCCACTCCGTTGGAAGGACCAAGTGGAGAAGGACCTGGCTTCGCTTGGAATATCCAATTGGCGCCAAGTAGCGAAGAGAAGAAACGACTGGCGCGCTGTTGTTGACTCGGCTATAATCGCGTAAGCGGTGCCTACGCCAGTAAAGAAGAAGAAAGGAAGTTCGAAAATCTTTAAATTAGGTGTATGAAGCAAGGGAAAGTATTGACAAAATTTTTTTACAAATTTTTATTGTGATAGTTATACTGTTTCTTGATTAACATATTCTAAAATCGAAAGAAATTTAAAGTTGTCATCTAATGGAAGTAAATGGGTTTTTGTAGTACGCCACAGTTTAATATGGGAATGTCAGAATAATGTTAGGCACCAAATTTGTTTGAAGTTGGCCAAGTAGTTCCTGAGTTACAGGATTTCACCTAAAAAGAACGATGCAACGCCCTTTTTTCAATTTTTACACCGCCTCATATGCCTATGGTTAAGTGTTCTTGGGTGTGAAATTTAATGCTTCTGCTATTTTGTGAGTTATGTATTTCAGAAGTTTTCAACAGAACCGTTCATATGGCATATACCGTTTGATACTAAAACCGTGACGTCATCGTATTTTGTTGAGACAGCTTTAGTGAAATTAGTGAGATATAAACGAGATGGGTCGTGACGTGTACGAAATTACAGCTAGGTATTAGAGTCGGGGTTATTCAGGAACCGAATTCACACACTTTCAACACAAAACTATAGTATATCCAATATTACATGTTCTAATAAATTTGCTAAGATATGAAAATATTTTACTTCCTTGGTAACTGCGAGAGTATAAAATGTTTGGTTACACCCGAACTTAGCCCTTCCTTAGTTCAGTAAGGGGTTGTTCAAGAAGTCAATCAAACTTAATTCAATTTTCAGAAGGTTAAGCAAAAAATTTAAACCCTCTGGGATCTGAAATGAGCACCAAAACTTTTCATTTCTAATAGTTTTTGTTTAGCTCCAAAAAATTTTATGTAAATTAAAATTTCTTTTTTTAATCTTTTGAGCTGGAACTTTTATAAGTTGGGATCCCCTCAGATGGAAAGGTGTAAAAAAACGAAATACTCTTGATTTATTATGCTTATCATTTATACACGACCGTAATACAATTGATTTTTTTTCAAATTAATGTCATATTCAGTATTACATAATGAAAAATTAATTAAGTAAAATTAAATTCTGCTGAGCATTTTTGCACATAGCTAGTAAATATACATACACTTGTAATGAACATAAGCATCAATATTACCCCTAAAAATATGTATAAAAAATCCACTTGAACATAAAGGGGAGGGTGCGAACAACTTTTCTAAAACGGTCGGACGTTCCTACATATTGCAGAGAGTTAAAAAATAAATATTTCGATCTACATCCTGCCTTAGCTATATGTCACATATACCGATTCTCTTTATAGAATTAAATTTTAAAAAATGACGTCTGTTTCTAACTTCCGTCATTAGAATTTTTTCTGCTACTGCTAAAAACCATGTTATTAAGCACGTCTTTCAATTTTGCAATCATAAACAAATTTATAATCCAATAGTAACAAAGTAATATATATTTATTATGGGGTATTTTATGTTACTAAAAATCCATATGTACATTATTCTCGGCGTATCACAGAAGCAAAACATTTCCATAATGCAATGTGGAAAGCATATAATACACATTTATACTCATCATATTCAATTTCACTGATATTTTCATGGCCTCACTGCGAATTGCACTTATTTTGCTAGTTCACTTAGAGTATATATGTATATATATATATATATGCATATGTATACGTAAAGTATACATATAGTTATACAATATGGATTAATTTGTATATAACAATAATATGAATACAACTTATTTTTTGCACATAAAATATTTTTAAAATTCACTGCTCTTATTTCTGTAATTTTCCTTTGAATAATATTTATTTGCACGCATTTTTTCTATAAAATAATAATAATTCACAGGCAAAATCAGGATCATCAGGCAGTAATACAACAAGAAACACGCACAACTAAATTCACACTAAACTTCAAAAACTGTGTAAGATAGCCAATAAGAGCATACGTCAATGGAGAAGGAGACAAGCGAAAATTGCAGAGAGCCAAGCTCACTGGACTTATGCTGCCACTTTTTGAAAATGCTTTAAAAACTAAATACATAATTTCATCAATAATTTATGCGAAATATTTTTTAATTACAGATCATTTTGACATGTTTAAAGTTTTTCAAAATGTAATAATACTAATTACATTACTAATAAATCAATTATAATGTATGAGTATCGATTAATTCCAACTTTATAATTTCTCCATATTGAATTAACCTAAGAACATCATTCTTTATAAAATGAATGAAATTCATTCAAGAAAAAAAGTCGATATTCACTAGCAGTTAAAAAAAAATCGAGAAATAAAAATATTACTTTTTTGTTTTGAAAACTGCAACATTTGTGTTGTATACCGAATTCATGCGGCAACGCAAATACTTAAAAAACAATAACAGATCAAGCTTAAAAATACAGTACCCTCGCTGAATTCATCGCCGAGTGTAATTTTAGTTATATATGTATTATACATGTGTATGTATAAGTATATAGCAGAATATGAACCATAAGCAGGATAACATTGTGGGTGGGATTTTTTTTATTTCTCAGTACGGTGTGTTGTCGTGGTTATTAGTTACTGTTGCGAATGTCTACCTGTTAATTCGTATATTTCATGGGCAGTAAATTCACATAAGAACGGATAATGTGTTAATATATAGTCATAGATGTATAGTATCTATGTAAATAATATGAAAAAATTTTAAATGTAACGCAGCTAGTTTAAAAATTAGAAGTAGCTATATTTAATCTAATAAAACATAAAAACAACCGACCATTATTAACCGCTATATTTTCGAAATTTTTGTTTTTGAATTGGTATGAGCGGCCAGATTTCAGGATGAAAAGTAGTTCAGATGCTCACATTTATGTGTATATAAGCGACATACAAATAATGAATGTATCATTCAAGTTTGATACGAAGTATACATGAATGTGAATGTTTGTGTGTTGTATTTATCGAAAGTCAGGTGGTGCCTCAAAAAAACTGTGGCCTAATTAAAATGACAATGAAAATATTGCTTCTCATTTTTACGTATGTTTTCATTAAGGACAAAATATATATGTATATCTTCATATAAGTTTAAACATGCTTGAACATTCTGCACCCAATGATTTTTAATATTAGGTTGTCAAAAAAGTCTTGCGGTATTTTCGCTAGTTGGCGCTGAAAGCGCGTAGTTCTAGTTTTATTTATGGAAAGCTCATTTCACGCGCTAACACGTGTTTAATTGATTGTCGTTTCTTTTAAGTCGTTCGTGAGTTATAGCGTCGCAAACATGCAGCAAAATAAAGAAAAAAATACGGCATATTTTACAGTACTACTACGATAAAGGCAAAAATACATCTCAAGCCGCCAATAAAATTTGTGCAGTTTATGAACCCGATACAGTTTCCATTTCCACCGCACAACGGTGTTTTCAACGTTTTCGTTCTGGTGTAGAGGTGGTCGAAGATGCGCCACGCTCCGGAAGGCCTGTCGTCGAAAATTGCGATAAAATCGCTGAATTGGTCGAAAGAGACCGACATAGTAGTCATCAAACCGTTATGAACCATTTGAAGAAGCTTGGAGTCACTAAGAAGCTCGATGCATGGGTGCCACACGAATTGATTCAATAAAAATACCGCAAGACTTTTTTGACGAACCAATATGTTCTTAAATAGTAAAGTATACTACACATATGTATACTTATATGACGAAATCTATCCACACCATGGAATATACGGATTCAAGAGGCCCCAACTCCACTTACAACCGAACGCAAAAGTTCGTTAGCATGCCTGCCGAATTCAGCCCTCAGTGCTGTCAGCCCCAATGGAACCGATTGAGCGGAACCTTCAGTTTTAGGTACTGGTATGCGGAAGTCAGTCATCAATTCAACTAAGCTATTACTTACACTAGCGAACCTGGAGCGAAGGTTACGGAACATCAGACCCTGCTTAAAGAGATCTTTACCGATGGTCTAAGCGTCTCAGAAGGGATTCTATAGTATACCCAGACTCATGATAATTCCCTGGTCTTTTCGTTTCCTCGCTTGTTGTTCTCTACTGTCCAATTATAGGCCGATCACTAGCACACCGCGATAAAACCTCATAAGCCCCAGAGTGCCCCATTTTGAAAAGGTGAGTGTGAATAAGCAGATGGTACCGCGCAGACTTCCAAAGAAGGAGCGAAGCATCCACGACTGTGCTCAACAGATTAACAAAAGTTAAATTTGCGATTGCGTTATTCAAGGAACCCAATGTCCTGGCAGTAAGTAAACTTTTAATAGCAAACTCGGTAAACAATACCGAGTCATATAAATATTGTAAAGAAGTAATAGTGATATTTCCCCTAAACTATGCTTGACCGTTCAGCTAGTTCTGAGTGCTCGCTTTTTACTGCGTCAATAAGGAGAAGACGTGTAAAAATGCGACTAACGATATCATTTGTTTTATATTTGTGAGTTAGATATTTTTATATTATATCAAGTGCATTGTGTGATAATTAATTTTTTGAAAAATTGTTCTCCAATAGTTAGTTGAATCGAAAATATCAACAACAACAACAAAACATGAAATTGGTTAGTTGCAACTTTTAACGAAAATTGAATTGACAACGTTAATTTTATTTTGGTGTTTATAACTACTAATGCGATAAATCAATAACTAAATGGCCCAGAGACATTAAATTTTACGCTCGATATAGTATAAGAGGGGTTTGTAGGAGCCGGGGTAAAAATTAGGCGAAGGACGGAGGGGATATTTCGTTCCAACAATTCAGGAATATTTTCTACTAATTATTATGGCATCCTTTCGCATGTATATACGTGGCCCCATATTACGACAAATTCAAATTGGTCGTTTTGATTCGATTGTTCATTCAAATAAAGATTAAGCCAAAAAGAGAAACAGATAAAAATATTTTGCATGATAATTCATTTAGTTTAAAGTTTTTTAGTTTCTTTAATATTTTATTGGATTTGGAATGGAATAGGAATTGGTCGAATTTTCATTAAAATGGTAATGATCTTTAATTGTATTCACGGTTAGTTGTTCTACTTCCTTTTCGTGAAATTATAGAATTCTTTAAAAGTGATGAGTGCGACACTTACATATGTGCGTTATGATTTATTTCTATAAAGTGAATACATTTACAACTTATTTGCCCTAAACTATACCTTTTACCATGAATTTTCGGACTAATGTTTTTAAATAACACTTATCGTCTATGTTCATACAGAGCTGAAAACGATTGCATATTATATCACTCAGATATTACATCAGAGATCGTGTGTTCATAGTTCCCTACTGAAATCTACATTCAACCTTCTCATATATGAATACTATCTATAAAACTGAACAACTAAAGAGCAAAATAATTTGAGTTTTTAAGGTTAATCACACCATCGAGGCGACAGAGCGAAAAATTTATGAATTTTAATTTTTAAGTTATTAAAAAATTATAGAAGATTTGAATTCAATTAATTAAAAAGGATTGGTCGGCACCATGGATTCGGCTGGAGTATTATCTTAACATCTCAAAATTGATTTGTGTGCAAAATTTTCACAATGTACGATTTATATCACATTTTAGTACTCACATTCTCTTGCGTTTCATATTGGGAAAATTGTTCTTCAAACAGAAGATCGGCTAAACTTGGTACAAGTAAGACACCAACTTTGTTGTGCATTGACCATTGGTGTACTGGGCGGGGCTGAGACGGAACCATCATACGGTGTGCAACTAATGTCATTTTCAAACTTTAAACTTTTATATAATTTTGTCTTTTATACTTCTTATTTTAAATTATATTTCCAAGATTATGTCAAATTTATAAACAGCAAAATATCAGCTTTTTTAATAGTATAATGCGTGCATCATTACTGTACCAAGAATTTTCCTATACTAACGAACGCTGCATGAGTTAAAGTAAGTAGAGTTATACCTAATACAAAAAATATATACATTAATAGCCAGACTTATACTTTCTGATAATTTGTCCACATTATTTACATTGTAAAATACCTGGGAAAAATGCTGTCCAATCTTTTGAGAAATTTAGTACACTTAGTTACACAGGTTTTTATTATTAACTTAGCTACTCCTAAATCAAGGTACGCTTAAAAGAAATTTAATTTCGACTGTGAACAGAAATTTTTCATTTGTTTGGTGTATGGTATGTACCCACATGCATATATATAAATACATATTGGAACATATGTACATACATATGTACATACGTATAACACTATTACATTTACTGCGTTTATTGACAGACATTGAGTTATTTATTAACTTCTAAGTGTTATTACTGCTAGTAAGTAATAACATATTTCTGTAATATATAACTACATAATGCATTCACTACCACCTGCTCCACTATTGCACATATCCCGTTGTTTAAGTTTTGATTAGAAGTAGGGTGTTCGGCTTTTATTTTAATCATTCAAATTTATTTATATGTATTAAGTTAATGTAAGTAGCTTATAAGTGTCTGAAAGTATAAATTATAAGTATGCATTTACAAAATACTATATTTCTAATAGAAACCCAATATTTTATGTTGTATGGAACAGTAAGTAATTTTTTAATTTAATGTAACATTATGAGTTTTTTAACTGTGTTGTTCTTTTTCATCTTTTCTCTAAAGTTATTAGATTGAAAATAATAAACTCGTGCGTGAAGGCATTTTATAAAGCAAAACTCACGTACCTATTTTTGAACTAAATCCCCAAATGTGTACCCATTATATCTACCTAAAAAATAATTAATGTTGATAAGTATGCATAGCATGCATTGCATACATATCACATTATTAAATCACAAAAGAACTATGCGGTGGAAAGTTGGATACAAATAAACCAATAACTTAAAATAAACAAAATTGGTTTACATAACCGCTTTGAGTTAACGTGCGTTAGTATCATAAGACATAACTTGAATTGTTGCAAAATGAATATATTAAATGCTCCGTTGTGAATGAGTTCTTGAATATCTCATTAGACACGTCTACACATCATTTAATTGAAGGGATAATATATTCTGCATTCGCAACTTCCGGAAGCTTCATCTCATTTACAGAGTTCCAAAAGAAATAATATCATATCCTTTCACTATAGTTAAACCATCTTCTTCTTTATTGGCGAAGACACCGCTTACGCGGTTATAACCCAGTTTTCGCCGTTTGGCACCAATTGAAGATTCCAAGTGTAGCCAGGTGTTTCCCCACCTGGTCTTTCCAACGAAGAGGAGGTCTGCCTCTTAATCTGCTTCCCACGGCGGGCACTGAGTCGAATAATCCCAGAGCTGAAGTGTATTCATCCATTCGGACGACATGACCAACTAAGCGTAGCCGCTTTCTATTAATTCGGTTAATTCTGTCAATGTCGTCGTATATCTCATACAGCTCATCGTTCCATTGACTGCGCAAAGGAACAGATTGTATTTTTTGGTATTTTCTTTTGTGTGGTCGTTTGCTTACGGGACTTAGTTGGCTCCGCTATTGCTTGGCGCCTTTGCGTAGCGGTTTTGGCTTTGTTTTTGCAAACGGCGGGTGCACTGTTGTTGCGCAGGTTAATGGCCGCGAGTGTTTTTTGTGCGGGTACACATTTTGTGTACATTTTCGGCGTGGAGAAATTGCATAACAGTAAGTGCAAATTCGCGGGTCTGCATGTTAGTCGCATACTTCAGTGCATTCAAACCCAGGCACCTGGAGAGCAGCTGTTCCAGAATTCTTCTTGCCCGTGAATTTATTACGTCAGTGGTACGCCGGCGGATCAGTCTGCCTGAAAAAGAGTCGATGTGTAAAATGCCTCCTCAACGGAGAAAGAGGGTAGAGATGATTCCACATCTGGTGGAGAAGGAGAAGCGTAAGATACAAAAAATCCTTTTACTGGCGATGCGAGCGCCAGTAAGGGGGATGAGAGCAAGCGGTCGGTTGTGGTCAAGAGTAAGGAGGCTGAAACTTCCTCTTAGGAAGTTTTAAAAAGGCCGTAAAGCAGGTGGGTCCTCCGCTGAGCGTAAGAATCCACGAAGTACGACCGATTAAGAGTGGTGGGGCGGTTATCCGCTCTTTCTCTGTTTTTTGAGTGAGAGAAGGTGGCGATCAACGCAAAGTTCGAGGAGGTGAGGTTGGACGTAACTGTTAACCGGAAGTTAACTAAAGAACTACTCCGGCTAAAGCACCAGGACTTTACCAGAATATCCCAGAGGTCTGACGGGAGGGTGATCATTATACGCACAAAATAATGTCCGCTCTCCTGGAGGCAGGTGGGTGAGACATTAAATAGTTCTCCTTCCGGATGCGACCGGATCGCTGGCTGCATTCGGTGTATTAGTTTCGACCACAGAGTGGCTGAATGTAGGTCAAATCATATGTCTGTCAGAGGTGTGGTCAGGAAGGCCACAGAGCTCTCGGTTGCGTTAATGCAATCCATTACCGAAACTAAGCATTTAGTGTAGACCAGCAGTCATCTATTGAGGTCAGCCCGATTGTTGAACGAGAGATTGTCCAATTAAACTGTCAGGGTTCTGCATGTGTCGCGATAGAAGGGGAGTACGGTAGGATAGTTATCAATAGTTTGTATTGCAAATATAGCAAGCCCCTTGAGACCTACCTGGGCTACAAGGATAAGCTGCTACTGCTTGCGAGTAGTAGCCCATTTATACTAGGGCTGGATGCGAATGCCTCGTCTTCGATGTGGTTTAGTAAGGTATCGAACGAGCCGAGAGAATGGTAGCCTTTCGATGGGCCTGGGAGCGTCAGGGACTTATGAAACAGGCAGCAAGTAGGGTTTTCAGCGTTAGGGGGAGGTAAAAGGAGGGTGCGGATTGAGTGATCATACTTTGATTCAAATTTTGGTTTCTCTTCAATCCCCTTCTTCAAGAGGATTTGAACTGCATATATTTTTTATGAGAGTCCACGATGAGAGGCGATGACGTACCTTTGGTATTGTCTGGAACCAATATGGACTCTCTGTTGGGGAAGCGATGCTGGACATACCCCTTAGGGTATTCGAAGTGTTGACGGTGGACGAGCAAATTGCTCGCCTCTATGAGGTAGTTTGGGAGGTAAGCTATAGGATTCTTAGGGAGAGTGAAAGTTTCATGGTTAGGAAATTTGGCTGTCCCAGATTAAATATTGATTTAGTTGTGCGATTAGGGAATATAAAATGCTAGTAAAAATTAAAGAGGAGGACTGGCGGAGTTTTGTCAAAGAGAATAGGAACGACCCGCAGGTCTAGAGGATCTCTCAGGGTCGTAAGAGGAGAGGGTATGCGAGGGTTCTGTTAGGCACGTAGCACAACGGCAGGAAAAGCTTGGCTGTTCTTAAATTAATCTTTAGCGGAGTTACTTTTCGGACAGAAAAACCTCTCTAATCGGTATAAATAGGAGTGTGAAGATTGGAGTGGTTGGTGACTGCCCACAGGGTTCCATCGATTAGAGATTGTAAATACTTGGGGTTTAAGTGTAGGGGTATACATATCGATGGAAAAAAGTGGCAATGCTGCTTAAAGGCTGAACGGGTGAATCTGGTCAGCATTAGGTATGTGGCATTAGGTATGTGGAAATATCTGGGGCGTTGTATGAAGCCTGCCTGTTTGCCTGTCGCACCGTCTCAAGAAATGCTATGCAGGTTCTGTTAGGGGCACCCCCTCTTGTCATTGCTGTGGAATGACTGGATTTTCGATGATGATGTGGAAAGGAGGGATACCTATATGGGCCTTTGAACGCATTTTTGTATCAAGGTATTGATTTGTACCGCTGTGGTGTTGAGAGCCTTGGGATAAGGCTGTCGTTAGCAGATAACTTAAAGAAACGGTCTTTGGCGAGTCTGATGCTTTTTTTAATTTGGTGAGCATACTCCGATTCGGTGAAGCCTTCTACTTTTACACATTCTAGAAAAACAGTTGAAATGTCCTTCAATGATAAAAACACGAAAAACTTACCAAATAGTAACGCATAAAGTGCTTATGTTCCTTTAACGATTTCTTGCCCTTCGCATCCAAGCAATTATATTCAAGCAACTATTCGACTGCTAAAATTTTATGGATTTTTCGTTTCCATCTGCATATTGCGCATCTGCAATAAAAAAAATTGATTTTTGAATTAAATTCTTTGTCTGTGTGCGAACATTTCTTGGCGCAACAGTTCTGAATATGCAGGTCGTAAAACTCCTTTCGAAGATGTTGGTGCAGAAGAATTCTCTGACTGCAATATTTTTAACAAATCATCGAACCAGTTCCTTGTGACCTTTTGACGCACAGTCCACATTTTCAATTATTTTTTCACAATTTGTTGTTTGTGAACTTTCTTTCAACATTTATGATTTCATCTATTCCGTAAAACTAATTTTCTATCAACGAAATTTTTAATTAAAATAGGAGCTCTCTTAAACACAACTAAATTTCTGAAAACTTTCTTCAAATGATTCGTTATTTTTCTTAGACACATATACAGGGTGAAAAATTAAAAAACAAAGATTTGACGAAATAATGCAAATATTTATTTATAAATTTTATTGCATTACCTTGTATTTGTTGTTTACATATAAGGGGTGTTCTCTTGCTCTTGCAAAACTCTTGCACGGTGCAAGAATTGCAGATATTTCCTCTTGGTGTACCGGCACAACAACAAACACACGCAGAAAATTATTTGCAATGGCAGGCAAAAATATGTCAGACCAAAACTCATGTACATATAAGATTTGCGTGCAATGTCACGTAAAAATATAATTGCAACCCTGTTTTAGCTGTCATTTTACATAAAGATATGTTACGTCGTTAAATTGTTGAGGAAGGTAAATTTTAAATAGATTTTATAATTTTTATTTAATTTATAAAGATTTGTTGTTGGAATTTTGCAATAAGTAAGTTTTGTTGTTGTTGTAGTTATTTTTCGGTTGCTCATATGGCTCTTGCGATCATCAGTTGAGCTAGGTAATCCTACTGGTCTGCTTTATATATGGAGAACACAATAGTCCGCCGCGTCTCTTGACGCGGTAAAGATACCATTACTTTCCAAGGCGGCTCGGTGTTGGGAAGACTCCAATAGGATATAGCCTAATTTACCTCCTGGTAGCAAATCCTCCAATGGCCACGGGAATTGCATAGCACCATGGATTAGGAGGTAGCAGCTCATGGTTGCTTTGTGAATGAGCACCGCCATACAGAACCACTTACACCGGTTGGGAGAAGCCGAGTACGCCTTGCAACTTAAGCCCCAATCCACTTGCATTTCGCAAGGGGATTTATATATATATGGTATTTAGTTTTCTTGTGTAATGTTAAATTAAAAATTGTATTATGAAAGTTGGATTTTGCAACGGCAAATATCATTGCGAATTCACGATATTTTTTGGCCATCTCCGACAGGGTTTGCTAACTCGTGTTGCTCTTCCTGATGACCAGAAGGCTTAAGAAAAACAGCTAGATCGCATGCTCGCTATTGCTCGTAAAAAACGAGCTACAACGGGAGCTTAACCAAGCTGACAGTCGTCCAATTGATATGGCTAAACTTGATGCAATGATGAATAAATTTGGCGGTTCCGAATTTCAAAGTGTAATGAAATGGATTGGGAGTCTGGATGCGAAGTTTGATGTTTGCTGTTATAGTGATAGAGACAAATTAATTTCTGTTCGTTATTTATAAATTGCCCACACGTTTTGAACCTGCTACGTTGTTGGAATATCGTCGTTGCTTTTCACTGCAAGATGTTTTCAATCAGTAAAACACCGCGACATTACTCGTACATTGTCTAAATTCAGAATATTTATAGTCGAACTGAAGTATCTACGAGTAAAGCGGTTTTGGTTTATATAATCGTTGATGTTGGACAGTGTACGTTGTTATAACTGCTTTCAACATGGCCATTACACTGATGTACTATAATTCTTCTTTTTGTTTTACTTGATACTGACAGTCCCATTAGACTCATAAGCCCATATTTTTACGAGCCACAATTAGTAAAACTCAGCAGTAAACCGAAGTTGAATCAATACCGTGGAATTAAAAATAAACAATTAAGAATTAACGGTATTTTGACATGTAAATTTATATTTTGTCAGGACGAATTAATCCACAATTTTGCTATGTTTATTATATGCCTGTTGATTAAATAAGTATATGTAAGTAGCCTGTGGCCAAATACCCCTTTCTTTTCGGGGTATAATTGTAGGGTGTTGCCTGTTCTGATCATCTGCTTCACAGTTACCAGGAACATCAGAATGTCCCAGAACGTATTAGAAGTTTATCGTGCAATTGAATGTTTGATTTACTAAGAGATCAAAACATTTTTCCATTAAATTTGACGAAACTCTAAGAGACTTTAATAATTTACAAGCCACTCAGGCGGCTGCATATATAAATATATTAATTGTTGTGAGCACAATTCTTGTCAGAACAAAAAGCTTTTTATAATTTATGTAATCTCGGCTTATTTCCTTTTCATTGGTTTAAACGTAAAAAGAGGGTCCCAAATCCAGCGCACAGCCCTGGGGAAAGGATGTTTCGTCTTGCAACGTAACAATAAACTACAACACGTGCGGCATATTATAGATACCGAGAGTTGAAGAGGGAAGTGAGACACATTTGCAGACAAAAAAGAGAGAGACCGAAGTGCGTGAGTATGAAGAGCTTGACAAGCTGGCCCACAGGAATACTGCTCGAAAATAATACGAAAAAATGCGGCGACTCAAAGAAGGTTTGAAGACTAGAGCACATTCTTGTAAAGCTCCCAGAGGTGATCTAGTAACCAATGCCCAGAACATACCAAAATTATAGAGGGAACACTTCTCCAGCTTGCTGAATGGCAGAGAAAGCATAATCAAGAGGTGTCGAACCCGATTCCCCAATCGATGACGATAGCGCAGACGTTCCATTGCCCCAATATAAACAAGTTCGAATAGCAATTATTCGTCCAAGAAAACAAATCGTGAAGGGCCGATGAATTGCTGGCCGAGCTATTCAAGCATTATAAACAATAAAAGTATGCTTTATTTAATGTTTATTAACGTAGAGAATATATTGGATTGTCAAAAAAGTCTTGCGGTAATTTTATTGAATCAATTCGTGTGACACCCATACATCGAGCTTCTTAGCGACTCCAAGCTTCTTCAAATGGTTCATAACGGTTTGATGACTACTATGTCGGTCTCTTTCGACCAATTCAGCGATTTTATCGCAATTTTCGACGACAGGCCTTCCGGAGCGTGGCGCATCTTCGACCAGCTCTACACCAGAACGAAAACGTTGAAACCATCGTTGTGCGGTGGAAATGGAAACTGTATCGGGTCCATAAACTGCACAAATTTTATTGGCGGCTTGAGATGCATTTTTGCCTTTATCGTAGTAGTATTGTAAAATACTCCGTATTTTCTCTTTATTTTGCTCCATGTTTGCGACGCTATAACTCACGAACGACTTAAAAGAAACGACAATCAATCAAACACGTGTTAGCGCGTGAAATGAGCTTTCCAAAAAGGTATAGCATGACCCGATGCGACGAATAAAATTAGAACTACGCGCTTTCAGCGCCAACTACCGAAAATACCGCAAGACTTTTTTGACAACCTAATATTTCAAATTACAATTCTTGGTAATTATACATATTTATACTCTCGCAACAAAGTTGCTAAGGAGAGTATTATAGTTTTGTTTACATAACGGTTGTTTGTAAAACTAAAAGAGTAAGATATAGGGTTATGTATACCAAAGTCATCAGGGTGACGAGTAGAGTTGAAATCCGGATGTCTGTCTGTCCGTCCGTCCGTGACTTGAGTAAAAATTGAGATATCATGATGAAACTTGGTGCACGTATTTCCTGGCTCCATAAGAAGGTTAAGTTCGAAGATGGGCAAAATTGGCCCACTGCCACGCCCACAAAATGGCGGAAACCGAAAACCTATAAAGTGTCATAACTAAGCCATAAATAAAGACATTAAAGTGAAATTTTGCACAAAGGATCGCATTAGGGACGGGCATATTTGGACGTAATTTTTTTGTAAAAGTGGGCGTGGCCCTGCCCCTTACTAAGTTTTTTGTACATATCTCGGAAACCACTATAGCTATGTCAACCAAACTCTACAGAGTCGTTTCCTTCAGGCATTTCCATATACAGTTCAAAAATGGAAGGAATCGGATAATAACCACGCCCACCTCCCATACAAAGGTTATGTTGAAAATCACTAAAAGTGCGTTAACCGACTAACAAAAAACGTCAGAAACACTAAATTTTACGGAAGAAATGGCAGAAGGAAGCTGCACCCAGGCTTTTTTTGAAATTGAAAATGGGTGTGGCGTCGCCTACTTATGGACCAAAAACCATATCTCAGGAACTACTCGACCGATTTCAATGAAATTCGGTATATAACATTTTCTTAACACCCTGATGACATGTACGAAATGTGGGTGAACTAGGTTCACAACCACACCTTCTTCCTATATAACGTTATTTTGAATTCCATCTGATGCCTTCCCTGTATAATATATACATTAGGAACCAATGATGAAAAACTTTACACAAATACGGTATTTGAGCTGAGGTATCCCTTGTGGAAAAATTGTCTTGATCGGACTATAACTTTTCACGGTCCCTGATATCGAAGACGAAGAACTCAGTGCCTTACCTAACCTAACCTAACCTAACCCAACCCAATTTTTCACCGAAAATATCGGTAAATCTCTCTGTTATTTTCATGTAATTCAGAGGACATCATTTTTATACTCTCGCAATAAAGTTGCTAATAACGGTATATATCGTCAGATATATGGTTACATATACCAAATTGATCAGGGTGACGAGTAGAGCTGAAATCCAGATGTGTGTCTATCCGTCCGTGCAAGTTTTAACTTGAGTAAAAATTGAGATATCTTGATGAAACTTGGTACACGTATTTGGTGGCACTATAAAAAGATTAAGTTCGAAAATGGGCGAAATCAGAGCACTGCCACGCTCACAAAATGGCGATAACCGAAAACTTATAAAGAGCTATAACTAAGCCATAAATAAAGATATGAAAATAAAATTTGGTACAAAGGATCGCACTAGGAAGGGTCCTATTTGGATGTATTTTTTTTGAAGAAGTGGGCATGGTCCCGCCCCCTACTAAGTTTTTTGCAAATATCTCGTAAACTACTAAAGCTATATTAACGAAACTTTCAGAAGTAATTTCTTGACGGTACTATCTTTAAACGGAGGAAATCGGATTTTAATCACGCCCACCTGCCATACAAATGTTATGTTGAAATCTACTAAAAATGCTTTAATTTAGTAAGGAAAAACACAAGAAACCTTAAATTTCATGACAAAGATGACACAGAGGGGTTACATTCAAATTTAAAATGGCCGTGTCTCCGCCACTTATGGGTCTAAATCCATATCTCAGAAACTACTCGACCAAATTCAGCGAAATTCGGTTCGAACCATTTCCGTAGCATCTATGGTTCGAAATTGGGCGAAATATATTCACAACCACCCTACTTCCCATATACCACAATTTTGAAGTCCATCTGATTCGTTCACGTTATAGTATATGAGTTCTATGCCAGTGAAGATAACAAATACTGTATTTCTAGTGAAGCATAGCCCGAATAAAAATCACCGAGATCAGACCATTTTATTGAAAATATCGGTAAACATCTCAGATATTCTAAACATATTCATAGGAGATGTGTTCCTTCCAACAGTGTTCGTCTGTGCCAAAAATGGGTAAAACCAAGCCAATATTTCTTCTTGCCCCCACATATTTGATTTTCACAATTTCTAGTGGACTTTGTGCCGAATATATTGGTAAAATTTTAAATTACCTTAATAAATTTGCATGGAAATATGTTCATACTTTAGTCAACGTGTTGGCCCCCATATACATACATATGTAATAACACGATTTCTGCCTTTACTTTTTACTTTACGCCAAATATATTGCATGCTTCCTAAGATATCTTTAAAATATTATAAAAATATATTATACATTAAATTTTCTAGGCGCATGTAAAATCCAACTTTATTTGAAAATCAGTAAGAAATACTAACGTAAATTAATAGTAGTCTAGTATCAAACGCACGCAATTAGAAAACCTGCTTTTCAGATGGACCAAATGCGACGCTTAAATGTTAAACAGAGCTAAACTTCAACCTCAGTAAAATTAAATTGTAATTATTATTAATTTTTTTAATTTGGGTTTTGCGAAAAAATCGCGATTTACAAAGCGCCATAGATATGTAGCTTATGGAAGGTTTAGATATTAAGACACAGATGTGTACATAGACGTAGTAATTTACAATATTTAGCATATATATTTAATGGAAATTAGTATTCATTGTTTAAAACTGTTTTCAATGCATTTGGTTGCAAATCCTCTTACTCAAATGTTATTGAATAATTTTTAAAACAAAAATGGCTTACCTACCTATGTCTATTCATAACAACTCAATCTTTCAACCTTGATATATGGTATACTTAAAAATTGTTTTCACAAATTTTCTACCTAGTTTAGCTTTCACGAGCGAACATTTGCGGAAGATGAACTCCTTTGTTTCAGAAAGAATTAAAAAATGCTATTTACGTAGGAGTTTTCCGTGTAAATACTTTCAAGGCTATTAAGCAAATTACTAATTTCTAAGATATATATATTTGTATGTACTATATATGTATAATATATATATTATTATGCTAGATGTTTATACTTTCAGTTACACTAAATAACTTGTGTAGTGAAGTCTACATTTTTAGCTGAAGTTTTAATTAATTAAGTGAAAATTTACCATAGTACGAGTAGTGTTAGCATCATCAATCATATCAATATAATAAAATATACAACGAATCTATATCAACATCCACTTGAAAAGAAGACTGAAAGAAGACCAGCAAGTTACTCTAAAAAGAGAACACAGGAGTCATTCGGAAGAAAAATCAGGAAGTATTTACACACTTGTTTTAATAGATTAAGATTAAATTATTTATTTTCTCAGTCACCGACTACCATTCTTCGTGTGTGCACGTAGTTATTTCTCTCTGTGACTTTCCTTGTTTGCTTGAGTTTAGCGTAGCTTTTGTGTTCGCCATTCTTATTTCAGTGATTTCAATTTATTTTTCGTTTCGTATTAAATAATATTTTGATTCAGTGAGTGACAAAGTGATACACAATAGCCAGTGGGCCCCCCTTTTTAGGGGATAACAGATTTGCTCCGCTTGCTGTTAGCTCCCAACCAAAAAGGAAAAAATCAACTAAAAACCAATTAAACGTTTTTCCCGAGTTACCAAAAATACAAAAAGAAAACCCAAAATATTTGGTGATATCTTCACTTGAAGCCAACAAACCCCTAACGAAATTCTCGTGTTTGGCAGTGCAAAAATCTCTACAAGTGATTTGCAATGACATCGTGTCTATATCCGAATTACGTGACGGCAGCCTCCTGCTTCTTGTAAAAAACACCACGATTGCAAAAAAATTTCTTGATACCAAAAGATTAGCAGGCCTCTGTGATGTAGAAGTGAAATATCACACCAACCTAAACTCTACGAGAGGGACAATCTTTGCACCATGCCTCAATGACATAGCCGAAGAAGAAATTATTGATAACTTAAGTGATCAAGGTGTGATCGCAGTTTTCAAATTTACCAAATTAATAAATAATAAACCCCAACCAACTTGTGTATGCCTGTTAACATTTGACCGCTACCACCTTCCTAGCTCTGTCCAAGTCTCGTGGCATTCAGCGCGTGTTAGGTTGTACATACCCAATCCAATGAGATGCAAAAAATGTCAAAAGCTTGGTCATACAACCAAACGCTGCAATAATGCCTTCATTTGCGACACGTGTGGCCTCCCCCCGCACGACCCCGAAGCTTGCACATGTAAATACTGCATTAACTGCGCAAATGATCACCCCTCCTCGTCAAATTCATGCCCTAAATACACCCAATCAAAAGAAATATTACGCATCAAAACCGAAAGAAAATGCACTATGCGCGATGCAATAAAATTTTATAACGAAAGTAATATAACACCTTTACCGATCACCTCTTCTAATTCATTTTCTACCATCCCCAAAGAAACACATGTGCAAGAAAAAAGTAAAGAAATAAATGTCAAGCAACCTGTCAAAACTCCAAAAATTACATATCCACAACAAAAAGCTGAATTACAATGATCAGTTCCTTCTACCTCCTCTTTCACTTCTAATTCAAACCCCTCACAAACGACCATAGAAATGACTCCACCAATAAATCACTCAAAAACCAGTTTTAATGAACACTCACCTACCAACAACAATTCAAGCCTAAGATCACAAACAAGCCTCTCTCCGCACTCAAACTTCACACAAACGACCTCAGATAATAATTCACTAAAAACTTACTCAGAAACCAACAGTCACGAAAGCTCTTCTACTCAACCAAACACAACTTTTAACTCACCGACAGAAATTAATTTAACCCATTCTAACTTCTTTCACTCCGAATTTCTCAATAATTCAATTCTACAATTAAACTCTTCATTAGCACCCAATACTGATATGACTAACTCAATAGAAAAAAATAAATAAATAAATAAATAGCTTTAGCTCTTTCAGTTATCACCAAAATGTTCTCCATCTTACAGTGGAACATCAAAGGCTATTACAATAATTACGATCACCTTCAAATTCTAATTAAAGAATATAACCCATCTTTGAAATCTCTTGCAGAAACTCATGTGGCATTCAATAAATCCGCCCAGGCCCCTAAACAATATTACAGCTACTTTCACAACCTGCCTTCCAACACTAACAAAAAGCAAGGTATAGGTGTACTTATTAAAAAGTCAATCCCTCATAAACTTATTGCTGTCAACTCAGATATTTCCTCTATAGTAATCGAAGTAAATTTAAGCTACAAATTCACCATTATCTCAATGTACATTCCACCTCAGCAGCATTTTACTGCTAGAGATATTAATAACATTTTGAACAGTTACAGTACGCCAATCATTCTGTTGGGAGATTTAAATGCTTGGAGCCCTATGTGGGGCTCACCCACCGTCAACAGAAGGGGCAAATCTGTTGAAGACGTAATTTTATACAACAATCTAGTCGTTTTGAATGACGGTCAACCAACTCACTTATCCACGCATCAAACTCTTACCCATATCGATGTCATTGCCAGCTCTGCCTCATTGGCACCCAAACTTTCCAGCAAAACTCTTCAAGATCTCTATTGTAGCGACCACTTCCCTATTCTGACAACTTTTCCTCCACAACAACTTAACATTAAAACCTCCCCAAAACCGAAGTTCATTTTGGAAAGAGCTGACTGGCGAAAATACCAATATTTGGCGTCACAGCTAAACCTACAACATCCAACCAGCATCAACATAAACAAAGAAGCCTCTTCTATCCAAAAATGTATACGCTCAGCTGCCCATTATGCCATCCCCCAAACCACTAGGCGCCCTGTTAGGAAAGTTGTCCCGTGGTGGAACCCAGATCTCCAAAATTTTAGAAATATTAAACAAAATGCTTGGGAAATGTTCAAGAGAAATAGGTCTACAGCTAATCTCATCAGTTACAAAAAAGCCAATGCCACCTTTAGGAGAAAATTGAAAGAAGCTAAGCGCTCAAACTTTGAAAATTTAACTAATAATATAAACCCATCTAGTAATCCAAAACAAAATGCTTGTAGGACCCTACACCCCATCCCAAATTAAACTTTTGGTGGAAAATGGCAACTCTATTTCTCACCCATTCGAAATTGCAAATCGTTTTGCCTCAAATTGGTCCCAATACTCCAGCGACACAAACTTTCACCAACGTTTCGTATCCGAAAAACTGAGATATTTTAACTCATCATACCATTGTAATCCATCACCCACAGCAAAAACACTAGAATTCCCAATAACATACGATGAGCTTAATTCAACACTCATCTCAATGAAAGGTAAAACCCCTGGCTTTGACCGGATTTCTTACGACATGTTAAAAAATCTTCCAGTCGAATTTAAATCTAGGCTCTTGGACCTTTATAACAACATTTTCGATAAAGGTGTGCATCCACAAACTTGGAAAACGGTCACAGTCGTTCCTATTCTCAAGCCTAACAAGCCAAATACATCCATTTCAAGCTACAGACCCATATCCTTAATTCCCTGTATGGGAAAGGTGATTGAAAAAATTATTTCCAAACGCATTATGTGGCTCGCTCTAAAAAAAAATCTAATCAACCAACACCAAGTCGCCTTCAAAAATGGACATAGTACCATGGATGCCCTTCTTTACTTCGATCATAACGCTTCGATTGCACTATCTACGAAAAACCATATCTCAGTCTTAAGCCTAGACTTCGAAAAAGCTTTTGATCGAGTAGGGGCGCACGTAGTATTAGAACAGCTAACTCTAAAGCTAATTTCATTAAAGATTTTTTAACGAACCGAAGACTAAGAGCCAAAACTAACAATATACATTCTAAGATTTTTAATTTTACTAACGGCATCCCACAAGGATCGCCTCTTTCTGTAACGCTGTTTATTATAGCTTTCAATGCTATCAGTAACATTTTGAATAAGTATAATCATATTGATCATGTAGTGTATGCTGATGATGTTCTTATATTTACTAAGATAAAATATTTAAATATTGTAAAAAAAACACTTTTCCGAGATCCTCTCCGATATATCAGACTGGTCTGAACTATCAGGAGCCCAATTATCATTCAAAAAGTGTAAGATATTCCACATGTGCAAAAAACTCAGTTGTAACAGTATAAGTTTTAGTTTCAATAATACAATTATTGAAACTGTCGATAGACTTAAAATACTTGGTGTATTCTTTGATAGAAACACACACTTTTAAAGTGCACTATAACTATATTAGAAACTGTTTAATTTCTCGTTTGAATATTGTAAAGTATCTATCGTCCAAACATAGTTTAATTCATAGTACCACCCTCGTAAACATCACTAAATCTATTATATTATCAAAAATTGACTACGGTCTTCCAGTTTACGGTAATTGTGTCAAAAGTAACATCAAGCTTATATCCGGTCCCTATCATATGGCCATTCGCAGAAGTCTTCGTGCATTTCCGACGTCACCTACAAGTTCTTTGCTTACGGAAGCCGATGTTCCTTCAATCGAGGAGAGGGTGTTACAAAACTACATCCGACTTTTTCCTAAACTGCTATACTGTAAGAACAAAATTTTGTACGGAAATATAAAAAAGGTGGTCAACTACAAACGCAGTTTCAGCATCGAATCGGGGATAATGAGATGTTTGAATCTAGCAAAAGAAATTGATCTCACTACTCGCCTTCAATTAGCTACAAACAGCGCATCGCCGCCATGGCTCCGAGGAACTCAACTAACGCATCTACCTACCACCAACTTTTCTATGAAGCAACTCGTCCACTTGTAGCGATTTCGTGGACATGTTTATATACAGATGGTTCAAAAACGGAACATGCAACAGCTTTTGCAGTGGTAAAAGAAGACGGTTCTACAATATATTCCGGTATACTTCACCCCTGCAGCTCAGTATTCTCTGCAGAAGCGTCAGCAATTCTTGAAGCAGTGTCATACGCAGTAAAAAGCAACCACAAATACCTAATTTGTAGAAATAGCAAGTCGGTAGTCTCAGCCATTCAAAATGTAAATAATCACAACATAATTATTTCAACTACAAGAGATCTGTTAATCAAAAAGGAGCATCAAATTAAAATAATGTGGGTACCAGGCCACGTCGGATTACCTGGCAACGAAGAAGCAGATGCCAGAGCCAGACTAGCCACAAAAGAACCTCTACACTTATACCCTTATTTAGATAAGTCGGACATACTCCGCTTAGGTCTAGATTTCGTCAAAGTAATGAAAGGCACATTACAACCTCAGAATCACTATTACGCGACCATCAATCCAGCAGGTGTTAAACCAACCTTTCCTATTACATGCTCATACCACGATGCCCAAACTTTCACCCGTCTTCGCATCGGACACACAGTTTTGACACACGAACACCTCCTCAAGGGTACGAATCCACCACCATGCCTCCTATGCAATGCAAACGCTACATCAGTGGATCACATTTTGCTAAGCTGCCCTGCACTTGCTGCCCATAGACTCACCACTTTTGGCACAATAGATCCAAAACAATTACTAAAAAATACCAATGCTGCTAACATAAGACTTATAAACCAATTTTTATTAAAATGTAAAATTAAACATCTTATATAATTTAAATAGCAAGTAGTATACTTCACCCTAATTAAATTATCACTATTAAGTATAAATAATTTTAAAAATAACTATATTGTAAAGAATTAGGTAAGCCGAAAGCCTCAGTAACTAGTGCTTCTTTCCAATCAAAATGTAAAATAATAATTGTATTACTATTTTACATCTAATAATAAAATAAAAAAATATTTATTTTCTTTAGTAAGATTTAGTTTTAAGAAATTATGCCTAGATTAAATAAAAGATCTGTTGTACAAAGTCGACTTGAAAATAGAAGACGTATGCAGATTCTTCGGGCTAACTCATTATATAGAGTTAGTGAGCAATCACATAATACTCAAAGCCATGCTAATCGCAGATTAGATCCAGAAGTCCGCCCATCAGAACAAAGTACCAATACAGTTCAACATAAGACAAGGCGTCAAAATCAAGAGGTTCGGTCTGCTGAGTAAAGTATAAATACTGTTCAGCATAGGTCTCGGCGGGAAAACCCAGAGCTTCGGTCCGCAGAGCAGAGCATGAATACTGTTCAGCATAGGTCTCGGCAGGAAGATCCCGAAATAAGGTCAGCTGAACAAATCGTAGATACCAATCAGCATAGAACCCGGCGACAAAATCCTCAATTTCGCAATGAAGAGCAAAGTAGGAATACCCATGAACATAGATCTCGGCGGGAAAACTCAGAGCTTCGGTCTTCTGAGCAAAGTATAAATACTGTTCAGCATAGGTCTCGGCGGGAAACCCCAGAGCTTAGGTCTGCTGAGCAAAGTATAAATACTGTTCAGCATAGGTCTCGACGGGAAAATCCCGAAATAAGGTCAGCTGAACAAATCATAGATACCAATCAGCATAGAACCCGGCGACAAAATCCTCAATTTCGCTCTGAAGAGCAAAGTAGGAATACCCGAGAACATAGCTCCTGGCGGGAGAACCCAGATCTTCGGTCTGCTGAGCAAAGTAGAAATTCAAGGCAACATAGAATTCAGTCTCATAATACCGTAGTACACCGAGAACTTAGAAGAAATCCTAACTATAGACATTTAGAGCGAACACGTGATTAAATACAAAGAGAACGTTCAATAAGAAATCCTGAAACAAGGAGAGAGGAACGTTATAGAGAAACGCAACGACGACAGCTTATCAGGAGGGGTGCAAGGGAACAAATTTTAAATCAGAGACGTCAACAACAAAATCAGGTCCGTATTCATAGAGAAAACTTGGCAAATAGGCAAATTCAAAACGAAAGGCAGTTCCAACGAAATATATTAAACAGAGAAAATAATGTCTCTGATATTTTTGCAAATGGTGGCATTTCAAGAGATTTTCGAAGCATTTATTTTGGTTGGTTGGTTGGATTATGGTTTCCACATCAAGTACGCAAGTTAAATTTCGGAACTATAACGCAAGTTCACCCAGATGCTACATCTGCTTTCTTTTTAAAGCAAAAGTTTCCTTCTGAAGATGGAAACTACAATTTTTGCTTAACTTGCAAAAATGGGATTGCCAAAAATAACATACCAGAAATATGTTTGTTAAATGGTCTAGACTTTCCGGATATACCAGATTGTTTAAAAAATTTAACCCCTATTGAAGAAAGGCTAATAATGCCTCGATTGCCTTTTATGACCATTCGTCCTTTGGGATATCAAGGTCAAAGTTCGATTAAAGGTGCCGTTGTCAATATACCTATTTCTGTTAATAATGTTGTGACATCTCTACCGAGGACTTTTGATCAAACTCATGTGATACAAATTCACTTAAGAAAACGTATGGAATACAATCATGATTATATGACTGATACCATACGGCCTGCGAAGGTTATCGAAGCTTTGCGATTCTTAGTGAATACTCCTCTGTATCGTAAGCATAATATACACATAAATGAGAATTGGATTTCAGGCTTTAATAACCAAGAAGAAGTTAACTTTGTTGCATCTGCTGAAGATGATAGATTGGTTCAATCTCTTTATGAGGAACAGACTTCCCATAATAATCACTCAGACATTCCCATAGCACCCGTACCTGCAGAACTGAACCCAGGTGGTCAAGAGACTCTTTTAGACAATATTCCTATAGAAAACATGAAATATAACCGTTTAGTTATAGCGCCAGGGGAAGGGCAAAGGCCAATTGACATAGTTCAAGATAACAATTCGGAAAAATTGTGATTTGAAACAATACGTTGGGCAGAAACGTACATGCTCTGAAACATATAGTAAGATAGTACGTTCCGAAATTCGCCGCTTTGACCGCAGAGCGTGTACCATTCCAAAGTTGTTCTACGACTATAAAAAATTAGAACTATTGCAAATTAAGAATAGTACATCCATTTGCCTTCGAAAGTTTTCAGGTCGTAACCGTGTTACGGCTCAAAATGTATTAAATGAAAACTTTGTTCAAAACTTGATTCAACATGATGACGGTTACAAAGTTTTGAAAGGTGTTAGATCCTCTCCTGCTCACTGGGAAGCTGAGAAAAAAAGCAGTTGCAATGATTCGCCAATTTGGGCTTCCAACCTTTTTCATAACTCTATCGGCTGCTGAATCTCAGTGGGTTGAGCTGTTGGTTATTCTGTCGAAAACTGTTGATTCAAAAGATATTTCACAAGAAGAAGCCAACGTTTTATCAACCCAAGATAGATATCGCTTAATCCGCTCAGATGCGGTTACTTGTGCTAGATATTTTGATTACCGCTACCGGCAAATCCTTAAACTTTTTAAAGATAATACCGGCATTTTTGGAACACATTTTGTAAAAAACTATTACTGGAGAGTAGAGTTTCAACAGAGAGGTTCCCCGCATATACATGGCATGTATTGGCTTAATAATGCTCCCAAGATCAACCTTCATAATCCTGAGACATTCTCCGAAGTCATTGGTTTCATTGACACTTATGTTTCAACAGATGGCTCCGTAAGCCACTTGGAACATTATTTAGATTATCAAAAGCATAATCACAGTCGGTCGTGCACTAGAGAAAAAAGAGGACAACAATTTTGTCGTTTTGGTATACCATATCCACCCATGCCTTGCAAACAAATATTGCTTCCTTTTCCAGACACAACCCAAGATTTGGAAAGGCATAAGGAAAACTTTTCTAGAATTCAAAATGTTTTAAATTCAAATCTGACTACAGAAGATATATCGAATTTAGATAATTTTGAATATTTCTTGAGCGATATTAGAATAAACATGTCTTTTGATGACTACTTGCTAGCTCTGAGATCAAGCTTATCAAAACATAAAATTTTTCTGAAAAGAAAAATGTAAGATCGTTTTATAAATGCTTATAATGCTCTTATTTTGGAACTCCATAGGGCTAATATGGATATCCAATATATACTGGATGCATATGCTTGCTGTTCCTATGTATATAATTAATTATATTAACAAATCGAACAGATGAATTTCTAGGCTCTTAAATGAAGCTATATCAGAAGTAAATGCCGGAAATTATACAATAAAGCAAAAACTTCAACATATAGGTCATCAATTTACATATATCAGGCAGGGAAATAACTGCACAAGAAGCTGTTTATTGCTTCATTGGGCTTCATCTTTCGGAAGATAGTAGTGGAGAAATATTTATAAATACCTCACGACCGGAGGAACGTGTTCGAATGGTAAAACCTAGGGCGGAACTTCAGAACCTTTCTTCAGATTATACTGAAATATTTGTAGCTGGTATTTTAGACCGTTATGTGCAGCGGCCCGATCAGTTAGAAACTGTCAGATTTTGCATCTTTGTTTAAATTTGTGAAATCCAAAAGAATAGTGCAAGACAGTGATCATGAAGAAGAAAAGAGGGAAGATAATAACGTACCAGATATTGGGGTACCCATTGCACTTAGAGACGGTAGCGGTTTTGTTAAAAAACGTACCAAACCAATTATTATACGGTACAGAAGGTTTAGTCCTGATGTGACCAAAGTTGAGTATTTCCGCGAAATGGTAATGCTTTTCTATCCATGGCGGAATGAACAGCAAGATCTTATTGAAAATAATAATGAGCTAACTTGTATAACCCACCGTATTTTAATTGAGGGAAATCGAAAAAAATATTAATTTTTTGATCAAAGAGAACTGGAAAGTGTCTTAGAAAGTCTTTATAATAAGACAGACTTAGAAGAAGCTGTGCAAAATGAACTACCTGTTGTGGAAAATGAGTTTCGGGTGTTAGCACTTCCAGAAATAAGCCCTAGTATTAATTTGCTGGCTTTGCATGGCGAACATACAACAGATAATGGTACTGAATCTGATTGCAATATTAGGCTTATTAAACTACCCTCTTTAATTTCCGTTGAGGAATTATTTTCTCTAGTTCAAGATTTAAATATTAAGCAAAGATTTGATTCATCAGATTAAAACAAGTCGACCATTTTATGAATTCATTGGGGGCGGAGCAGGTGTAGGAATCGTTTGATATCTGCAATATATCAAGCTCTTAACCATCGCTTCAATTCTACACCTGGATCCATCCCAAGTTCTTTAAAAGTTCTCCTTTGTGCACCTACGGGTAAAGCAGCATTCGGGATAGGTGGACTGACACTTCACTCAATATTTTCTCTTCCTGTAAATCAGCTGCATAGAGAGTTGAGGCCCCTTAGCAGTGCTCTTTGTATTCCAAACTTGCTGATTTAAAACTATTCATAATTGATGAAATATCAATGGCGGGCGCTCGAATGTTTAGCTATGTTGATGCTAGGCTTAAACAAATTTTTAAAACAAACAACACATTCGGTGACATACCGATTATAGTGTTTGGAGATTTGAAGCAACTCTCACCTGTTGGAGATAGGTGGATATTTTCTTCTAAACCTAATGATGCCTACAGCACTTTAGTTGATTCTCCTTTGTGGGACTTTTTCAAATATTTTGAATTAACAGAAATAATGAGACAAAAGAACGATCAAGCTTTCGCTATTGCGTTAAACCGTATGGCATCATTAATTCAAACTCGGGTAGTTAATTCTGAAGAAGTCCCCGATGATGCGATCCATTTATTTTGGTCAAACGAAGAGACAAATAATTTCAATGCCCTTAAGCTCAGTCGAATTACAACTGAAGCTATTTCTTCAACTGCCAAAGACCTGTAAGAGGAATGGGTATAGGTGATCAACAAGGGAATATTTTGGAAAGAGTTAAACTTTTCAAAACTTCTGAAACACAGGGACTTCCTTAAGAGTTGACACTAAAAACCACTGCAAAATACATGATTACAGTGAATATAAACAAATGTGATGGTTTAGTTAATGGGGCAACTGGAGAACTAATGCAAATTGATTATCCAGTAATTCTTTGGATTAAATTCTTAGAACCTTCTGTTGGTTTGATAGCACGATCAAAAAAGCCTCATCCTCTAGAAAGTTCTTGTACCCCAATTGAAAAAGTTATTAGATCTTTTCAATATAAAAGAAATGAGCAAATTATAATTGAAAGAAATCAGTTTCCAGTTGTTTCAGCTGAGGGAATAACTATTCACAAAAGTCAGGGTGCTACATATAATAAAGTTGTCGTTCATACTCGACCCAGAATGCCTAGAGCTTCGATATATGTCGCTTGCAGTCGAGATACTACGGCAGTAGGTCTCTTTATTGTCGGAAATTTTATTCCTCCTAATAAATTTTCTGAATCGAATCCAGTATTTAGGGAAATGATGGAATTGAGCACATCTAAGGCCCTGATTACAAGTTTAAATTTTATGATTTCTCGATCATCAGCACATTAAATTTTATTTCATAATGCTCAGAGTCTCCACGCTCATATTAACGATATAAAAGGCGACTGTTTGCTGCTATCTTCAGATATTTTATGCTTCGTAGAAACCTGGAGCATTCCTGTTGAACATTTTGAGATACCAGGATTTCCTCTTATAAACGAGCTGGGGATAGATAGCTCTGAGAGAAGCAACCGAAATAAACGGGGCCTTATAATTTATGCACAGCATAGTGTTGCCAGCTCTATAGAACCGAAGATTATAAAGAAAATTTATTCCGGCCGCGAAGTTTTAGAAGCAGTTTTGTTTAAATGTTTCAACAGCAATATTCTGGTTCTTTACAGAAACTCAGCATTTCCCCTCAGGCTTTTTATTGCAGAACTTCAAGAAATTCTTACTACAGAGTTGTGCAATCAAAATGTCTTAATTGTTGGGGATTTAAAAATTTGTTTAAAGTCTACAGGGTCTTCAATAAAAAATCTTCTTCAAGATAAAAACTTTAGTTCCCTGCTTAGTGTAGAATATTCAACTACACCTGTGAGGACGCAAATTTATTGGGCATTTTCAAACATGGATCATTCTCATGTTGAAGCTATCACTTATGAGACAGTGCATAGCTATCATGATGGTATTTGTGTCTCTATTTCGGACTAAGGCTATGTACAATAGTATCTTTTTCACACATAAGGGCATTAGAATAGGTTAAAAATATGACATTATGAATTAATAAATAAATATTTAAACTAATAAATTTTAAATCATTCGTATAATTTGTTAATATATAAGAATTTGTATAAACATAAGGTAGAATTAAAATAATTTAACAAATCTTTCAAAATTGTAATATTATATAATAAAATATACATTATTATATATTAAGAGAAATGCAGTTTTTTGAAAAAAAAGTATTGTTTTAAATAAAATATATTATTTGTTAATATTTAAGAATTTGTATAAATATGAAGTAGAAGTAAATATCTTAAGAATAAATGAAATGTACGTAGGATACATTTTGCTATTTGTAAAAACATATCTTTAGAATTTAAAAATATAACATTTAATTATTAAAATATATAATATTTATTACTTCTAAGTCAAACCTGTATAATCTTATTCATGTAAGAAATGAAATGTGCATTAACTTCGAAAAACGATTGTTTTTGTTTTTTTACATAGTCCTCAATACAGTTAAAATAAATGGATATACAATTCAATACTCAAAGTACACAAATTGATCTAATCTAATTAATTTTACAGCAAAATAAAAAAATATGTAAATGACGGATAATGAAATCTCGATTATCACTTTATCATGCGAGTGTATAAAATGTTCGGGGACACCCGAACTTAGCCCTTCCTTACTTGTTTTACTATGAATTATGTCAGTTGAAGAAAAAGAAATTAATCCCTTTGCGCAAAAGCTGTACAATATTCTTGGTTGGTCTGTCTTAGCCAGCACAAACAAACTGGTTTTCCCACCCGGGAACATGCCACACATAGTTGTCCGGGGGAAACGCATGGTGTTTCCAAATCTAAGCCACATACAGACAATGGCCTTGTGTTTATTTATCGCAATAGTGAATGTCAATCTAATTGGGAATTGAGAGTGTTAGATTTGAAGTTTCACATCTGTCAGAATCACAGTGATTCGTGGCAGCCTTGGAGCCATTTTCGCCTTGTAACTTGCCATTCTCGATGATAGCTTCAATAACGTTTTCCATTAATTTTTAATGACTAATCGTGTGGTGGGTTTAAGTTACGAAGCAAAATAATCGGAGATCCAACCTTCTATTGTAAATGGTGTGGTGGCATGCCTTGCAAATCCAAAGAATTTAAAAACTCAATTGGATGATTCAAGTCTTGTTGGTATCACAAATTGCATCGAAAGATGTATATGACACCAAGTCCCCAGGCACCAACTGTTGTATCTTTAAATTTAACTCATTGACGTCCACGTACTTACCAAAATCGGGTTTTCTGCCAGCCACTTATGATTTGCATATTGTGTGTGTAAGTCGGGAAATGTGATCGATAAGAGTATTTTGCGAGCCGATGACTGTGCAAAAGTCGGCCTATAATTTTATACATACCGGATTTTCATGTAGAGCTACTTTCCAATCGTCAATATCTAATAATTGCTTAGAAAAAGTTTCAGCGGATGGACCCTGAAGTATTTGAACGCTCATGTTTACCGTCAGTTGTAGAGGCGATGATTTTAAGCAAGCGTTGATTTCATCAACGTATGTTATGTTGAACGTCGAACAACGGAAAGTGTTTGTTAGAAATCATCTGAAAGGAGTAAGAAAGTGCCGCCAAATAATTTATCGTTCTTTTTTATGTCCTTTAGAGTCCTATCTAATGCCTCAAGCGAGCAAGTGTGCCATAGTCGATGATTGTTTTTTATGTTGCATACTACATCTGGATTATTTTGAATGATCAACGGCAGCTTAAATGCTGAATGAGCTGTTCTGTCTCCATACAATAAAGTTGATGCAATGCCAGAAGAAGTAACGGTAAATGCGATGCCATTTTATGATGGTAGCGTAATAAGGAACGTTTTGCCAGTTCCACCTGGTGCAGCCAAAAAAAAGAACCCTCCTTGTCCTACCGAAACTACCCGGATTATGCGGACATACAAAAATTTTTGTTCATCATGCAGTAAAGGAACATTGCGACTAACATTGCCTCCCATTTCCACAGTATTGTACTGTAGTTCACATTCATATCTGTGTTGAGTAAATCAGATGCGCTTCGATTGGGTGAGCTCATACCGAAATGACTGTTCGCTAAATTCGCAACAGCAATGCAAAGATCCTCGATAGCAATCAATGATTCGTTGTACATTGCATCACTGGATGACATCGTTAGATCGTTGTACCTTGTACGATATCGATACACAATGTCATCAGTCATTGCATCTTTGCGATTATCCCACCATATTTGCGTTCGGGCCGGGAAACATTTAGTCAGTGCTATAGCAAATAGTAGACGAATTTGTGTTCCTTTGCAGTTTAATTCTGCTTCTGCAAGTACTCTGTCCCATTGGTTGTCGTCCTTGTCACTTGGTTGTCGGCAAAGCATGCATATTTATACGTTGGATACTGTTGTCCATCTACCTTTCGTATATCTTAAAATGACAATGGTCCGGTGACACTAACCAACCGCAGTCGTAGATAAAAATACTTAGTCTGCCTTGGGTTGACAGTATATACGCGACCCAAAGTATCTGATTTAAGTAAACCGGGGTACGCACCAATTGGTTTCCCTTTCTTATGGGGCACCCATTTTTTTGATTGAGCCCATGTACAAAATCGTGGAACTTCAGAATAGAGCAGTGTTTTTTGAAAAGGCATCAAACGCATCCGCACGATTGCACAGTTTGAAAAATTCGGTTAGCATTTGTTTTTGGTATGTTTATAGCACGATCAAGCGCTGTATTGTCTGTGAAATATACGCGCCGGTCGTTTTTGAGATGGACAGCTAATTGGATAACTGCTGGATCCCGTTCATGAATTGGGAAAGCGAAAATACGCAAGACAGCTTCATTTGAACTGATATCCCGGCCATTTTGGTAATTCGCAGTTTCATAAGTTTTTTAAATAATAATTTCTTTTCCTCGGTAATATGTACAAATATCATTGAATATGCTTACTTATTTAGTATCGCAAAGCCGAAGATAAATATCCATTTATATATTGAACATACAAACATACACATGTGCATAAAAATACTCATGCATTTACATGCAATGCGCATTAATAATAAAAATGCATGGGTAAACAAAACTCATAAATTTACAGATAAGATAACATTAAACACAAACACACATCTATTAAATTGTATAGTTAATAACAACCCCATGTGGTTTGCAATACATACAAACATACACATATACACACATATTTAAATATTTAATATAGTTGTCTAAAATAGTATATGAGTAATGAAAATACAAAATAAAAATTATAATGAATATTTGATTATTTAAAAAAAATTAGTGGACTGTATATGATTTCATGATCTTAAGTATTACAAATTTCTTAACTTATCTTATTTAAGATAACGAACATGTTCCATTTTGAACATCATCCGATCCGTTTCTTCATCTTGGCTGTTGGGTTCATTTCTGCATCCTCTGCTGTCATGCCTACATCGTCAGCGGCTTTAATTTCCATGTCTTCAATTGGCTCTTCATCAGGTAGATCAGAGTCCAGTGTTGAAGTATCATTATTTTCATATAGTGTTTTAAACTCCTAGGTAATCGATATAAAATCATTTGAGGCAATGGACGCGGTCGGATATATTTTATTAATTTGTGTATTTATAACTTCGGAAGAGCTAATTACATCTTCCTTGCTGGTATAGACGCGATACTCTTTTTCCTTAACTTGGTTCTGAATTTTAGCAGCTTTGCGAGCTATATTTTTCGGCTGCTTTTCACAGTTTGCAAAATGTTTTCCTTTTTTGATAAGATTAGGATTTGGCTCAACTGAAACACTTTCCGCTTTTTCAGCAATTGTGTTGGTTTGTGCAAAACTTGAACTTCCTCTTTCTTCTATGCTTCAGCAGCTTCTTCCAAAATGTGGTCTATTATTTCAGCTTCGTCCTTATTTTCAAGCGATTTAACCTGGACTTCACTTTCCCTCATTTCAATTCAGTTGGTCTTTCCTCAGTTATTAAAGGTTTATGAAAAAAGGATTCTTATTCTACTTTATTTTCTTCCTCTATTACTTCTGCTGTTTCTTCTTCAACAGAAGATAGATAAAAGATTGGAACTTTTGTACATTTTACATCCGAGTCTAAACGGTAAAAAATTTCAGGTTCTTTTTCTATGATAAAATCTTCCAAAAGCACATCACGCTGAAGAGAACTGTACGTAATTTCGGGCTCTCCTTCTCGTAATCTCGCTTTACAAAGTTTAAGATTTTCGACCGTTATTCCAAATACAATTTTTCAACTTCAAGAAAAATGTTTGAAAGGTACTTTGTGTGAAAATTGTACAGAAACACAATTTTCAAAAGTTTGATATCATCACTGTTTATTGTAGTGATTTTGTGGAGACAATCCATTACTTTTCAGAGTTTTTCTGCGTTTTGCGAGTTTCCATCAGAAATTTGTTCAATTTATGATTTTTAACTTTTGCCATCGTCGCGAAAAGACGCTTGTAGGCAAAGGCATGCTCGAGGAGATGTAATGGAGTTTGTTTTTATGAATGAAAATGCGCTTGCGTTTAGGAATGAAAAAGTTGTTGTTGTGTGTTTTTCTACAAATTTGGGCATAGACTATTTGGCTGCCATACCTATTGCTGCTGATGTTACCTGAAACGATTGTTGTTTTTGTAGAACAACATTTGTAATTTTTGCGGATGACATACTTATCTACATGTGCACGCATATAAGTATGTATGTTGTGTATGCATTATTTGTGTGGGAGTGTCATACGCACACATTTACATGTGTAAGTTAATACCACCAGTTCATATTACATGAACATATCTTATGTGTGTCATTCATATGTAACATGACACTTACGACCCATATGACCCGTCATAAGTGGATTGGATATGTAGTTTAGAACGAAATATGAAATATTGTACTTTGCCAAGATGTAATTCATAGATTGTAAGATGAACCTTTATAATTGTAATATTTGGTCTAACTTAAGTGGATTGTAGATATACTTCGTAGAATGTAAGATTAATATTTGTATCTAGGCTTAAGCAAAATATTGTATTTAAGAAAACGTAATAAAGAAAACGATGCAGTTTACCACAGGGAGTTGTCCACGGGAGTTGCTCACGGGCAGTTGCCCGTAGTTACCCACGCAACACAAATTTAATAATTAATTGGTAATCGTTTAAGGGGACTGGCTAAATGAGTTTCCGACCTTCCTCACAATATAACACAGCTACACCAGTTACATCATCCACACATCAGACTCAACACACCTGCATCATATACACCACACACACGATGACACCGGACAGAAGGGACTGCCGGACGGCGCCGAGCCTCTTTCTTATTCGATCCGTGCGCTTATACATACCAGTCAGTCAACCACATTTTTATATTACATACAGAGAGCATAACTTGCTCCTTTATTATTTCAACCAATCTAATACGTATGTTTAACAACACTCAGATCTGTATATTTAAAAATATATACATATGTATATCTAAACTTAAAAGATTATTAAATTCTCTTTTCGTGGTTTTTTCTTAAAAACATACATATATATACTATACGTCTTTACATGTACATATATATGCGCAGGCGGGCACATTCAAATATATACCATATATACTGAAAAATATATCCAATAGATATCGGGTACAAAACATACATATATAGCAATAAATATAACATAAAACGCTTTATAACATACTTATGGGGTATTCCATACCAAATCGACCACTTTTGAACCCGACCGCTTTAGATTTTGCTGAAACTTATCCATCCTTCTACCCTTTGAAAAACATTTTTGAGAATGTTTTCAAAATTTTTTATCCAACTTCATAAAAGTTATGAATTTCGCTATTTTTTGCTAAAAAAAATGGCTCTTTTATTTTCAAATAGCCATAACTTTTGTAGAAATTGACTTTGAGGACCTTTTTTTTAAAAAAAAATTTAACACGATCAACTACGTTCAAAAGTGGTCGATTGTATATTTCGGATTTTTCGGAGTACCAATCGAAAAAAAAATAAATTTTTTTTTGAATCACCCTAATGTACATACTATACATGCATATGTACAAAGTGCAGAGATCTCTAAAACGAACTGATTGCAGACGAAAAAAGTCCATGTACACCGGCAGAAGCTACACGCTCAAAACAAGGTGCTACAAAACTAAAGAGGGGCAAAGATATTTCTTATGCAAAATTCATTGCAGAGAGTGACAGTTTTATACGATACTGCACTCGGTTTTCATCTTCACCGATTCAAGACAATTCTGAATCGGTATTAGGAATCAAAAAAGACAATTCAGACCATTTTTGGACGCGTCTCCAAGCGGCATATGACGCAATCGTAGAATCTGACGACTCAGATCTACCAGAAAACTTCAAATCCTCGGTTTGCTCAAAATACGAAAATTGCTTAAACCGATTCGAGGAGACAAAAGCCATGATCTCTGATCAACTAAAACTAATCAAATCAATCGAGAGTAGAGCTGCCACAAAGACAAGCCCAAAAGGCAAGTTCAGGCATTCACCTTAAAGTGCGACACAGATATATTTCATGGTGGTTATAAGCAGTGGCCGTCCTTCCGGGACATGTTTACAGCTGTGTACATAAATCATCCTAAATTATCACAAGCGCAGAAATTGTATCACCTCAGACACAAAACCAAAGGTCAAGCAGGCGTAATAGTCAAACAGTTCGCTCTCAATGACGAAAATTTCAATTTTGCCTGGTTACGAAAGCGAGAGAATATTGGTCGACAAACAAGTGACGAAACTAATGAAGTTACCAAAAATTCGGAAAGAAGAAAGAAGAAGAATTTATAAAGCTTCAATACAGTGTTTCAAATTGTTTGTCGGTTTCATCGACACAGAATATTCCCACAGATAATTGGGACCCCATTCTAGTAAATATATGCACAGCTGCATTACCAGAAAAATTGTTACTTTTGTGGGAGCAAGCAGTGGCAGCAAATGAAAGAATTTCTTACTACCCATTATGAAATTGCAGAAAGGGTAGTTAAAAACTAGTCGGAACGAAAAACGTTCAAAACGACCTCAATAGAAGCTTCAATAGACCACAAGCAAGTAGCCACAATAATTTAATTAGAAGCTTTTTTAAAAATCAATCGATCACATCCGAACAAAATAAACAAACGTCATCCGAACTTTGTAGAGGAGGTCACAAGCTAAAATCGTTCGAATTTAAAAATAAAATGAATGTTAGCGATCGAAACAATTTCGTAAGAACGAAAAAATTATCTACCAACTGTTTGTCACATGAGCATACGCTTAAAGATTGCGAAAGCAAATTCAGTTGCGTATATTGCCACAAAGACATCATTCAATATTACATACAATAACCAATTTTTCCAGCTCACCTCCAAACAGCCCAAACGTAAAAAGATTAACAGGTTTAGTTGCAACAACAAATTCTGAAAACTGCCTAGAAGCACCATGCTGCTCAATGGCGTTAAAAACCCAAACGCTACATAGCGAAAATCACAGTAGGGTACTATTACCCACAGCAGTTGTCTCCATTGAACACTGAGGAGAACTGCTTAAACTCAGAGCCTAATCACAACGATCATTTATAGCGTCTAGGGCAAAAAACAGGCTACAGTTACCAACAAAACTGGCCAATCTTGAAATTACGGGAATGGGCGGAAGAGTTGTTCAAAACTCAAATAAAATCTGCTTTATTATCCTCTTTTCCCCCAAAGCGGATAAGCGCATACCAATATGCTAGTAATTAACCAATATGCTATCATATAAATATCAAGCATTGGCAAAAGCTTTCACACCTATTAGGCAGCGATCTCATACCAAAGATAATACTCGAAGGTATTGAGAAAATCACAAATACACTTCTTGCGCAAAATACCATTTTCGGATGGGTTCTAAGTGGGCTAGTTGCGGAAACAGTCACAACAATTACAACTCAAGTTGAGGAAGTCTCAAACGAGTACCTCAATTCACAATTGAAAAAAATTTTGGGAATTAGAAGAACTCCCCTCCATATCAGTCACAACCTCTGAAGATCAATATTGTGAGGACTTTTACAAAGCCACAACTACTAGATCAGAAAACGGTCGGTACGTCGTACGACTACCACTTAAGCAACAATTTCCTAACACACTCGCCTTAGGTCACTCTCGCACCTCTGCAATTCAGCAGTTTCTAAGTATGGAAAGAAACCTACTTAAAAAAAGTGAACTCAAATCAGAATATGATAGTGTGTTAGAAGAATACCTCCATTTAGATCATATGGACGAAGTAAATGCAGGGGAGAAAATCGTCAACGACAAATACTACTCCTTTTACCTGCAGCTTCACGCAGTAGTAAGGCCAGACAAAAAAACAACAAAAGTAAGAGTTGTTTTTAATGCCTCGAATTCCCTAAATGATATCCTATTTACGGGACCCACACTCCAACCAGAGTTAATGCTTCTGATATTAAATTGGCGTATATTCAAATACGTATTCAATGGGGGCGTTGAAAAAATTTATCGGCAAATAGTCGTACATAAAGACGACCAAGATTTTCAACGTATTATGTTCCGAAGATCCCCCACCAGTCCTTTACGCGATTTAAAATTGAAAACAATTACATTTTACAAGCGAAAATCTTAATACAAGAACTATGGCTAGATGGAACCTACTGGAACGAACAAGTGAAACCTCTTCGGTCCCAGTTCGCAAACAATCTGAATGATATTTCTCAGATACATATTCCGCGATGGGTAAATGCACTTCCGATCACAAAGTCGAATTACATGGATTCTGTGACGCCTCTGAAAAGTCCTACTGCGGTACTATCTATGAGCGCACGCATAGTGACACCACGCCAACAAGCCACTTATTAGTAGCAAAAGCAAAGGTTGCACCTTTAAAAACTATAAGTCTCGCACGACTTGAATTATGTGGCGCACTACTAATTTCCAAATTAGTAGCCATGGTGCAAATGCATTTAAACATGACAAAATGCAAATTATATATATGGTCCGATTCCGAAGTTGTACCAGCCTGGTTGGAAAAAGTCTTGCGGTATTTTTATTGAATGATTTATTGAATTTATTGAAATGGTTTATAACGGTTTGATGACTAATGCCCAGCTCTTGACCGATGCTACGGCTGCTACTATGCTGGTCTCTTTCGACCAATTCAGCGATTTTATCGCAATTTTCGACGACAGGTCTTCCGGAAAGTGGCGCATCTTCGACCACCTCTACACCAGAACGAAAACGTTGAAACCATCGTTGTGCGGTGGAAATGGAAACTGTATCGGGTCCATAAACTGCACAAATTTTATTGCGCCAGCTCGGGAAAATACCGCAAGACTTTTTTGACAATCATCTCACACCAACATGTCGCGACAAGTGTCTGTGAAAGCTCGATTGTGCTACTGTATTCAACTTCGTAGGCAAGCAAAGCAGAATTTGCGATCAGTTGACGCTAGAATAACCAACACAAGCATAACGTGCACACAGTCACGTTGGACAACACTGTTCTACATGTTCATATACATTCATTTATACTTAAATGTACATAGATTTATATACATTGCCGAACAAATAATTCACAAGCATAGAAACATACATACGCGTACACATCTGAATATGTCACCAGCAAAAAACAAAAATTAGCGTCGATATGTATGCAAGCTCATACAAAAACATACATATACTATATACGCTAGCTTGTTGGCGAAGCTGTTCGAGCAGCAAAAGAAGCGGTAACAATCGGCGATCGTTTGTTAGTTTCTTTCGGCACAGCTCGGATTTTCTGCCAACAACACAACGTTGTGGGGCTTTGTCGTCGCGTCAGTGCTTAGACAGATTGACTCTTTGACATTTGTACATATGGATGTGGCTAACATTTGCTTTCGTAAACATACAGAGAAATGTGCCAAAGGAATAATATATGTATGTATGTATATGCCAACTATATAAAAAAGTATGTGTATTTCTGGCTTATTTTTTCCTGGCTTCATCCTACACATTTTTGTATTTGTGTCTCTTACCTGTCGTTTTCCATTGCATCCGGTTTGAAATCACAACGACTCTAAAGAATTTTCACTTCAAAAAAATAGTATATCAAATGTATAGAAATTATATTAAATTAAGTCTTAAAATTTTTTAATGAAATCTCGACCATCAAAATAATAAAATATATTTAAAACCGCGATTCATTACCGCACGGGGGACCCTCCGGTTTATAATATAAACTCAGAACTCTAGACCCTCCAGAATAGAACTGTATATTTTCTTCGAAAGGATCAAAATAAATATTTAAATACAGACAGACAACAAAATATATGCAATTAAATATTTTTAATTCAAATTACCACGAAGTTTTGAACAATAAAGTTAAAGGAAAGAAAAATATAATTCTTTGGGAGCAGAGACTCCTAAAGCACCTGCCGAAGATTTTACCGGCAATATTGTATTTTATTTAAAAAAAAATTTTTTTTTTTGCGTCAAAAATGTCCTCAAACGCCAGCCGAAGTTCATACCGGCAAAATAAAACAAAAAAATAGTGGTAAAAAATATAAAATAAATATAAATATATATATATGTATGTATATCAAAATATAAAATTACAAAATTTATATTATTTTGGGGCAAAAAGGTCCTACAACGCCAGCTGAAGTTCATACCGGCGAAATAAAAATAATGGTAAAAAACATAAACTAAATATATATAATAAATATACTTATATATACACCCAACTCTTTTTTTTACACGGTAGATACGTTCCTCAGAAATCCGTGTAAAAAAACCGTGTAAAAACAGAGGCATTTTCTATAGTAAAATGGGGGATACGTTCCATGTAATCTGAAAACCGTGTAAAATGAAATAAAGAACTATATTTACTTCAAAAAACCGTGTAAAAATTTTGAAAACAATAAAATTTCAGATATGCATACAAATTGTAAATTCATATGGCATTTTAATGAGCATTACTATACATAGCTACATAATTTTGAGTCGCTACTTAGAGTTTGCGACGAATTGGACTAAAGTCTGTATTATCGCTGGAGATATCCATTTCAGCAGTATAAATATCATGCGAACAAAATGTGTGGTAAGAGTTATCGAATAAGGTTACTACTATGTATGTTCATTTCAGCAAAGGTGCTAAGTGTGGTAAAAAAAAACATAATTTCAACATAGTGATTTTGAAACCGTACTAGATAAAATTTTTTTTTTTTTCAACCGTGTAACTTCAAAACCGTGTAAAAAAGAGTTGGGTGTATATCAAAATATAAAAAATACGCAATTTATTTTAAGACACCAGCTGAAGAAAGTACCGGCAATACTAAAAATAAAAAAAATACTTTAAAATTGTGGAACAAACAAATTCTACAACGCCAGCCGAAGCTTTTACCGGCTAAATGAAACAAAAAAAGAATGATGAAAAGCCAAATAGAAATATAAATATACAAAATTTAAAATACTTGGGACAAGAAAATCCTATGAAAACAGTCGAAAATAATACGACAATAAAATAAAAAAAATACTCCAAAAAAAGAGGTAATAATATTTTAAAAATAAATAATTTCAATGATGTAAAAGAAAAAAATTTCTGAAATGTATTCAGGCAACAATACAATAAATGATGTCACATATAAGAAGACTTCCATCAAAAAAATAATTAGAAGTCGAAGATAATATAAAATGTATCGAATATATATTTAAGAGTCAAATTTAAATAAATTGTAAATGTAAATTAATATTTCAAAATGGTACTGTTAAAGTTGATAAATTAGTCTATAGCCTCACGTACTATACCTTTTTGAATCGGGACGCTTCAATTTAGAGCTTGGGGAGTTAATACCACCAGTTCATATTACATGAACATATCTTATATTTGTCATTCATATGTAACATGACACTTACGACCCATATGACCCGTCATAAGTGGATTGGATATGTAGTTTAGAACGAAATATGAAATATTGTACTTTGCCAAGATGTAATTCATAGATTGTAAGATGAACCTTTATAATTGTAATATATGGTCTAACTTAAGTGGATTGTAGATATACTTCGTAGAATGTAAGATTAATATTTGTATCTAGGCTTAAGCAAAATATTGTATTTAAGAAAACGTAATAAAGAAAGCGATGCAGTTTACCACAGGGAGTTGTCCACGGGAGTTGCTCACGGGCAGTTGCCCGTAATTGCCCACGCAACACAAATTTAAAAATTAATTTGTACGCATATATGTAAATATATATATAATCACATAAAATTCATTTACTTACCTTCTTGTTGTACGAGCCTCCTTTACGATGGTACGATCACGAACGACATGCGTCTTTCAATCGTTTTTTTATTACCCTTTTTGGGATTTTCTATTGTCACTATTGACAATTATGTTTTCTCCTTCGCACTCATTCAAATAAATCAAGAAATGAAACAAACTGTTTTTTATCGCATTTAGGTAAACAAAAAATAACCCGAAAATGTGCGTTGGTGTTAGTGTATAGAGAAAAAATGTGTAGTTGTATTGGAATATTTGTCACAAACGGGTAGCCGTGGTTGGCAGGGCATTTTTGGGGGTGAGATATTTACATGTGTACGCATATGCATACAAGTATGAAGATTTGTTTATGTGTTATTAGAGGCCTTTACACGGTCACACATGCTCGCGAACATGGCTTGATGTACAAGTTTGACGTTTTCGTTCACACGGTCATGCATGTGTGTGAACTTTATTTTCGTTCAGCTTTTAACGAGTAAACATGGCACGCGCATTAGTGGCAGCTCTTCTGATTGAAGAAATTTTAGAAATGAGGAAGAGGAAGAAATTGCAAAAAGTGGCAAGAAAAAACGAGTTTGGGTACAAGATTGGCGTAAGAAAAGACCAACACGCTCGCGTACAAATTTGTTAAAATAACTGGAAATATCTTGCCCAAAGCATTACAAATGAATGAAATGAAATGATTTAATTTTACATTTTAAATTGTCCAAGCTAGTGTTACCATCAATTTCTTTTAATTTTGATAGAAGCACTTCATAATCTGCATTCTTTTTGTTTTTGTAGCACTCACTTTTTATTTGCCACAGTTCTGGAAAACTTCGGTAGAGTTCAAAGAACTCTTTCCAAAATTGCTCGTTCATGCGCGACACTGTCTTTTTTCCGACTGAAAAAATATACTGCGTGCATCATGCAGCCCTTCACACGATCACACTTGTGTGACACACCAGCAGAAAAATTAAACAAGTTTTTAAAACTTTGAACATGCGTGACAAGCATGTTTTTTCCCCTTTACACGGTACAACTTGGTGTGATGTCACACATGTTGTCACACATATTTGACCGTGTAAAGGCCGCTGTTTGTGTCAATATCATAAGCACACATTTATGTATGTATGTACATATGAGCAACGCGCACTTGCTATCACTGATAAGTGGTAATATGATTTGAATTCGTGAAAGCGTACATAAGTTTTGATTGATAAAATATTCGATTTATGTACATTTATCCCTATTTTTATATATTTAATTTTTTTAATATATTATTATAGTTTGTTATATACATATGTAATGAAGTATGCACATAAGTATGAATACATCAAATACAATAAATAATTAAAAAATATGCCTTATTTTCACATTAACTCTTAATATTGGTTTGAAAAAGTAATTTAATTCAAATGTATTCAATTGCATCTGTATTCACAAATATGCAAAAAAGGAACCCTGCCAACCGCGGCTACCCGCTTGTATCAAATATTCCAATACAACTATACATTTTTTCCTATGCACTAACACCAATGCGCATTTTCGGGTTATTTTTTGTTTACCTAAATGCGATGAAAAAAAGTTTCTTTCTTTTCTTGATTTATTTCAATGAATGCGAAGGAGAAAACGTAATTGTCAATAGTGCCAAAAGAAAAGGGTAATTAAAAAAAACGATTGAAGGACGCATGTCATTCGTGATCGTACCATCGCAAAAGATGCTCGTACAAAAAGAAGGTAAGTAAGTGAATTTTATGTGATTTTAATTATGATAAATAATAATTACTTCATTTATTTTTATAGCATTGGAAATCCGGATGAATTGGAAAAAGCAACAGCAGCAAATATCAAATGTTAAGTAAGTATGTATGCGAAAAAAGTGTGTGTACTTTGAAATTGGACTGCGCAGTCCAATATAATACGGAAAAATAAATACATACATATGTACATATTAACATATGTATGTATTTTATGCGTTTAAGGCGGCCTGCACAATCCAATATAATATGTGAAAACCAATGTTTGTAATATTAAATGATCAAATAATATTTATCTTTTCTTTCAGAGTAAATTTTATTTGTATTTAGCATATTTTATTTTTTCAGATAATATTAATCTTTTCTTTTCGATATTACAAATTCAATGTAATTATTATTTATTTTCATGTTTTAATAACCTTAATTTTATTTCAGGTATTTGTCTTTTACATTCTTTTTCCACTCTTTTATTTTCAGCTATTAATAATTATTTTCTTTAATTAATCTTTGTTCAGATGAAATTATTTTTTTAGATTAAATCTGTTTTTTTTACAAAATGTTAGCGTTAAGATATTTAATTACAATAAATTACAATTTTATGTAAATATTTATTAAAAATAATAAAATTAATAATTTATAAATTAAAAAGTTTTCATTGAAATTTTAAGAAAACTTTAAAGTAGGAATCAAAAAAATGCAATGCTGCATCAGCCGTCGATTGGGGATATTAGAGCAGGACTGATATACTTTTATATATGACACTGCTGAATGAGCGAGTTAATTTTTACCATAAGTAAAAATGAGTCAAAGGAATATATTTTGAGCTGCACCGAAATGTGTGCTCTTTATTTATACTCTTAAGACTAACTTATTACATCGTTCTTACTTCTATTTATACTAACTAGTATGTTTACTTATTACTAGTTGATAGTTTACTAAGATGCAGATTATATTATTTGTTTAGGTTTGTTTACATATATAGTGCTTGCTTAGATACAATTGCTTTGTTTTAAGATAAGGTTCAAACTCAATGTTGTTTTGATACTTGTTTGATTAGGATTGTTTGTTGTAGTGATAGTGCATTTCAATTGTTCCAACTCAAGGTTGTTTCTGCATTCTGTTTACTGAAACAAAAGGTTGTTTTGATGTTTGTTACTATTATAAGGAATACGTTCCTTAACTAGCGCAACAAAGATGTATGATCACATGTACACGTACGTGAGTGGGTAGAATCCTCACGCGGCCTATGTCAAACTACACATGTTTACCCACAGGTTTACCTACATGTTATCCACTGATTATCTGGTTTTTTACCCGGTCATGCTTGGCAGGGAATTCATTTGAATACATACATACATATGTTTGCATATAAACGTATAAAAATATAAGCAAAAGAGCGAACATACGTCTCTTAGAGCAATATATAGTTTTAATTTTTATTCCACGCTCAGCTCTGTTCAAGCGAAAATGTTAAAATTTCTCCTGCCGAGCCGGCAGTGGTGAAATTCCCTCATCTCGACCGAGTTAGCAAAAAGTATTTTTACGTTCTTCGAGCCGTGACCGTTCTCTATTATAAACGTGCACGGCCTGTATCGCCACGGCGACAATCATATCTATGTACTACTGTGAAACTTGAAAATTCTTTATTTATTCTTCCAAAGCATTCTCATCCCCTTCAAAGTAATTCTCTTCCGATGCAATGCACTTATGCCAACGGATTTTCCAATCTTCGAAACACTGGTTGTAGTCACTTTCCGGGATGGCCTTCAGTTCCGTCTTCGCTGCGGCTTGAATCTCCTCTATCGTATAAAAACGGTGTTCCCGGAGCGGTCTTTTTAGCTTGGTGAACAGCCAGAAGTCGCACGGCGCCAGATCAGGTGAATACGGTGGTTGTGGAACGATATGGGTTGAATTTTTGGCGAAATGATCACGAATTACGAGGGCAGTATGGGATGGTGCATTATCGTGGTGTAAAAACCAAGAATTGTCTTTCCACAATTCCGACCTTTTTAGGCGGATAGCGTTACGCAAACGACGCATAACGTTCAAATATTATTCCTTGTTGACTGTTTGTCCGGTTGGAAGGAATTCATAATGCACAACACCACGATAATCGAAGAAAACAGTCAACATGACCTTAATTTTTGAGCGACTTTGGCGCGATTTCTTTGGTCTCGACTGATCGGTTGTTTCGGAGTCGTAAGCATAGATCCAAGTCTCATCGCCAGTTATAATGCATTTCATGACACCCTGGTAGTCGGAAATAATCGTTTCACACACTTCAACGCGACGCCTTTTTTCCAAAAAATTCAATGTTTTCGGTAGCAGTCGAGACTTAACGCGTTTGAGGCCCAAAACATCCTTCAAAGTGGTATTGGCAGAGCCTTTCGATTTGCCAACTTCATCAGCAAGGTCTCTAATTGTTAATCGACGATTTTTCAGCACCAAATCTTTGATTTGTTGAACGTGAGCTTCGTCGGTTGAGGTTGATGGTCGCCCTGGACGCTCTTCGTCTTCGACACGTTCACGGCCGGCTTGGAACTCACTATACCTTTTGTAAACATTTTTTTTAGACATTGCCTGATCAACAAAGGCTTTCTGCATGATCCTCAACGTATCCGCAGCAGAAAATTGATTCCGTAAACAAAATTTAATTCAAATTCTTTGCTCAACAAATTTCGACATCGCAAAAAACGAAAAACTCACTTTTAGCAGCTCACAAAACGACACGTATCTCAAACACTAATGAATGACATGAAATTTGACATTAATGTGACTGACAGTACAACCAACCTAAAAAAAAAATAATTTTCCAAATCCTTCGACGCGCGCAGTTTAAATTCAAATGTCACCTTATTTTTTGGGCACGTGCCATTAATATCGTTCCTCTTAGAAGAATTTCAGTTGGAAAAAAACAACAATCCGAGAGAATATACTACAAGATATGGAATAACTGTATTTATGAGATATCTTGATAATGTGATGTCTAATACTTTTGTAATATACTTCAGTTATCATCGACCAATTGTCACAGGAATACCGTCAGAGGCAACTTCGAATATAACTATTACGGAAGTCACTGATGAAAATAATTGAATTAACGTGATTTAAAACAAATATTTGGATAAAATTTTGTATATAAAGAAAATAAATGATTATTGAATAAACTATCTGTCATCATTTTCTGGAAAAAAAATTCATATTATATATTGTCTTCTTTCATTGTGTACCATATTCAGTTCCTGTCATAATCTGTACTTTTTAACCTATTACTTGTATAAAATAATTTCAATGTTTTACATCTGCCAGCTGTCAACTCACAGCTCACTCTTTTTTTTTTTTTTTTTTTTTTGTTTTAATTTGGCTGTATTTTGAACAGGGCTTTTTTTATGTTGCCAATTTGGCCAAGCTCTTTATCCGACTCGAAGGACCAAATGTTATTTCCTCAATGTAGTTCTGACAATGATAGACTATATCGAGGGAGAATTTATTCATTCTAATTTTTATTTGGTATTTTCATCACTTATATACATATATGTAATTTTAGAAAACTATATTAAATATCTAAATATATGTATATGTGTGTATGTTTGTAAGTATTGCATATGTTGTTTTTAACTATACAATTTAATAGTTTAATGTTATCTGATCTGTAAATTTATGACTTGTTTACCCGTGCATTTTTATTATTATTGAATACGCGTTGCATGTAAATGCATGAGTATGTTTATGTACATATGTGTGTATGTTCAATATATAAATATATATTTTTTTCGGCTTTGTTGATACTAAATAAGTAAGCATGTTCAATGATATTTGAACACTTTAAAAAAACAAAACAAAAAACAAGAGGTGCATATGTGCAAGTGCTCAAAGTGACAAACATACAAAAGAGTATAATAGGGCAATTCAAAATCTTGTGCACCTTAGTTTGCAAAATTATGCCATTGCAAATATTTACAATTAACAATGATCGTCTTTTTTGTAGTTCTGCGTAACCCTTGCAAAGACAATTAATTCACAGCTAATCGGTGAAGAAAAACATTGTTTGTAAATAAAATTTTCGCACAAATTGGAAAATATGCTGTAAAAAATGTTAGGGAAAAATTAACTGACAGATATTTGATGAAGCTGATGAACAAATTATGGACATTGAAGGTAAGAAATATTTTTATGCGGCATATAGCACAAATTTGAAATTTCTTGATTTTTAATTTACAAAATTTACAAAAATTTTTCCATCGCTATGCATTTTGTTAGTGTAAAAGCAAAAATATGATCGCTAATTTGCAATTGCAAAGATGCAAGACTATTTGCACCAGATTCTGAATTGCCCTAATAAATAAAAAGTGTGAAAAGGGAAAGGTCCGCGCACAAGAAAGCTTCTACGTATATATATACTATACATAAGCAAAGGGTACAGTGAATTCCACAAAAAATCGTACCAAAGTGTTTAACTTGGGGAAAAGTTTTAAATAACAAAAAATTTATAAATTGCGGGCTGGGCTGGCGCACATATATGTACGTATATAAGAGATATATATGTACGTTAGTAATAAACGAGAGGAATCATCCTAAAACGATAAAAAACATATACATAATTAAATATAATAAACATACGCACATATATGTATATGCGTACGCAAGTAAAACAAGGGATTTTCAGATTTACGGTATCTCTTTATTTTTTAAAAAAAAAGGTGGCACATTTTCGATTTTTTCTTTTTTTTCGCAATTTTTTCGAGCAATTTATCGGTGGGTTTTCGCAATTTTTTCGATTTTTAAACACACTTTCTTGTATCACATTTCTCCGGTCGTGCTATTGCTCATTTGTGTATTTTTTGATTTGGCTTTTCGTTATTTCGGAATCGATACTTTTCTTTATTTACCATTTAATTCCCAACATTAAATTATTTTGTACCAAAGAATTCGTGAATTTTTAATTCAAACAAAATACAATGAGCAAGCCAAAGCCAACTCTCGCAACTAGCATTTTGCGCATAAAAACTGGCCTTCTCGAAAAAACCATGTCGCTAGATCCTATTGAATTAGAATGTCAGCTCGACATCATAGACTCACATAGAAAAAAACTAATAAAATGCCAACCAAAGATTGAAAAAAATTGATGAAGACGACATGACCCGAGGGGAGTTAGTGGACATAATCGTTGAAACGAAGTCCATAATAAAGTCATTTTTTAGCGAAAAATAAAACTTCACTAACTGAAACATCTTTCGTAGCTTCTCACAGCTCAAGGCTCCCTAAAATGAATCTGCCGAAATTCAAGGGAGAATATTAAGAATTTAAAAACTTTATGAGTTTGTTTGAGAGCTTGGTTCAAATGATCCATATATCCAAGACATTGAAAATTTTAACCATTTGGTTAATTGTATATCTGGAGAGGCTTTGTCGACTCTGGATTATGAAAAACTGCCCCTGTGGAAGGAAATCGAAGATACCAGCAGCTATCAGCGGAAGGAGCATCACACTCAAGGACGAAGCCCATACCAACAAGCAGTGCTAGTCATGGGAAACAACACCATGTGAACAGAACTAAATCGGCCCCAATTGCAGAAAATACGAGGCAGTCTCTTTGTCAGCAGTGCAAGTCCAAGGAGCACTATTTGGCTGCCTGCCGCACTTTTAAGGCGCTTCCGATGTATCAGAGATCGTGAAATCGGTGCCTTTATGCACAAATTATTTGCATAATTTATTTGCACTGTCTCTAAGTGCAGAGCGAATCGATGTCGTGTGTGCAATCGAATTTTTGGTGGAACTCTGGATAATGCGAAGTATTTCAGCTAAACATCCAGACCATAATATCAATGTTAATGGCTGAAAACTTCCGCACAATATTGAACTGGCGGATCCAGAATTCCACAAATGTAAAAAAGTTGATAGTAAAATCAGTAGTCTAAAAATTTTGGGCGCTAGAAGAATTACCTTCAGAATCAAATGGTATTAAATTCCAACCAAAGCAACAAGAGTGTGAAAATTTTTTCGTTAATACTACTCAAGTATTGCCTTCAAGACGGCTTCAAGTTAGAATGCCCTTTAAAGCTGACCGTAAGTTACTCGGTCACTCCTATGAAACCGCAATTCGGCGGTTTCAGGCTCTGGAGAGAAGAACATTAAAAGATCCAGAACTTCGTAAAATGTATCTTGACTTTATGAATAAATATAATGCACTGGGTCACATGAGTCCAACAAACAATAAGATCCACAGTGAGTCACACTACTTCATTCCGCATCAAGTCGTTTTAAAGCTCAAGAGCACAACAACAAAATTACGTGTTATCTTTGATGCTTCGAGACGATCTTCAACTCAAATAGCGTTGAATGAACTTTTGATGGTAGATCCAACCATCCAAGAAGAGTTATATTCAACTCTTCGTCGTTTTCGCATGAAGAAGATAGAAATTGTCAACTTATTGTGTGAGAGCATCCTCCTAATCAAATTCAAATTTTTCGTCTTACCACCGTAACTTACGCCACTGCGTCTGATCCATTTCTCGCAACATGTTATTTGCAAATGCTCAGTGATGCTAATATAATGAAATGTCCTCTCGGTTAAAGGTTAGGAATCCATCGGTTGCAAAGAGGATTTGTTTCGATTTGTTTTAGATGACAATTTTAATGGTCTGTGAGCTGTGTTTGATCCTCTTGGATTAGTCACCAAAGCAAAAATCTTATTGCAAGAGCTTTGTATTCAAAAACTAGATTGGGATGAGTCAATTCCATTGCGCCTTGACACTAGCTGGCAGAATTTTAAAACCAACCTAATGCAGCTCTCATCTATAAGCACTCCACGCTACGTAAACGTTTTGTGGAGTGCCATCTGCCAAACATATTTCTTCGCCGACTCCCCAATAAGGGCGTACGGACGCTGCATATAGGTACATACGAAGCCAATCTGCTAGTGGTAGTAAATGAATTCTGCTTGCTGCAAAATCTAGAGTGGCTCCGCTGAAGACCAAGTCTCTCCCGCGTCTCGAGGTTGACCACCCGTAAAACATATTTCTTTTCGCCCTAAAAAGGTTTATTGGACGCCGAGGAATGCCGACGAAAATATGCAGCGACAACGCCACCAACTTCGTCGGCGCCGATCGCAAGCTACGCGAACTGATGGAGGCGTTTCTCGCAATGGGTCCAGAATTAAAAAGATTCGCAGTATACGGGTGCAGCTTCATCTTTATACTAATGAGGACGCCGCACTTGGGCTGATTATGGAAATCCACGGAGAAGTCCGCCAAACACCACATCGTTCGCGTAATCGGCAACGCGCTACTCACAGCAGAGCTAAGATCCCAACGACGGTAAGGCGTTAACACCAGCGTATCTGCTAATACCCCCATTACCCCCAGAGAAGGTGCCAGTGAACCCAACTCGTTGTTGCGAGAGATGGCAACTTTTTTGCTGTCGCAAGCATCAGTTCTGGCGACAGTGGTCCAAAGTATACTTCACGGGCCTTCAGGAGCGCAACAAGTGGCTGCACCCTATACGCAATATGCAGCTCAACGACCTCGTTCTCGTTCACGAGGACAACGTGCCACCATAGCAGTGGGTACTAGGAAGCGTCGTCGCAAACGTCGAGGCAAGGTGCGAGTCGCAGACGTAGCGACCACGACGGCCGAAATTTAGCGTCCCATAAACAAACTGGCATTGCTTCCAATGGAGGTTGAAAGAATCTGTTCCCATCAAGGTGGCCGGTGTTGAGTCAAGCGACATATTTATACCTAAAACAAGAATGATTAAATGAATTGTAAAATATTTAATATTGAATTATTAAAAATTAAATTAAGAAATTCTATTATATAAAATACTTACCTTAATAATGCATTCATAACACTAATGTATTACTTACCTTAATACTTATCTTAACATAAGCTAGTACAATGTTTAACGAAAGATAATTACTTACCCCTCTTGTAACACATACTTACATTACCACTAGTTAAGATTCAGGCTAGTTTAAGATTCAGGCTAAGCCAATCCATAAAATGGAATAAAGAAATCTTTTTGAATTGAACCGTGAAACCGTACGCACGCGTTTTAATTTGTCGGTTATTAATTGCATTTTTCGATACAGGCAATTTGGTGGTTTTTAATCTTCAATCGCGCATCACCATTCAAAGTAACTTTTCGTGTCTCAAAAAAGCTCGAGACTTTTCAATCTATGTATATATATAAATGAATCCCTTTTTCCCTTGGTCATGGCATCACGCGTGAATGGCTGGACCGATTTCACCAATTCTTTTTTTGTTGTATTTGTTATTATTAGGAGAAGGTTCTTATATAAGAAAAAAATACGAAAGTTGCACAGGAAACTAGAACATTTCACTTTTTTAATAAAACGTGTGTTTTATTTGCGCTTACTATTAGTCAATGTTCGTGGCCCAACATCTGCGAACTGTTAATGATGTATTGTGCGGCACATACAGTGAAGCCTGTCAAATGCTAAACAAATACGAACATTGCTTTCAATAATTTTGTCTACATGCTTTCCATCAACACCGATTGATTTATGGAACAAATACAAAGATCTTATGGCTGAAGACGTATTACTTGAGAAATGAGTTAGAACATTGAATGCAGATTTGTAGACAAATAAAGGATTAACACAATTAGGAATGACAACGGCCAATCGCTCAATGCATGAGGTATTTAATGTAGAATTGAGACGGGAAACTTAATATGATTCCGAGGCATTAAAAGAAACCGTTCAAAGAAGCGTTCCTCTTTTAAATGAGCAACAAAAATATGCCTACGATAATTTTATGAAAGTAGTGAAGGATGGAACAGGTGGATTTTTTTTTTTCTTAGATGTTCCTGGTGGAACTGGAAATACATTTTTGATATCACTGATTTTGGCAACAATTAGATCTTAAAATGGTATTGCACTTGCACTTGCACTTGCTTCGTCAGGTAATGCAGCCACGTTGTTGGAAAGCGGTGTAGTGCAGTGTTATTATTGGAAGGTGATTTTCGACAAACATTACCAGTAATATCACGATCAACGCCAGCCGACGAATTTAATACATGCTTAAAGTCATCCATTTTATGGAAATACGAGTATATTAAAACGCTCAAATTAAGTATGAACATGGGATTCGAACTGCAGAATGACCAATCTGGAGAAATTTTTTCTAAGAAATTACTCGATATTGGTAATGAAAAAATACCTGTTGACTCATCGTTTGGATACTTACGTTCCCCACAAATTTCTTTCACTTTGTGAAATCTAAGACAGAACTGACTGATAAGATTTTCCCAAATATTGCTGCACAAAATTATAAATATCATGTTTGGACTGCAAAAAACATTGATGCCAATAAAATGAATTTTCAAATTCAAAATAAGATAACTGGTCAATTGATTGCATACAAATCATTGATTCAGTCACTAACCAAGATGACATTGTTATCTATCCAATGGAATTCTTAAATTTCTTGGAATTACCCGGATTACCACCTCATACGCTGGAATTAAAAATCGGATCGCCAATAATTATGTTGCGGAATATAAACCATCCACGTCTTTGCAATGGCACCCAACTTGCGGTGAAGAGATTAATGAATAACGTGATAGAAGCCACAATTTCGAAAGAGAAGTACAAAGGCGAAGACGTTTTAATTCCACGGATTCCTCTAATCACAAAAGACATGTTCGACTTTAAGCGGTTACAATTTCCAGTGCTAGCATTTGCAATGTCGATAAATAAATCACAAGGACAGTCGCTAAGTGTTTGTGGCATTAATCTGGAGAATTCATTTTGTTCATATGGCCAGTGTTTAAATGAGTTAAGCCTCCCCCACTCTATCCGGAAAAAACTGGCGCATCCTAGCACAACCCACCACATCACCACCAATACACCACACCGAGGGACACATTAGATTTCACCACAGCAGATGTCAACTATCAAAAGGATTGGATCACCGCTGTTTGTCTTCACATTCGTTTGTACATTTGTTTCGATACTGCGCCGCACGTCAACATTCCTTTTTTCAACACCAATCCCGTGCGCTGCAATTAGCGTTGTGATCCCCATGATTTAATACTTGGAAATTAAATTTTTTAAGCATTTCACATATAAATTAACTTTAGAATAACATTGTACAAAGTTAAAGATTATACCAATAAATTAAATTTTTATTATAAACTTGAGTAACGCGGATATTTTTATTAAGTGTGTTATGCCCATCTTAACTATCTGAACGTATGTATATGGGCATAGTCATTACGAAAGTGGTTACAATTTAAACAGCCAGTTATATATCGCCTGTTCCCGTGTCGGAATAACAACAACACTATTTATATACGCGCCAGAAAATAAAACTAAGAATATTGTGTATCATAAAGCATTAGAATAATAAACACTTTGGTTTTTGAATAATTTTTATTTATTAATATACCAATTAGAATTCAATAATCCCAGTTAAGAAGACAGAATGTTATCTGTCGGGTCAGCTATACTTAATAAAGAAATTAATTTCATTCAGATAGAAGGTAAAAGATATTTCTTGATTATAGGGCGGTACGAAGTTCGCCGGGTTACCTAGTATGTTAATATTTATGAATAGGGATGCAATTGATAACATTTTAGTTAACATACTTTTTCAAAGCAGCATTTGTATTTAATGTGAAAATAAGGACTACATTTTTAATTACTTCCTATGTTTGATATATGCATTCATACAAAATATGCTAAATAACTTCATATATTACAATAGTGATAAATTTACATAATCGTATCTTTTATTATTCAAACTTGACCATATATTTCCGCGAATTCAAATCATATTATCACTTATCGGTAATAGCATGAGCAAACCTGCATATATGTACATATCTCTAACATTGTTCTGCAATCATCTCAAATAGCATATACAGCGTCACGAGTCAATGGGCAGCCAAATTTGCCGAAGCACAAATGTAGTAAATCTTACAACAAAAATATGTTTAATCATAAAAGCAAACGCACTTTCAGCAACCAAACTCGCCTCCTTCATAATAGCAGCCTCTGTCACATCTCCCCAAGCATGCGTCTGTAAGCGGCTTTTCGCGACGATGGCAAACGTTAAAAATCATAAATTGAACCACTTTCTGATTTTTCTTCTATAATGGAAAACTCACAACCCTGCAAACTCGCAAAACACAGAAAGAAGTAGCAGAAGTGGCAACATAGTTCTTGTTGATTAAAAATGTTTGTCAATTCTAACATATTTTTCTGTGGCTCGCAAAAATCTTCGTCGATATGTATGCACGCTCATATCATATTTACATAGGTCGCTAATCAATATACCCGAAATGAACATTTATTACATTGTTGATAGAAATGGGTATATGGAAATACATATCTACGTTTAAGACTAGACTCGTATGCGCTGGCGATAATGAACATAAATATTTGAACTATGATATTTGTATCCTTACAAAAATATCTTCTTTAAAATTAATTAATTTCTTTTCTATAACTCACTTAAATTAATTTTTACATTTACATATGTTCTGACCAAATAAATTTCTTAAGAGAAAAAATAAATATTATTATAAATAAATAAATAAAAATAAAGAAAAAACATAGCAATTTAGCTGATTTTTTCATGTAAAGGCCAAAAATGGTGATTTTTTGAAATGATTGTATGGGGAACCCCCCAGGGGAGTTCCAGGGGGTGTGCCACTGGCATGGGTGGATCGGCCGTCCAAAGTTAGTGGGGGTCGGTCATACATTTAGACGCGATTGGAGCACTCTAAATGGGTCAAAGTGGGATAAGTTAGCATAATATTTACGCTAGTTTGTAGGCGAAGCCGTTACAGTAACCAAGGAAAGCGGTGACAATCGACGATCGTTCGCTTATTTTTCGTCACAGCTTGTCAACCAACAACACAATAGGTCGGGACTAATTGCAGACCAATCGAGAAATTTTATATTCCCAGCCAGTAAGAAATCAACTGCGGTCTTGGAACGATGAATCGCTGCATTAGCTTGCTGGAAAATTAATTCATTTCCAACAAATTCCTCTCTCAATTAGAATTTTATCTAGTAATTTAATGCAGTATTCCGAGTCCATTTTTGTTGTTACAAAGCAAACTGGAGTTTTTCCTCTGTTAGTTATCCCAGTCCAAACCATGAGCCACCAAAATTTCGTCGCTTAAATTTCTGCTTTAGAGACCATCTGGGCCATCTCAATTGAAAGTAAAAATAATGATTATCTACTCGTCATCCCAAAAGCGATATTTTTCGGCGAAACCAAGTCTGTACAGTTTGTGTTTGTCTGTCAATGAGAGTTCGGCGCATTTTTTTTTATCAAAAATACTATCTAATTCACATTTAAGTATTTGTTGTACTCTTCGTACACCTATCTCCAAATTAACTTTTTGTTTAATTTGTTGCGCCCTTACATTTTTCTCCCACTTCTCTTATTTTTTCTATAATTGATCCCTAATTGTAAAAAAATTCTTACAATATTCTTCTACCTATTTAATCGTCTTGAAATGTCTCGATTTGACAAACCCTCTTCATGATATGCCATAATTTTTCCTTTCTCTTTTCTGTCAAAGCTTTTCCACGAGGCATTCTTTACGATTTCATAGAAAAGTTACAAATATATATAAAGTTACTTAGCTAATTAAATTAATTATGGAACAAAAATTAATAACTTACATTTAGTCTTATTTGTCACAACTAAACAAACATTGGAGGATGGAGGACGAGCTATTCAAACACGGCGGCGAAGAGCTGATAAGGAGCATGCAACAACTTCTTTGCAAAAATGGTCGGACGAAAGCATGCCCAACGATTCAAATTTAAGTGTGCTCTGCCAATCCACAAAAAGGGAGACCCCACAATCAGCGCCAACTACCGTGGGATAAGCCTCGTTAACATCGCGTATAAGGTTCTATCGAGCGTATTGTGTGAAAGATTAAAGCCCACCTTCAACAAACTGATTGGACCTTATCAGTGTGGCTTTAGACCTGGAAAATCAGCAACCGACCAGATATTCACCATGCGCCAGATTTTGGAAAAGACCCGTGAAAGGAGAATCGACACACACCATCTCTTCGATTTCAAAGCTGCTTTCGATAGCACGAAAAGGAGCTGCCTCTATGCCGCGATGTTTGAAAATGGTATCCCCGCAAAACTAATACGGCTGTGTAAACTGACGTTGAGCAACACAAGGTTTCAGACAAGGCGACTCCCTATCGTGCGACTTCTTCAATCTGCTGCTGGAGAAAATAGTTCGAGCTGGAGAACTTAATCAAGCAGGTACAATCTTTTATAAGAGTGTACAGCTGCTGGTGTATGCCGAAGATATTGATTTCATCGGCCTCAACACCCGCACCGTTAGTTCTGCTTTCTTCAGACTGGACAAGGAAGCAAAGCAGATGGACACGACGAAATATCTCCTGTTATCAAACAAACAGTCGTCGTATTCCCGACTTGGCACTCACGTCACTGTTGACAGTCATAACTTTGAAGTTGGAGATAGCTTCGTATATTTGGGAACCAGTATAAATACCACCAACAATGTCAGCCTGGAAATCCAACGCAGGATCACTCTTGCCAACAGGTGCTACTTCGGACTGAGTAGGCAATTGAAAGTAAAGTCACTCGACTAACAAAAACCAAACTCTATAAGTCACTCATAATTCCCGTCCTGCTATATTGTTTGAAGGATCAGGTTGAGAAGGACCTGGCTACGCGTTGGAATATGTAATTGGCGCCACGTAGCGAAAAGAAGAAACGACTGGCGCGCTGTTGTTAACTCGGCTGTAATCGCGTAAGCGGTGTCTACGCCAATTAAGAAGAAGAGGAACAAATAAGCGCACCCTAGCTTTATAAGTATTTCGCTCAGAGATAACGGTTCTTGTTAAATTTTCACCGCCTACTGCGAAGAAAACATAAAATGAATATGAAGTAATTGAAATGTTATCCTGTATATTTAAAATGCGGAATCTGTTGACGCTTACACTAATTTTTCCAGGAAATTAATATTAATAGATGTAAATAATGTGCATTCTTCAAGGATTACCATCCAACTCGAATGGTTCCAATAAAGCTATAACACTTCAAAATATTCTCAATTTTATCACAAAGAATTTTTTGAACGACGGAACTAATGTCACCGCTTAAAAATGACTTTCGAAAGTCGTACACACGCAGTTGCCCACCTTATCGATATGTAGTTTTCGCATTGTGGTAGAACAATAGGTTTCTATCGTATTTACCTCTTCGCAAGCCCTAGAGCAAATTTCGATTTTTAGGACTTATTGCCATCTTTTTACGATTTGATTACAGTGCGTGACGTACGTCAGCAGCGGTACACTCTGTTAGAAGATGTTGATTTTCCAGGCCTAAACCCACACAGGTTCCAATCAGTTCGTTGACAACTTCCAATCACACGTTACGCCACTTGGCGCAGATTGTGAGGTCTTCCATTTTGTGGATTTGGCAGAGAACACTTAAATTAAAATTACATAGTTATTGCCACACATAATATTACACCATAAGAGTCGATTGCCTCAGTAGCCAAATTATGAGGCCTCTTGTAAATAAATAAATAAATACAATATATCTGAAGACATACATGCACTGAAAGCATGATGTCTGGCCAGAGACATATAAATCAAGCTATGCGTGATGTTGCAAGCTGTAAAAATCTGAAAAAAATGGTAAAAATAACCCGAAAGAGACCTCGCGAGCTATCGTAATATTTAGAAGTCAAAAATAAAGACAATGCTGATTTGTTTTAACGATTCCGAGGGTATTGTACACTGAGAGTTTGTCCCACCTGCCCAAATGATTAATGCTGTGTTTTACCTTGGTGTTATGAAGCGTCTTTTGTCACGCATTTGTCGTACTCGACCACAATTCCGTGAGGCAGGGTTCTGTCGCCTGTTGCACGATAATACGCCGTGTCATCGGTCGACGCTTGTCACTGATTTTTTTGACAAAAAACTCAACATTAACCATTAATCACTCACCTTACTCACCTGATCTGACACCCTGTGATTTTTACCTATTTGGAAAACTTCATTTGCCCATGAAAGGACACTGGTTACAGGACATTTCAGCTTTCCAAAAGGCTACGACCGATATTCTCAAGAGCATTCGGAAAAATGACCTTAAACACTCATTTGAAATGCTAATTGACCGGGCTAAACGCTGTATCGAAGCACAAGGAAACTACTTTGAATAAAAAAATATAACTTTTGAAAAATATAAATTTTTTGTTGTTTTTTTTTAACAGTCCTGTTTCTTTTGCGGCAGACCTTGTAACTAGGTGTTTTGTTTTTTCACCATGTATGAAAAATTATTTTAAAATTGAGCAAATTTTTGGTGATATGTTTTTGTTGTGAATTGGCCAAAATTTTGCTTTCTCGTTTCATTCATTGAACCGTTGCTTTCAAAATGGGCGCGAGCTTTCGGTGCTGCATAGCAAATAATTATATGTGCACATCAGTGCGAAATGATCGCTTCTGCAGATAACAGCGTTTATAGAAGTTAAGTTGCGAAAATTGGTTTAAGATATTTATTGTAATTATGTAATTGTTCGAAATAATGGATTTTATTTGAATATTTGGACATGAGTTAGTTTAAACGCCTCAATACTACTACATTTTACGTTTGCGCTGCACAAACATTGCTATAGATTTTCGTACGTACCTAGCGTACGTGTTCAGCCGCTTTCGTGTGCGTGTGATATTTTTCGCAGTAGCAGAACTATCAGTCAAACACGCGTGTTTGGATTTTTATTGCGTTGAGCGCCACTGGAGTACAATCTAGATGGCCCTGATAGTGCTAAAAGATATTGGAGAGATATACGCCAGATACGGCGATCCTGTTTTAAGTGAGGGTTTGGCGATGGTAGTGTGATGATATGGGCAGCGTTCTGCTAAAGGGGAAAGTTATGTTTGTGCTACATCTCTACTAATGAATGCTCAAATGTATGTGGGTCTCTTGGAGAGTGAGTAAATAGAGTTTGGTGGTAATTTATGTGGCGACAAGTGGACTTTTCAGCAGGAAAATGCTTCAATACACACAGTCCAGGTCACCAATCTCCTGTATTGGACTGATTCGCCTTAAGTCCGGACCTGAATCCGATTGAGATCCCCTGGGGTGTCGTCTCTGCCAAAGTGTTCAAGAACAGTAGACAGTTTGAGACAGCAAGGAGCCTTAAAAAGGCAATAGACCAAGAAAATAAAATAGAACTGTGGCATTGAAGAACTGGGTTCAAACGTGAGGTACATCAGAAAAACCCTCAAAGGTTACCTGCTAATTGAAATTTAAAAAAAGCAGATAAGACTGTCGGCTGTTTTTCGTTCGAGAGTGTCTTAGTGGTTGTGATTGATGAAATGGCTGTGATACAGCCAAAAACGACAACTAAATTCACCACAGTTGATGACACTACAAAGCAACACCAACACAACTATTACCAACCCTCTCATCAAAAAGGATGAACAGTGGGAAAGCAGAAACAATATTACACATACATTAACATTCGTTTTTACTACATTCGATAACGACAACGGTCCTGCGCGCATTCAAATTGCTAACTATCCCAAACACCACGTCAACCTATTTCGACAAAGTCAACGGTTCTTTATAAAGGAAATATTAGGTTGTCAAAAAAGTCTTGCGGTATTTTTATTGAATGATTTATTGAATTTATTGAAATAGTTTACAACGGTTTGATGACTCATGCCCAGCTCTTGACCGATGCTACGGCTGCTACTATGCCGGTCTCTTTCGACCAATTCAGCGATTTTATCGCAATTTTCGACCACCTCTACACCAGAACAAAAACGTTGAAACCATCGTTGTGGTGGAAATGGAAACTGTATCGGGTCCATAAACTGCACAATTTTTATTGGCGGTTTGAGATGCATTTTTGCCTTTATCGTAGTAGTACTATAAAATATGCCGTATTTTCTCTTTGTTTTGCTCCATGTTTGTGACGCTATAACTCATGAGCGACTTAAAAGAAACGACAATCAATCAAACACGTGTTAGCGCGTGAAATGGGCTTTCCAAAAAGGTATAGCATGACCCGATGCGACGAATAAAACTAGAACTACGCGCTTTCAGCGCCAACTAGCGAAAATACCGCAAGACTTTTTTGACAACCTAATATTATAAAGTATAATCAGAATGATAACGGATGTTAATAATAAACCGTTTGTATGCGTATATCAAAGACATCATTTTTTTTTTTTAATTATTTTCGTGATTTTAAGTGAAGTGGTGAATCTTAGAAACGCTAATATCTCGATGGTATCCATAAGATAAAACATACAATTTATTCAATGTGCAAGGACCTGGATAAGAAAACCACACCCAAAGAAATCTGCCACGCTTTACAAAAGATGTTTGGAGTTCATAACATAAAAAAGGGGAAGTATAATATAAAAATAAACCTTATTTAAGTTGAGTATAGTAAACTACGGTTGGTCTATCTGTCGCCTCCGGGAATTTTCACCTACTTCTCGTTGTTTTAGGTGTTTACTACTGGAACATATCGTCGGAAGGAACTAGTTGCAGCATGCGATACAACTATGCGCATGACGAGATATAATAACAATCGCAAACCGTTATACTGCCTACACCTGGAATATGGTATACCAGATAGAACCCTAAAAGAAGCCATGACTTAAGACCCAGTATCTTTGTTTAAATATACAATGCTTGTGTAAGAGAAAAGGTATTTTACGGTGCGTGGAAGGTAGCGGTTGGTTCGACTCTTAAAACCAAAAAGGCTATCCGATTAACCTGCATCATATTGACCTCTGTGCATGCTTGACACAATTTGTAAAGTGTACGCAAGCATAGTAAGAAGTTAGCAATCTAAAAAACCCGGCGAATTATCAGAGAGGCAATACGGCATTATAAAAAGGAGGTCCGGTATTAACGCATCGAGGAAAGTAGTTGATACTGCGAAATGTACAATAAGTGGGAAAAAGTGGAAAGGTAGTATAAAATACTCCGCGAAGTGAGCAAATAAAATGAAGCTATATAAGACATATACGCTCCTCATTACCTAATAAATATTCTAGAGAGGGCGCTGAGAGCTACACTATCTCCAAGGGAGTACCGAAAGGCTCGGTTTTTGGCCCATTACTGTAGAATCTGTTGTACGACGGGGTGGTAAGGATATAGTGACAAAAAAATGTGAAAACAATCGAATATGCGGATGATATCATACTGGTAGCAGTGTCTGGATCAACTCCGGATCAAATGCAATGGTTTTCGCCGATGGTTTGCTACTATTACCCAAGAGCTGACTGAGCAGAAAACAGAAGTCTTGCTCATAAGCTCCAGGATAATTGAATAAAAGATTTATCAATTAAGGAGAATATAAAATTACTTTACAGCCTCAGTTGAAGTACCTTAATGTAATAGGGAACTCTAGAGAGACAATCAAAGAGCACTTGGAAAATACGACATGTAAAGCAATTAAAATCATAATACTTTATCTGTAATGATGGCAAAGAGAGGCTGCGTACGTTCGCCGACGGTTTTTAACAGCTAAGGTAATGCGTTAGTTAAAGAACGTATTCCTTATAATACTTGTAGTAATAAACATCAAAACAACCTCTTGTTTCAGTAAACAGAATGCATCAAGACAACACTGAGTTGGAACAATTAAAATGCATTATCACTATCACAATAAACAATCCTAAACAAGCAAACATCAAAACAACCTTATCTTGGAAAAATAGAAGTGCACTATCAGTACAACAAACAATAACAACCCAAATAGTTATTTACTAGTAAAGTGCAGAAACAAATGGCAATGGCATTCCAGATTGAATCAACAGCAGATCCTGAAAAAACGGACAGCGATGAATTCAGCAAGATCCACAACAGACCCTGGAACAGCTTACAGCGGCAATTCCTGAAAAAGTGGAACAAGGTAAAAAAGTATAAGTCCTGAAATAGTGGATAATACTTTTACCAAGATTCACAATAGACTCTGAAACAGCGGACAATGTTGAATCCTGAAAGATATTACAAAAAATACCACATTCCCACCAAGAGGAGACACCAGCATCACTACATACAAAATTAAAGTATGGGAAAGAGTAAACAAATACCAACGAAGAAATCTTTAAGATCAATCTCAACAACGACAACCTCCATCAGTTCCAATGGACATGGAACGACTTTGTCAAAGAAAAAATTCAGCAATTATTAAATGACGGAATAACACAGACAATAATTCCAAAAAGGCACCGAAAACAAATCAAGCCAAAAAGGAAAATTGCTGTTAAATTCTCGAAAATTAATGCTAATTCAAAACGAACTAAAAGAATACATCATTTGAAACACGTTAAATTAATTAAGTATATAATATAGAAATGTATTAATTGTAAACATAAAAAATTAATTCAACACATACGAGAAGTGAAAATTTCCACAACCATAGCCAATAATTCCAAAAAAAGGCACCGAAAACAAGGCAAGCCAAAAAGGAAAATGTTTGTTGAGTTCTAGAAAATTGACACTAATTAAAAACGAAATTGTAAGAGAAAAGAAATGATCATAAGAAAAATGCAAAAATAATAATTTCCTATATAATATAAAAAGGTAAAAATTATAAACACAAAAAATTTATCAAACACATACAATAATTAATTATTATAAGCCGACTTCATGCCTAGATGTTTAGAAATGAGGAAATTTAATTTTAACAAAGGGGAGAGTTAAGGAACATATTCCTTATAATACTTATAGTAATAAACATCAAAACAACCTTTTGTTTCAGTAAACAGAATGCATCAAGACACCACTGAGTTGGAACAATTGAAGTGCACTATCACTACAATAAACAATCCTAAACAAGCAAACATCAAAACAACCTTATCTTGGAACAATAGAAGTGCACTATCAGTACAACAAACAATAACAACCCAATAAGTTATTTACTAGTAAACAACCAGCATCTCAATTGTACAAGTGGCACTAAGATATAAGTATGTAAAGAAACCTAAACAAATAATATAATCTATGTCTAAAAAAACTATCAACTAGTAATAAGTAAACATACTAGTTAGTATAAATAGAAGTAAGAACGATGTAATAAGTTAGTCTTAAGAGTATAAATAAAGAGTACACATTTCGATGCAGCTCAAAATATATATACTTTTGACGCATTCAATGTAAAAATTAACTCGCTCAGTTATACTATATACTGCCCCAATATCGATACAGGTGTCAGACATAAAATCATATGCTAGACCATATTAACGCAGTGCATAGCGAGATAAGTGATTTTCAAACTATGTATATCAGATGACGCTGATGATGTATAAGCCAGTACTATGTCCATTGACATGCAGGGTGACGAAATCGCGCTAAAAATGTGTTAACTTTTTTTCTGGGTTTTGCAAAAGTGGCGAGTGGCTTCCTATAAAGTTGGACAACAGTGTAAATATGGTATGGTCTTTGAAGGCTTAGTAAAACACACTGTTTATGCGACTTCGTGGTATCTCGCCCCACCACACAACAATCATCCCACAACTCAACATTCATCCCACAACGCAACATTCATCCCACAACACAACATTCATCATACAACACAACACACACAACATACTCACACCACGCAACCCCACGCACCAAACACCACCTTACCACAACATACATCGTTTTTACCACCCAACTGAGCAAAAAGGATTGGTCAGATCGGGGTGGGCTCAATTCGATTTCTACGCCCGTAAGATATAGCCACGTCTCGCCAGTTTTTCAACGGTTGATCCGCTTTCATTTCTTTTGTGATCCAAAACTGAAAAAACCCTTTCTGTCGTGCGTGTGGTTGTGCACTAGCAGCAGTGTAAATGCTTACATATATACAAAATTATATTTGAAACCATTTCAAATTGTGAATAAAAATAAAAAATTAATTATCTCAACATAAAGAATATAAAATATTGTGAACATATTTAAAATTTAATTAATTTATTTTGTTGAAAGTGGTGCCCGAATACGAATAAAATATAATTTTTTGAATTTTACCTTTTTATTGCCATATTATAAATCTTTCACTTAAAGACGAACAAAAAGGGATACATCATCAAAGGCTAAAAGCGTAAGTATTCCCCATACATAATCAGTGAAACTAAGTGCAAGAACCAAATGGTCCTTCGAGCCTCTTAGACAGGCACCTATGATTTTAAACGAACCCACCAAATGGTGAAAAAGTGAAAAACCAAGTGCAGGTGAAACAATACTATTGAACAATTAAAAGCACACAAAAGGAAAAATAAGAATAAAAAAATATGTACTTAAACATATATTAAGTGATCAAATCTACGAAACGGGCGCGAAACCAACTAAACCAAAAAATACGGGCGCGGTAAAAAACCAGATAAGCAAAAAACGGGGGAAACAACACCAAAACATACGGCAGAGCAGTTGAGGATTATAAGCAACGTGGGAAGAGAACAAAAATTCAACACGGAAGACATCAAACAAGAAGGCAAAACCAGAAGAGGCAAGAGAAATAACGAAGAGAGACACACACATATGTACATAAGTATTGCTACCCATAAACCCTTGGTGAGTCCTTTCCGATTAAATTTTTAAAAGAATTATTTATGCACTTATGTATGTATGTTAATATACAGTTTGAGCTGTAATACGGCATACAGCTACTTATAAAAAACCCAACTGTTCTATACGAAAAACCAGTTAGATAGTTCGGTATATACATATGTATGTATGTACGTAGATAGGTACCGAAATAAATGAAAAAATTACGGTACCTGCCGGCTGCTTATTTTGTGTTTCCAAGCATACTATAATTTCCAAAAAAAAAACAAAACATTTTTTTTTCTAAGTCAAGTATTCTTACTTGCAAGTTTTGGTGATACCCCTTGGGCTGATAAAGCAACAAGCAGGAACGCCCATAATAAATAAACAAAGGCGAGCAAAAAAAAAAAGGAGTGCAAATACATACATATGTACACATATTAATAAGTACATATACTCAATTGTATAAAAAATACATACATACACATGTGAACTCATATATACATACAAAAATTTTTGGGTCATTAAACTTTGCGCGGAAAATATTATTATTATTATTCCGCAATTAACATACATAAGTATATACAGGACATGTGGTACATACACACATAAGTCAACTGTATTAAAATTTTTTTAAAATATTGCTGTTAAACTACCTGCCTTCAAGCTTATTTCGTGTCTCCGAACAAAATTTCAAAGTCAAGTATTCTTACTTCCAAGTTCTGGTGATACCCCTTGGGCTAACAAAGCAACAATCAGGATCGCTTTAACATATAAGCAAACGCAGAAGAAAAACAAAAACAACATAACAGTGGATATTTATGTATGTACATATATGTTTGTATATCGCGATCCAATTATTTCGCTCCTTGATCTCTCCTACGTTTTCTCTCTCTCTAAATATTTACCAAAGCACCAATAATGATAATGGCGTGTATGGCCGCACCGCAAGCACGTATGGCTCAACAAAATGCACGAACCACACACTATAAGTTAAAAAAATAAGAAAAAAAGAAAACACATTTATGATGATGTACAGTGCAAATATACATATGTAAGAAGAAAAAGTAAGGAAAACCTAAGTTAATTTTAGACTCTTGCAAATTACAAGAACCAAAGTCAGGGAAATACCTTAAGAAGTAAAACGCCTACCAGGGATCGGAATCTAAGCAATTTTATATATACAAATACTCTATATAGATCATACATATATGTATATATTCGGCATAAGGTTTGTTAGAAAAGTAAAACGTAGTATATTGGAGTTGGGGTAGTATCGACCCCATTTTATCTATTGACCATTATCAGGTCACATAATAAAAAGTTGTTCTCTGGGTTTCGATAAGGTACTTCACATACAATCACAAACCAGCAAAGTCAGCCGAATGTTCAAAAATCCTGGTAATACTTATACGAGGGTTAGCTCAAGTTTTCGCCCAGTTGTATTTATTTTAGGCGCAAATATATACCGTAATAAGATTAATTCAAAAATTGCCCAATAAATCCAGCATAGAGCACTTGGAAGTTCTAAATCTTTATATAATTTTAAGTATGTGGGCCTCAGGATGGATAGAGTCATGTGTAGAAGTTCATGTGAGGACAGTTCTCTGATCGCCATTCACTTGAGTGGCCAGAAACGATTCTTTTAGATACGGCTCAAGCAGCTCACGACTTCCGGTTTTAGACCAAGTATCCTCTGGGTAGCCAAAGAACATCCGCTTGAATGCGAGCTAAAGTGAGTAGGCGAAACACCCCCTTCACACGGTTGTGCGCTGGGTTTGGGACCCGCCACGAAAAAAAAAAACACCTCCAATGATAAGAAACAACAATCCTCGGATGAGTGACCCCCTTTTTGATGAAGGTCACAGCAAACGAATTAAGGACTATGATTTGAGGGCATGCACCTGGAATATCCAGTCTCTCAATGGGGAAGTTTCCGCTGCCCAGCTGGTTAATGTGCACTAGAGAGCTGCAACGAGTATGATAAAATCAGAACAAACAGTCGTGCCAAAAACACAATCAAATCAATTCAGTTCAGCATAGACAACATTGTTAATCAATTCGTATATCTGCCAGCGTCAACTGACCTGATGCAACAGGAACAATCTGTTCTTCGGCAATGACGATCGTGTAAACGTATGGCTGGCTTCGGTTTCAATCGTTTCATGTCATAGCGTTGCGACGATTGTTTGAATTGATGTGAAACTTTGGGTAAACTATAAGTAAATCTACGAGGAAATCTTTACGTAAATCTATAAGTATAGGAAACAACAACAATTTTCTGCTGGACTGATTTGAATCATGTGTGGCAAAAAATGTATCAGCTTTGAATATGTGCGCATGTTACAAATTTTCGATGCGTAAACAATGGAAATACCATAGAGTACGAACATACATACATATATACACACATTTCTTGTATGTATGTACCTTATGGAATTTCCATTATACATATTGCATATTTATATACATACATACATGTACACACAAACATATGTATTTGAAATAGAACAGAAGCGCCCGACTACATCAGTGTTTCGGGGATGATATACAAACCGAACGCTGCATAAGTATGCATCAGTTCGGGTATTTTCTGCTGAAACGAACGTTCATAAACAAATCAGATACAAGCCGATCGCTAGTGATACAAAGTTGCTCTCTACCGCTGATTTGAAGAAAACAGTTCGCTTCGTGTACATGAAATTAACTGGCAGAATCAACAGAGTAACGGATCAGTACTTAAGTATGAACAAAAATTTATTACTCATTGCAGTTGTCTGACGTGCACGTTAGAGTGAAGGCTGACATCACCGCCGTCCAAGAAATACGATGGACGGGACAAGGACTGAGACGAGTAGGTCCTTGTGGCATTTACTATAATGGACATATAAAGAAACGCTAGTTTGGTGTGGAATTCGTGGTGGGAGAGAGACTCCGTCGTCGAGTACTATCATTGACTTCGGTGGATCAACGTCTAGCCACAGTCCGCATCAAAGCGAGGTTCTTCAACATATGGCTCATTTGCGCTCACGCACTGTCGGAAGAGAAAGACGATGTGATTAAAGATGCATTTTATGAGTGCTTGGAGCGCACTTATGAGAGATGTCCCCGCCACGATGTCAAAATCGTGCTTGGCGACTTCAACGCCAGGGTGGGCAAAGAAGGTATCTTTGGCAATACGGTCGGCAAATTCAGCCTCCACGAGGAAACATCCCCAAATGGGTTGAGGCTGATCAACTTCGCCGGGACCCGAAATATGGTTATCTGTAGTACTAGATTCCAGCATAAGAAGATTCATTAAGCTACCAGGCTGTCTCCGGATCGAAATACCACCAACCAGATCGATCATACTGTGATAGACGGTAAATACGTCTCCAGTGATCTAGACGTGCATACGCTCCGAGGTCCAAACATCGACTCGGACCACTATCTTGTTGTAGCCAAGATTCGCACCCGCCTCTATGCAGCAAACAACGCACGTCAACAAACACAAGGAAAGTTCGACGTCGAGAAGCTGCAATCACAATAGAGAGCCGAACGATTTTCTACTCAGCTTGTACTTCTGCTCTCTGAGAGCACTCGTCAACAACACAGTATAAGCAAACTGTGGAACAGCATTTCAAGCTCCTTACGTACAGCTGCAACCGAAACCATTGGTTTTCGGAGAATGCAAAAGAACAGCTGGTACGACGAGGAGTGCCGTGCCGCAGCGGATAGAAAACAGACTGCCTACCTCGCAACGTTACGACCACCGCAACACGTGCGGGATGGGATAGATACCAAGAGTTGAAGAGGGAAGCGAGACGCATTTACAAACAGAAACAGAGAGAGGCCGAAATGCGTGAGTACGAAGAGCTTGAAAAGCTGGCCGACAGGGGTAATGCTCGAAAATTCTATAAAAAAATGCCGCGGCTCACAGAAGGTTTCAAGACCGGAGCATACTCTTGTAGAATCCCCCAGGATGATCTAGTGACCGATACCCAGAGCACACTAAAATTATGGAGGTTACACTTTTCCAGCCTCCTGAATGGCAGTGAAAGTACAACGCCAGGAGATGGTGAACCCTATTCCCCTATCGATAAGGATGGAGCAGACGTTCTATTGCCCGAATATGAAGAAGTTCGAATAGAAATGGCCCGTCTGAAGAACAACACAGGAGCGGGGGCCGATGGATTGTCGGCCGAGTTATTCAAATACGGTGCAGAAAAACTGATAAGTATGGTCGGACGAAAGTATGCCCAACCATTGAAATTTAAGTGTGCTCTGCCCAATCCACAAAAAGGCAGACCCCACAATCTGCGCCAACTACCGTGGGATAAGCCTCCTTAACACTACGTATAAGGTTCTATCGAGCGAACTGTGTGAAAGATTAAAGCCCACCTTCAACAAACTGATTGGACCTTATCCGTTGGGCCTTAGACCTGGCAAATCTACAACCAACCACATATTCACCATGCGCCAAATTTTGGAAATGACCCGTGAAAGGAGAATCGGCACACACTACCTCTTCGTTGATTTCAAAGCTGCTTTCGACAGCTCGAAAAGGAGCTGCCTTTATGCCGCGTTGTCTGAATTTTGTATCCCCGCAAATCTACTACGGCTGTGTAAGCTGACGTTGAGCAACACCGAAAGCTCTGTCAGGATCGGGAAGGACCTTTCTAAGCCGTTCAATACCAAATGAGGTTTCAGGCAAGGCAACTCCCTATCGTGCGACTTCTTCAATCTGCTGCTCGGGAAAATAATTCGAGCTGCAGAACTTAATCGAGCAGATACACTCTTTTATAAGAGTGTACTGCTGCTGGCGTATGCCCATGATGGTGACATCATCGGCCTTAAACCCGCGCCGTTAGTTTTGCTATCTCCAGACTGGACAAGGAGGCAAAACAATTGGATCTGGCAGTGAACGAGGGCATCAACCAAACAGACGTTGTACTCGCGACTAGGCACCCACGTCACTATTGACAGTCATAACTTTGAAGTTGTAGATAATTTCGTTTATTTAGGAACCAGCATAAACACCACCAATAATGTCAGCCTGGAAATCCAACGCAGGATTACTCTTGCCAACAGGGGCTACTTCGGACTGAGTAGGCAATTGAGAAGCAGAGTCCTCTCTCGACAAACAAAAACCAAAATCTATAAGTCACACATAATTCCCGTCCTGCTATATTGGGCAGTGGTTCATACAATGACAACAACTGATGAGTCGACGTTGCGAGTTTTTAAGAGAAAAGTTTCGCGAAAGATTTATGGTACTTTCCGGGTTGGCCACGGCGAATATCGCATTAGATGGAACGATGAGCTGTATGAGCTATATGATGACATTGACATAGTTTAGCGAATTAAAAGACAGCGGCTACGCTGACTAGCTCATGTTGTCCGAATGGACGAAAACACTTCAGCTCTGAAAGTATTCGGCGCAGTACCCGCCGGGAAAGCAGAGGAAGAAAAAGACCTCCACTCCGTTGAAAGAACCAGGTGGAGAAGGACCTGGTTTCGCTTGGAATATCGAACTGGCGCCACGTAGCGAAAAGAAGAAACGACTGGCGCGGTGTTGTTAACTCGGCTATAATCGCGAAAGCGTTGTCTACCCATAGAAACGTAAACAGTTTCGTTTGGACTTGAACAAATTTCGGTTATGAGGTGGCAAACCTTAAAGAAATTACTAGTGAAAAATTTAATTCAGTTGTACTAATTACTTCTTAATTTCTAAGTGAAAGAATCAAATGATATCAAATATCTTTTTATATGTGGAGCAGGCGTGGTTGTAGTCCGATTTCGCTAATTTTCACAATATCAAAAGAATAGTACTATTAAATTCTGTCGAAATCGGTCAGTCAGGTCACAAGTTCCCAATTTTCAAACCCGCTGCCATAAAGCCCTCTCACAACATCTTGGATATATGGTAGAATTAGTTATTGGTTTATTGCTCTTTTAGTAGTTCTGAACAGTACCGTAATACGCAGAGTAAACGGGGTTATCTTCCGATTTCATTTATTTTCTCACTGTCGATAAGAGTTCTTTTAATATATATGGGGTATTCCATACCAAATCGACCCCTTTTGAACCCGTCCCCTTTAGATTTTGCTGAAACTTATCCATCCTTTTCTAGCCTTTGAACAACATTTTTGAGAATTTTTTTTTAAATTTTTTGTCCAACTTCAAAAAAGTTATGAATTTTGCTATTTTTTGCTAAAAAATGGCTTTTTTGTTTTCAAATAACCATAACTTTTGTAGAAATTGACTTTTGGGGACCTTTTTTTAATTTTTTGTTTTTGAATGAACTTTTCGAAGAAATAAACGAAAAAAATTTAACAGGATCAACTATATAAAAAATAATCGGTTTTTTTAAGTAAAATCGTAAGTTTTTTTGAAGTTTGCCATTTTTTTTCCTTATAAACCGAATAGCTGATTGCACAGCACAGAATTGATTGCGTGCATGTTAGAAAAGTAACAATCATCACTATGGATATTTTTGCTTGCACCATACTATAATTTTTTCACTCTTTTGCCCGGACGAAATTTTTAATTTTATATATTACTTATGTTCGGTAAAGAAAATACAAATCCGATTTATTAAAAATAAATTTATTAACAAACTAGCTAACCCGGCGAACTTCGTACCGCCCTATAATCAAGAAATATCTGTTACCTTTTTATCTGAACGAAGTTAATTTCTTTATTAAGTATAGCTGACCCGAGAGACAATGTTCTGTCTCCTTAACTGTGATTATTAAATTCTAATTGTTATATTAATAAATCAAAAGTATTCCAAAAGCAAAGTGTTTATTATTCTAATGCTTTATGATACACAATATTCTTAGTTTTATTTTCTGGCGCGTATATATATAGTGTTGTTGGTATTCCGACACGGGAACAGGCGTTATATAATATAATATAACTGGCCACGTGAGCAAAATGAATTTTCGAGATTCGACATTGCAAATTTTAGCCGCTTTGGAAATTGTGACAGCTTAAAGTCGAACGTGTCTTTTGGAATTAGAGGAATCCATGGAATTAAAACGTCTTCGCCTTTGTACTTCTCTTTCAAAATTCTGGCTTCTATCACGTTATTCATTAATCTCTTGACCGCAAGTTGGAAGCCATTGCAAAGACGTGGATGGTTTATATTCCGCAACATAATTATATTAATCTAGAATAATTTCGCAATGGCCAGAACTACGGAAAAGTGGGGAAAAAAAAGTTTCACAAAATGGCGACTGTCTAAAAAAAAGTTTTTTTGGATAACTTTGTCTGAATATTTCGAATTTTTTAAAAATAATAAAAATAAAAATTTGGGGATGGGGCGAGTTCCAACCATAGACAAGCCTATGAAGAAGACTCTATATTTCAAGTAAATCGGTCAAAAAAGTCAGTTTTGAGAAAAACGCGTTTAAAGTTTCGCGTTCCGGCTGAACCAGTTTGGATGCCGGGCCAGAAAAATGCCTGTATCTCCGAAAATAATTTTAATTTTCAAAAATCCTCATGTACACATATTCTTGAATAGTTAAACTTTGAAAATATAAAAAATTCGATTTTTTTAAATTTCTAGACTAGAATAGGTGTGACGAAAATAAACAAATTTTGTGAACATATCTGCCGAAACAATAACGTACTCCTTTAAGTCGTTTTTTCTCCTCATCTTTCCCGTTATATGTATATGAACTATGTGCCAAAGTCTACCTTATCTATCGGAATGGGGGCGATCTGTTGTCGGCCGAGTTATTCAAACACGGCGGAAAAGAATTGATCAGAAGCATTCATCACTTTCTTTGTGAAATATGGTCGTACGAAAGCATGCCCGACGATTAGAATTTAAGTGTGCTTTGCGCAATCCACAAAAAGGGAGACACCATAATCTGCGCCAACTTCCGTGGGATAAGCCTCCTCAACATCGCCTGTAAGGTTCTAACGAGCGTATTGTGTGAAAGATTAAAGCTCACTATCAAGAAACCTATTGGACCTTATTAGTGTGGCTTTAGATCTGGAAAATCAACAACCGACCAGATATTCACTATGCGCCAAATTTTGGAAAAGACCTGTGAAAAAAGAATCAACATACACCGCCTCTTCGTCGATTACAAAGCTGCTTTTGGCTGCACGAAAAGAAGCTGCCTTAGTGTCGAAATGTCTGAATTTGGTATCCCGCAAAACTAATGCGCAAAAGGTCCGTCAGGATCGGGAAGGACCTCCCGACACGTTCGATATCAAACGAGGTTTCAGACAAGGCGACTCGCTTTCGTCTAACTTTTTCAATCTACTCTTGGAGAAAATAATTCGAGATGCAAAACTAAATAGGCAAATAAATCAAAGCCTGAATTTTGAGTGGATTAGGCCGAATTAGTCCATTACTCACTTTAAATCGCACATATTCAGTTTTAAGAAAGGAACACTTTGTTACTTTAATTAAAGCGCGCTAAAACACAGACGGAGCGTTTTTTAAACCAAACGGCAAAGTCAAAAATTCATATTGACCTCCGGGCGTGACATAAGCGGTGTCCTCAATTAAATGTAGATGTACCGGTATTCGATAGAAGCCGCTAATCATATCGATACGTGAGAAATATTATGCCCTAACACAGTAAGAAATTAAAGTCAATGAGTACTTTGCGGCGACTGTTTTCTCATTGAAAGTACGGTATCCATACAAAAACGATCAATACCGTTCTACAAAGTGCAACAACGTCTCTAAGCAACTACAGATGGAGTTTTTACTTATATATGGGCCATTCCATCAATTGGCGACATGGTTTTGTACCCGTGGTTCTCCGATTTTGACCAAACTTTACAATATCATAATATAGACCAATAGAAGAATATCTGTTAACTTTTTAGTGGTCAAAGTTGCTCCGTTGTTTTTTGGCGCGCACTTTAAATTGAGATCAAACAAAAAAATGACTTTTTCTTTTATTTTTTAACGACGTCAAAATTGAGTGAAAAAAATTTTTAAATTATCCAATTTTATGTAAAAAAATCTCAGCTTTCTGATAAAAATGCTTTCAAAATCCAAAAAAATTTTCAAAATCCAAAAAAAACATTTTTTTTCCAAAAACCCGGTTTTTTGAGCTTCTCCCCCAACTATTTTTCATAATTGACCTTTCCATTCGATTCCTCGTTAAATTTTACATAAGAATCAGTGTTCAAAAATATGGGACTCTGATCCCATGAACAGCAAAAAAAAATGCAAAGTTGTCGCTCAAAATCCAAAAATAACATTATTTTCGCAAAAATCCGGTTTTTTGTGCTTTTCCACCAACTTTTTTTCAAAATTGACTTTTCCATTCGATTCCTCGTTAAATTTTACATAAGAATCAGTGTTCAAAAATATGGGACTCTGATCCCATGAACAGCAAAAAAAATCCAAAAATTACATTATTTTCCCAAAAATCCGGTTTTTTGTGCTTTTCCACCAACTTTTTTTCAAAATTGAATTGAATTTATATGTGGAGCAGGCGTGGTTGTAGTCCGATTTCGCTAATTTTCAAAATGTGACACAAGAATATCAAAGGAATAGTACTATTAAATTCTGTCGAAATCGGTCAGTCAGGTCCCAAGTTCCCAATTTTCAAACCCGCTGCCATAAAGCCCTCTCACAACATCTTGGATGTATGGTAGAATTAGTTATTGGTTTATTGCTCTTTTAGTAGTTCTGAACAGTACCGTAATACGCAGAGTAAACGGGGTTATCTTCCGATTTCATTTATTTTCTCACTGTCGATAAGAGTTCTTTTAATATATATGGGGTATTCCATACCAAATCGACCCCTTTTGAACCCGTCCCCTTTAGATTTTGCTGAAACTTATCCATCCTTTTCTAGCCTTTGAACAACATTTTTGAGAATTTTTTTTAAAATTTTTTGTCCAACTTCAAAAAAGTTATGAATTTTGCTATTTTTTGCTAAAAAATGGCTTTTTTGTTTTCAAATAACCATAACTTTTGTAGAAATTGACTTTTGGGGACCTTTTTTTAATTTTTTGTTTTTGAATGAACTTTTCGAAGAAATAAACGAAAAAAATTTAACAGGATCAACTATATAAAAAATAATCGGTTTTTTTAAGTAAAATCGTAAGTTTTTTTGAAGTTTGCCATTTTTTTTCCTTATAAACCGAATAGCTGATTGCACAGCACAGAACTGATTGCGTGCATGTTAGAAAAGTAACAATCATCACTATGGATATTTTTGCTTGCACCATACTATAATTTTTTCACTCTTTTGCCCGGACGAAATTTTTAATTTTATATATTACTTATGTTCGGTAAAGAAAATACAAATCCGATATATTAAAAATAAATTTATTAACAAACTAGCTAACCCGGCGAACTTCGTACCGCCCTATAATCAAGAAATATCTGTTACCTTTTTATCTGAACGAAGTTAATTTCTTTATTAAGTATAGCTGACCCGAGAGACAATGTTCTGTCTCCTTAACTGTGATTATTAAATTCTAATTGTTATATTAATAAATCAAAAGTATTCCAAAAGCAAAGTGTTTATTATTCTAATGCTTTATGATACACAATATTCTTAGTTTTATTTTCTGGCGCGTATATATATAGTGTTGTTGGTATTCCGACACGGGAACAGGCGATATATAATATAATATAACTGGCCACGTGAGCAAAATGAATTTTCGAGATTCGACATTGCAAATTTTAGCCGCTTTGGAAATTGTGACAGCTTAAAGTCGAACGTGTCTTTTGGAATTAGAGGAATCCATGGAATTAAAACGTCTTCGCCTTTGTACTTCTCTTTCAAAATTCTGGCTTCTATCACGTTATTCATTAATCTCTTGACCGCAAGTTGGAAGCCATTGCAAAGACGTGGATGGTTTATATTCCGCAACATAATTATATTAATCTAGAATAATTTCGCAATGGCCAGAACTACGGAAAAGTGGAGAAAAAAAAGTTTCACAAAATGGCGACTGTCTAAAAAAAAGTTTTTTTGGATAACTTTGTCTGAATATTTCGAATTTTTTAAAAATAATAAAAATAAAAATTTGGGGATGGGGCGAGTTCCAACCATAGACAAGCCTATGAAAAAGACTCTATATTTCAAGTAAATCGGTCAAAAAAGTCAGTTTTGAGAAAAACGCGTTTAAAGTTTCGCGTTCCGGCTGAACCAGTTTGGATGCCGGGCCAGAAAAATGCCTGTATCTCCGAAAATAATTTTAATTTTCAAAAATCCTCATGTACACATATTCTTGAATAGTTAAACTTTGAAAATATAAAAAAATCGATTTTTTTAAATTTCTAGACTAGAATAGGTGTGACGAAAATAAACAAATTTTGTGAACGTATCTGCCGAAACAATAACGTACTCCTTCAAGTCGTTTTTTCTCCTCATCTTTCCCGTTATATGTATATGAACTATGTGCCAAAGTCTACCTTATCTATCGAAATGGGGGCGATCTGTTGTCGGCCGAGTTATTCAAACACGGCGGAAAAGAATTGATCAGAAGCATTCATCACTTTCTTTGTGAAATATGGTCGTACGAAAGCATGCCCGACGATTAGAATTTAAGTGTGCTTTGCGCAATCCACAAAAAGGGAGACCCCATAATCTGCGCCAACTTCCGTGGGATAAGCCTCCTCAACATCGCCTGTAAGGTTCTAACGAGCGTATTGTGTGAAAGATTAAAGCTCACTATCAAGAAACCTATTGGACCTTATTAGTGTGGCTTTAGATCTGGAAAATCAACAACCGACCAGATATTCACTATGCGCCAAATTTTGGAAAAGACCTGTGAAAAAAGAATCAACATACACCGCCTCTTCGTCGATTACAAAGCTGCTTTTGACTGCACGAAAAGAAGCTGCCTTAGTGTCGAAATGTCTGAATTTGGTATCCCGCAAAACTAATGCGCAAAAGGTCCGTCAGGATCGGGAAGGACCTCCCGACACGTTCTATATCAAACGAGGTTTCAGACAAGGCGACTCGCTTTCGTCTAACTTTTTCAATCTACTCTTGGAGAAAATAATTCGAGATGCAGAACTAAATAGGCAAATAAATCAAAGCCTGAATTTTGAGTGGATTAAGCCGAATTAGTCCATTACTCACTTTAAATCGCACATATTCAGTTTTAAGAAAGGAACACTTTGTTACTTTAATTAAAGCGCGCTAAAACACAGACGGAGCGTTTTTTAAACCAAACGGCAAAGTCAAAAATTCATATTGACCTCCGGGCGTGACATAAGCGGTGTCCTCAATTAAATGTAGATGTATCGGTATTCGATAGAAGACGCTAATCATATCGATACGTGAGAAATATTATGCCCTAACACAGTGAGAAATTAAAGTCAATGAGTACTTTGCGGCGACTGTTTTCTCATTGAAAGTACGGTATCCATACAAAAACGATCAATACCGTTCTACAAAGTGCAACAACGTCTCTAAGCAACTACAGATGGAGTTTTTACTTATATATGGGCCATTCCATCAATTGGCGACATGGTTTTGTACCCGTGGTTCTCCGATTTTGACCAAACTTTAGAATGTCATAATATAGACCAATAGAAGAATATCTGTTGACTTTTTAGTGGTCAAAGTTGCTCCGTTGTTTTTTGGCGCGCACTTTAAATTGAGATCAAACAAAAAAATGACTTTTTCTTTTATTTTTTAACGACGTCAAAATTGAGTGAAAAAAATTTTTAAATTATCCAATTTTATGTAAAAAAATCTCAGCTTTCTGATAAAAATGCTTTCAAAATCCAAAAAAATTTTCAAAATCCAAAAAAAACATTTTTTTCCAAAAACCCGGTTTTTTGAGCTTTTCCTCCAACTATTTTTCAAAATTGACCTTTCCATTCGATTCCTCGTTAAATTTTACATAAGAATCAGTGTTCAAAAATATGGGACTCTGATCCCATGAACAGCAAAAAAAAATGCAAAGTTGTCGCTCAAAATCCAAAAATAACATTATTTTCGCAAAAATCCGGTTTTTTGTGCTTTTCCACCAACTTTTTTTCAAAATTGACTTTTCCATTCGATTCCTCGTTAAATTTTACATAAGAATCAGTGTTCAAAAATATGGGACTCTGATCCCATGAACAGCAAAAAAAAAATGCAAAGTTGTCGCTCAAAATCCAAAAATAACATTATTTTCCCAAAAATCCGGTTTTTTGTGCTTTTCCACCAACTTTTTTTCAAAATTGACTTTTCCATTCGATTCCTCGTTAAATTTTACATAAGAATCAGTGTTCCAAAATATGGTACTCTGATCCCATGAACAGCAAAAAAAATTCAAAGTTGTCGCTATACGGCGCATATTTTTATGAATGAAGACAGTGATTTCTTCTTAATTCAAGTCTAAGAATACAATTTACTCATTTACCTCTTTCACACAACCTTCTAAGCGAACACACTGCGCGGTATAGCGACAACTTTGAATTTTTTTTGCTGTTCATGGGATCAGAGTACCATATTTTTGAACAGTGATTCTTATGTAAAATTTAACGGGGAATCGAATGGAAAGGTCAATTTTGAAAAATAGTTGGGGGAAAAGCTCAAAAAACCGGGTTTTTGGAAAAAAAATGTTTTTTTTGGATTTTGAAAATTTTTTAGGATTTTGAAAGCATTTTTATCAGAAAGCTGAGATTTTTTTACATAAAATTGGATAACTTAAAAATTTTTTTTCACTCAATTTTGACGTCGTTAAAAAATAAAAGAAAAAGTCATTTTTTTGTTTGATCTCAATTTAAAGTGCGCGCCAAAAAACAACGGAGCAACTTTGACCACTAAACCTCTGCGAATGGTAGGCACCTTGTCGTGGTGCAGGGGCTTAGGCGCAAGGTATACTCGGTGCCCCCCGATCCTGTGTGGTCGGTGCTCCCAAGCACGGACCACGCGGGATGTCGGGTGCCGCATGCGTGCGCTGACCAAGAGCTACCACCTCCTAATCCAGGGTGTTATGCGACTCCCGTGCCCATTGGAACTTTGCAGCCAGGAGGTGAATGTGGCTGTATTCTAACGGAGCCTTCCCAACACCGGGCCGAATTGGGAAGTAACGGTGGCCTTACCGCGCCAAGGGGCTCTGGCGTGGCGGACCTTCCCGTTCCCCATTTTGAACGTAGACCCGACAGCTCACCCCGTTGAGCCAAGGGTCGTAAGAAAAAGATGGACAAACTTAATATAAAAACAACAACAACAAAAAACATGGACTCTGATGACGGACAACTGGCAACGGTCAAGGATAACGAACGCGGCATGGAGAAGGAGTGCGGGGCAGCAGAAGGCAAGGGGGGTCGAGGGGCCAAGCGGATGCCTGGCTTCTTTAAGATCCTTACTTCAGAGGAGCGCTCGCTGTTTGAGGAGCACGCCAGGGAGGACGATGATGACGTGCCCTCTTGCAGCGGCGCTCACCTGGTGGTAACGCCCGATGCCGCTGTTGCCGCAACTAGCGACCCAAAGACCCCCGACGGAAGGTGCAGTGCGCCGGCTTCGGGCGAGTCACACCAGGCAGAGCCTGAGGGCGCTGGCAAGAAAAAGAGGAGAAGGCGCAGAAGAGGTGGGCAGCGCCCCCTCCCCGCTGCCGGTCAACCCGGAGGGTGCGACGATCCCCACAGGAAGGGGATGAGTGGTTCCACTATGAAGTGGTACCTACGGCACCTCCGTGATGGGAAAACCCCGGAGGCAGCGGAGGCTCTAGCCAGGAGCGAGAGCAGAGGGAGCAACGCATCCCAGGCAAGCGGCAGAATCGTGCCAGTTCGCGCGCAAGTTGGCAGCGGTAATAGCTACCGTGGCCCGGTCAGCACAACCCTGACCGCCACGCGAGGCGACAGCAGCAGGGCAACGCCCGCAGGCACGAATGCCCAAGCCGAGAAGAGGAAGAGCGGCCAAATCACGCCGCAGGAGCCCCCCCGTTCAAAGAGGGTGCGGGGCACGGACGTAAAGGCAGCCGGAGGCCAACCATCCGGACCGGCTCCTCACCGGGTGGAGGAGGGTCGGCGCGGTTATGCGGATGCTGTCAAAGGCATCCGCATGGCTGTCCTGCCTTCCAAATACCCGGCGGAGTCGCTAAAATCGGAGGAGCTTACCGTGCTGCAGGACCTCCTCATGGACGAGGTGTCTAAAGGTGAGGACTACACGGCATCCTTCCTGGGCATCGACTTCAGAGGAGGCATGATGCAGGTGGACTGCCTGGACGAGTCGTCCGCTGACTGGCTGAGGGAGCATGTTCCAAAGCTGGAAAGCTGGACGGGCCCTGTCCTCTGCGCGAAGAGGGTGGAAGATGTGCCAATCATGCATAGCATGACAATGTTCCTCCCTCGGTGCGGAGACAGGACCTACGAATACGCCTTGGGTCTGGTGAGGAACCAGAACCGAGGACTTAGTATCTCGGCCTGGTGTGTTGCCGGCAGTAAAAAGGAGAAGCTAGGTGACATGGAGGGATGGAGGTTGCACTTGTACATAGACGACGAGTCGTACAAGTATGTCCGGGCTGCGAGCTTCCGCCTGTTTTACAGGTACAGCACGGTCGTCATGCGGCCCTACAAGCCTGCTGACGCTGGGAGCAAGGAGGCCAGCAAGCCTGCGGCACCACGTGATAAGGGCGTCGATATTCTGGCAGTGCCGAAGTCCGCCCCGAGTAATAAAATGGTGAGGATGGAAGTGGACGAGATGGTGGAGCAGCCCTGCGGGAGCGGGTCTGGACAGGCAGTGCCTGTAACGACCACAGGCGTCCCCGGCGATGGCCGATACGCGGAGCTACCGTCCACACAGGAGCTCTTGGACGGACTTGGAGGCCCAGTGGACAGCAGTGCGGTTGACGGCGGGGAAGAGGATCTCTCCTTCCTCGAACCCACACTATGATGGCCGTCAACATGGAAATTGCCCAAGTGAACCTGCATCATGCGGCGGCAGCTTCAGCTGTCATAGCAAGCAGGTTCACTGTGGAAAAACTGGGCGCACTGCTGATCCAGGAGCCGTGGACCTATAAAGGAGAGGTGAAGGGCCTCAAGACGGAGGCAAACAAGGTAATCTGGGACCTCTCTAGCGAGAGGCCTAGGACGTGTATAGTTGTTAGAAGCAATATTGATTTCTTTTGCATTTCAGAGTTTCTGACGCAGGACTTGGTGGCGGTGCAGGCCAGGGACACTGAGGGCAAAGACTTCGTCCTGGCCTCGGCATACTTTCCGGGAGAGGCAGCAACGGCACCCCCGGCGGAGGTGGAAAGGTTGGTTGAGCACTGCAGGCTGCACAAGCTCCCCTTATCATCGGCTGCGACGCAAACGCCCACCATTCGGAGTGGGGCAGCACCAACTGCAACGCGAGAGGTGAGTCCCTTTTAGAATATATAGTAGGCAGTAGCTTAGTGATAGAGAATGTAGGTTGTGAACCCACATTCATTACTATAAGCAGGAGGGAAGTGCTGGACATAACCCTAAGCAACGAACCTGCAACCGGAATGGTCTCGCAGTGGAGAGTCTCAACTGAGCCCTCCCTGTCGGACCACAGAATTGTAAGGTTTGCGCTGAGGGCGGAGGTCAAGCTATTCCCTCCAAGACGTAATCCTCGAAGGACCAATTGGAGCACCTTCAGGGAGAGGCTAGAAGAGGGACTGAAGAGGGAGGAGCAGGCTGACAGTAGCGTTACGGGCCCGGGAGTGGAGAGCAGATTGGCCGCGCTCAACGGGTCCATCATCAACGCGTACCATGACAGCTGCCCCTTAGGGGTGCCCACAGACAGGCGCAATTGCTCCTGGTGGACAAAGAAACTCGCAGACCTCAGGAAGAAGGTGCGCAGGCTATTCAACAAGGCTAAGCGTACAGGGGTCTGGGGAGAGTATAGGAGCAACCTGACTCTGTACAACAGAGAGATCAGGTCTGCTAAACAGGCTAGTTTTAGGAGGTTCTGTGAAAACGTCTCCTCCACACCAGAAGCTGCTAGGCTGCACAAGGCTCTGGCCAAAGGGAAGACGGACACAGTGCTAGCCATTAAAAGGAATGACGGGACATTCACGACCAACGCGGAGGACAGAGCCACAGAGCTCTTGCGTGCTCACTTCCCGGAGACAATTCCGGCTTACCGGTGTCTGCCTGCAATCGAACACAGGCCGTCCCGCACTGATTGGGCTATCGCTAAACAGTTGTTTACTGCGGACTCGATCAGGTGGGCAACGGCCTCGTTCGAAAGGTTCAAGTCTCCGGGAGTGGACGGCATCTTCCCGGCGCTTCTACAACAGGGTGAGCAGATCCTGATGCCACACCTGATTGGGCTGCTGCGGGAGAGCCTTGCGTTGGCCTACATCCCTGAACCATGGAGGACAGCGGAGGTAATCTTCATACCGAAAGTGGGAAGGAAGGACTACTCGATGGCTAAATCTTTCAGGCCAATCAGCCTAACCTCCTTCCTACTGAAAACTATGGAGAAGATAATTGATTATCATTTAAGGTCGAAGGCGCTGAAGACTGCACCCCTGCATGCTGCTCAGCATGCATACAGAGCTGGCAGATCAACAAGCACGGCTCTGTACCAGCTGACCTCTGAGATAGAGAGCTCACTGGAGAAAGGGGAGGTCATGCTATGCGCCTTCTTAGATATCGAGGGAGCTTTTGACAACACGTCTCATAGAAGTGTTGCCATGGCACTGGAGGATAGGAATGTGGAAGCACCGGTGCGCAGATGGATAGAGGCGGTTCTGCGCACTAGGGTTGCTGAGACCACAGCAGGGGGCACAAAGATTCGTCTCGGCACAACAAGGGGCTGTCCGCAAGGTGGTGTACTGTCGCCCCTGCTATGGAGCCTTGTTGTGGACGACTTGTTAGCATTGCTAACCGTCAATGGTATCCGATGCCAAGGATACGCGGACGATATCGTGATTATAGCGAGGGGCAAGTTTGTGGACACTCTCTGTGACCTAGTGCAACGAGGTTTAAACCTAGCAATGGAGTGGTGCAGGGGAGTTGGACTAAGTATCAACCCCTCGAAGACGACCATCGTCCCATTTACGAGGCGAAGGTCCCTACCCGGGCTTAGGAACCTCACACTTGGGGGCAGTGAGATCGAGATGACCAACAAGGTAAAGTATCTTGGTCTTACGCTGGATTCCACTTTGCGGTGGAAACAGCACGTGAACCAAACCATGGTCAAGGCGACAAAGGCACTAATGGTGTGTAATCGTCTGGCAGGAAGATCCTGGGGTTGCAAGCCAAGGATTGTCAGGTGGTTGTACACCATGATTGTGCGACCGATAGTCACATATGGAGCGGTGTCCTGGGCCTCCGTGGCGGCACAGGCCTCGGTGGTGTTAAAACTATCGAGGCTTCAGCGGTTAGCATGCGTCTGCATGACGGGCGCTATGCGGACATGCCCAACGGCGGCACTGGAGGTCCTGCTGGAGCTCACACCGCTCCACATAGTGATAGGTCAAGTAGCCAAGCATTCACTCCTGCAAATAACGGCAGATGGATGCGGCAAAGGCAAAGCAATCTCGTCCCAGAGGATGGAAATGATAAGTGGCAACATTCCAATTGCCCTCCTCCCGAAGGACGGGATTACAAAAACATTAAATTTCACGAGGAAGTTCAAGGTTACCCTTGGCAGCAAGAGCGAGTGGAGTGATTCCACTCTTGAGCTTGCGCTGAGGGATAGTACACTAAAGTGGTACACTGACGGCTCCAAGACGTCGGAAGGTATTGGTGCAGGGATCGCAGGTCCACGCACGAGGTTATCCATACCGATGGGCAGATTCCCCAGTATCTTCCAGGCCGAAGTCTTGGCCATAAGTCGGTGCATAGAGATAAATCTCCATCGCAACTATCGTAATGAGCGCATATCCATACTCAGCGATAGCCAAGCGGCACTGAAAGCGATCTCCGCTTACGAGATCAGATCGCTGCTAGTGCAGGAGTGTAGGGAACGGCTAAACAGGTTAGCGGAAGTGAACCGGGTACACCTAATCTGGGTACCAGGTCACAAAGGCATAGCCGGCAATGAACTGGCTGACGAGTTAGCCCGCTCCGCAGCCTCCACAAACATGGTAGGGCCCGAACCGTTCACTGGGGTGGGCCCCCACACTATAAAGGAGCTGCTGCGTAAGGAAGAAAGAGTGGGTAGAGAAGGTCATTGGCAACGGACGCATGGCATGCGGCATGCCAAGTTGCTGATAGGGGGGTACAACCTCAACAGGTTCAAATCAATTATAAACCTCCCAAGGACTAAACTCAGGCTCTTGGTCGCATTCTACACCGGCCACTGCAAGTTGAATAGACACCTACACAACCTAGGACTAGCCTCTTGCGGCAACTGCCGGTTCTGCGACAGGGAGCCTGAAACCCCGGAGCATCTGCTAATCGACTGCATCGCAGTCTGGAGACGCAGGTCTAAGGCCCTTGGAACCATTTTTCCAAATAGGGATCGCATCGACTCACTAGCTCCCAGCAAAATCTTGGAATTCATCGATTTGCTGGGGCTCGGGGAGTCCTTGTGAGCTAGGAGAGGGCACAATAGACCCAAGGTCGCAGTGCATACCTCAAGCTAAATCTAATCTAATCTAATCTTGACCACTAAAAAGTCAACAGATATTCTTCTATTGGTCTATATTATGACATTCTAAAGTTTGGTCAAAATCGGAGAACCACGGGTACAAAACCATGTCGCCAATTGATGGAATGGCCCATATGCCATTTTGTTTTACAATATTGTTAAGTAATTTTCATTCAAATTTGTCTGCAGCACTTTCCTTGACTCATAAATAGACAACTCCGGATTCGAAGCAAAAAGGAATGGATTCACTCACAGGCTTTTGGTGAGACTACAATGCAAATATCCACACTCTTCTCGTAGATCTTCTCGTTTCCGCTGTTGCGGATTTTAAGATGTGATTCAGTGCACTTGAAACATCGTATATTCGTTCCGCAATGGTGAAATTTTAAATAGGATCTTGGACTTCTGTAGCTCTATGTGGTCGAAATGCATCCTCCCCGTATTACGCTTCTTAAAAACATGGACCTGCAGTTCTTTTTGATGGCATATATCCAGCGCAATAAACTGTTGTCGATTTGCGCCACATGTGCCAACGCCACCGACACTACGAATTGCTCCAGTCTTTATATTCTGCAAATCTCTCTCCAGATATAGGAAGACCATTCCAAACGATCAGTAAAACCGCTGTAGTTGTCTAGCGCCTTACTTTGCGCTTTCGCAAGTGCCTTTGAGAGTATTTCCAACAAAAATTACGTCTACCATTGTACACCATGGAGAGACGTCCGCTCTGGAACAATCGGTATTAAACTTTGTCATAGCAAAGTGGACAGGCTTTGCGTCTGATGTCGGGAGTTATTCGGGGATGGATTTACAATTGACATTTATATATATTTTTTTAAGCACAGTTTTACTTGTCTCGGCGACGCTTTCCGAACTGATTTCGAGAGAGCGCATCGCTCAATTATCGCGCATTCCTTCTTTTCCTTCAAAGTACTTAGCGGTTCCTGTCTCTCTTGTCTCTCAGTTTACGGAATACGATCATACCGCACGCAATAACAATCTCTATATTTCTGCCCCCATTCTTATTTGCTGTTACTTGCGCAATCACAAGCCTATGTGTCGCTTTCTTCAAATGAGATTTGGCTCATATACTTGCCTACAAAATAATATATTAGCACTCCGACATACATACTGACCTACAAAGCTAAAAAAGCTACAAAGATAAAATGATATGAAACTTTTTATTGGCTCTCATTTTTCTCTCTAACGCGTTCCCTGATTAGGTTTGTAGCGATTGAGATCCGACAATTTCGAACAGTTGATATCAGAAAAGACGTGAGGTATTAAATGAAATTTCATTTAAGTGTGCGTACATATTATATATTTTTTAAACTTTCCTTGTAAAAAAAAGAATAAAGACAGGTTAGTTCATAAGTTTTTAAAATACGAATATTTGCAAATTGTATTTTTTTTATTTAAATATTATGTGTGCATAAATATTTTATAAAGTTCATATGGCAGTTTTTAAAAATATGTTTACTAAACAAACTACTTAGTAATTATTATAATAACATGTTTGTAATTAAATTTTTAAATTTCGTTAAATAAAAATAAGTATTTTATTGTATCAAAATATTTATTGTAGTACTTTGTGTAGAAATCATTTTAAAAGTTACAGTATTTTGGTAAGAAAATTGTAATTAGAACAGTAAATGTTACTTGTAGTAATCAAAAAAAATTGTTTAATTAGTAGAAAAATGTAGCTAAATTAGTATTCGCAGAAATTAAAAAAATATATAAATAAGATTTTGGTTGCAAAGCGTAGGGTTTCTCTATTTGTATTTTTATAAAATATTTAATTTGGCACTAAAATGCAATATTTGGCTAAATTCGATAAAACTGTAGGAGTTCAGGATTACGGCGACGAAAATCGCATGATAAGAATTGGTAACAGTGCGATGACTCTGATGGTTCACGGTATTGGTGGATCACCTTGGTCTCACCCCCTATTATATTTTATTGTCCGTGGTTTCTGTAATGGGTATGTAGTCAAAAAAAATATTTTTGAGGCTATTACCCATTTAAAAAACACAGGTCTTAATCCATTCCACTTTGTTTGTTATGAGGGTTTTAACTTCCTTAATTTAGCTAAGGTCTTAAGGGTTTACGAAGAGCTTCTTCTTCTTCTTTACTGGCGTAGACACCGCTTACGCGATTATAGCCGAGTAACAACAGCGCGCCAGTCGTTTCTTCTTTCCGCTACGTGGCGCCATTTGGATATCCCAAGCGAAGCCAGGTCCTTCTCCACTTGGTCCTTTCAACGGATTGGAGGTCTTCCTCCTCCTCTGCTTCCCCCGGAAGGTATTGCGTCGAATACTTTCAGAGCTTTAGTGTTTTCGTCCATCCGGACAACATGACCTCGCCAGCGTAGCCGCTGTCTTTTAATTCGCTGAACTATGTCAATGTCGTCGTATATCTCGTACAGCTCATCGTTCCATCGAATGCGATATTCGTCGTGGCCAACGCGCAAAGGACCATAAAACTCGCAACGTCGACTCATCAGTTATTGTCATCGTCCAAGCCTCTGCACCATATAGCATGACGGGAATTATGAGCGACTTATAGAGTTTGGCTTTTGTTCGTCGAGAGAGGACTTTACTTTTTAATTGCCTACTCAGTCCGAAGTAGCACCTGTTGGCAAGAGTTATCCTGCGTTGGATTTCCAAGCTGACATTGTTGGTGGTGTTTACGCAGGTTTCAAGATAGACGAAATTATCTACGGCTACAAAGTTATGACTGTCAACATCGACATGAGAACCAAGCGGCGAGTGCGACGACTGTTTGTTTGATGACAGGAGATATTTCGTCTTGCCCTCGTTCACTGCCAGACCCATTTATTTTGCTTCCTTTTTCAGTCTGGAGAAAGCAGAACTAACGGCGCGGGTGTTGAGGCCGACTCAACTTTATTTATTTCTTATTAATTCATTTTAAGCTTTACGGATTGCTTATTACAGTTTTGTTTATATTACCCATTATGCTATTGAGCTAAGGGCATTGTCAACACCCCCCTTTTTTAATATAATCGCCCCGATTCTGTCATTAGATGTGTCAAGTTATCAATTTCAAAGATTTATTGAACATTTCTTCTTGCATTCTTGAATTTCTATTTTCTTTCCAATTTACAATTAATTTAAACAGTTTAAAAACTACGTTTACTATTATAATTATAAGTGTGATAATTATAAAAATCCAATGGCTAGGATGTGATTTTATGCCATTTTCTACTGAATTAATAAAATTTTAAATCAAAATCCTCAGATTATTTATATTTAATAATTTCAAAATTATTAAAATCTATAATTTTAACATATTCCCAAATTTTTCAATCGGTAATTTAATAAGATATGTTATCAAAATTTGTTTGATTTCTAAATGTAACAAGGTAAACTCCATTTACCGATTGACCATCAATAGTATGGTTTCCTAAAACTATTATAGCACCTTCTTTAATTACATCTATTTCTTTTTTTTCTTCCCGAATCTTTTTCAATTTGGCTTTTTTACCAGCTAAAATTCCTGATTAACAAGTATTTGTATTTTCAATTTTACAATTAAAATTTACCAATTCTTTTTTACAATTATTTACATTAAGGTATTTTTCAGTACATTTTGCAATCTCTTTACCTAGGATTAACTAACCATCTATTTGAGCAATTGCTCTTATTTCATAAAATTTACAATCCAATACTATGTTCGGACCGACAACGAAAACATGTTTTCGTGGGAAAAACTGGTTTTCGCACGAAAACTTGTGTTTTCGTCCATGTAAAATCTGTCAAACGAAAAAACAGTTTTCGCTGAAAACTACTTGAAAACTTAAATTCCACTCATTATAATCGGTGACTGCTCTAGTTTAATCGATTTTTTTGGAAGACATATTTTCCCGGCCCTAAATTTTCACTTGATATTTGTTTACATTCCATTTACAAATACAGCTGCTCACTGTTAAGGGGATTCTCTTGTTCTTGCAAAACCCTTGCTCGGTGCACCAATTGCTGATTTTTTTCTCGGTGCAACGGCACAACAAACACACGCAAAAATTTATTTGCAATGGCTGTAAATGGTGTATGTCAGACCAAAACCCATGTTTATTTTCGTGCCGTCATATATCACTGGATTGGCAATAGGTGCTCTCTTGGCCTTGCATATTTCGGTATAGGATTTTTGCATTTTGTGTCATCTTGAAAGAGCAAGAGAATCCCCGTATTGATAGTTGTCAGTGAAAACTCATCGAAAACACACATTGTCGGTCCGAACGACTTACATTCCACAACATACAAATGTGTTTTCAAAATGTTTACAATGTCGGTCCGAACATAGCACAAGATAAGTTTTGGGTTTTTTAGATAAATAACAATTAAATCTTTATTTTTTAAAGTTTTAAATGTGGAAATATCCACTATGTCAGTCGTTATAAGTATTCCATTCTAATTTTTGGCTAAATTTTCAGTTTTGTCCAAATGCAAAATTGACGGACTTAAAGTTCCTGTTTTCTCCATTGTTACTGTATTAAAAGTTTTGCAATTCCACCATTAAAAATTTATTTCCTCGTTTTATTATCAGTTCAACATCTGCCTTATCCTGTATACTTTCTACCGTTTCTATCAATTGAGTAATGATTTTATAAAGTTTTGAGATTGTCGTCAATTGTTCAATTAGTTCGTTCAATTTATTATTTGTTAACACTAGATCGTCATGGTCTGGCATACCTGCTAACCATTTTCATAATGTACCTAACTCATTTATTCCTCTTTTGTGTCTAGTATTGGTTTTTTGTAATTGTCTTAACAAAGTCTCTATAAGTTCTATTTCTGTTTGCTCTTCTAATTTTATTATATCAAATACATCACTGTTAACTTCTTCTAAGTTATTATACCTCATTTTACCATAATAATAATTTGTATATGAAGTTATTATCTCTCCAAAATATGTTAAATGAGTTATATGAAGCACTTCCCCATAGTCATTATATAAACCTACATTTCCGTCCTGTATTAATGCGTAATTTTCTCTCGTAAAGTCCACAATATCTGCCTTTGCTACTGTTATCAATATTAAAATTATTAGGCGTGTTTTATTTGACCATCACAAAAGCTAAATCATGGACAAATAAAACGCTCTTAGCTTATATCATATTATTGCTTAAAAACAAAGTGTGTTGGCAATGCGGGCGGAAACAGTCAGCTTATATTCAATTTTTTTTCAAAATGCCTGACTTGGAGAAATGGTTGGTTTGAATTTTCAAATTTGTAAACGGGATATTAGATTACTACATAAATACATTTATAACAAATGTTCATCTTCTTCTTTACTGGTGTAGACACCGCTTACGCGATTATAGCCGAGTTAACAACAGCGCGCCAGTGGTTTCTTCTTTTCGCTACTATTGGATATTCCAAGCGAAACCAGGTCCTTCTCCACTTGGTCCTTCCAACGGAGTGGTGGTCTTCATCTTCCTCTGCTTCCTCGAGCGGGTACTGCGTCGAATAATTTCACAGTTGGGGTGTTTTCGTCCATTCGGACAACAGCTAGCCAGCGTAGCCGCTGTCTTTTAATTCGCTGAACTATGTCAATGTCATCATATAGCTCATACAGCTCATCGTTCCATCTAATGCGATATTCGCCGTGGCCAACCCGGAGAGTACCATAAATCTTTCGCGAAACTTTTCTCTTGAAAACTCGCAACGTCGACTCATCAGTTGTTGTCATTGTATGAACCACTGCCCAATATAGCAGGACGGGAATTTTGTGTGACTTATAGATTTTGGTTTTTGTTTGTCGAGTGAGGACTCTGCTTCTCAATTGCCTACGCAGTCCGAAATAGCACCTGTTGGAAATAGTTATCCCGCGTTGGATTTCCAGGCTGACATTGTTGATAGTGTGTGCGCTGGTTTCCAGGTAGACGAAATTATCTACGACTTCAATGTTATGACAGTCAACAGTGACGTGAGAGCTAAGTCGCGATGGCCCATTTGATTTGCTTCCTTGTCCAGTCTGGAGAAAGCAGAACTAACGGCGCTGGTATTGAGGCCGATGGTATCAATATCATCGGAATACGCCAGCAGTTGTACACTCTTATTGTCTAGATTGTACCTGCTCGATAAAGTTCTGCAGCTCGAATTATCTTATCCAGCTGTAGATTGAAGAAGCCGCACGATAGAGAGTCGCCTTGTCCGAAACCTCGTTTGGTATCGAACGTCTCGGAGAGGTTTTTCCCGATCCTGGCGGAGCTTTTGGTGTTGCTCAACGTCAGCTTACACAGCCGTATTAGTTTTGCAGGGATACCAAATTAATAAAATGTCGATTCTTCTTTCACGCGTCTTTTCCAAGATTTGGCGGATGGTGAATATTTGGTCGGTTGTTGGTTTGCCAGGTCTAAAGCCACACTGATAAGATCCAATCAGTTTATTAACGGTGGGCCTTAATCTTTCACACAATATGCTCGATATAGCCTTATACGCGATATTGAGGAGGCTTATCCCACGGTAGTTGGAGCGGATTGTGGAGTCTAACTTTTTGTAGATTGTAGTCAATTTCAATGGGCATGCTTTCATCCGACCATATTTTACAAAGAATCTGATGCATGCTAATTATCAGTTCTTCGCTGCCGTGTTTGAATAGCTCGGCCGGCCATCCATTGACCCCCACCGCCTTGTTGTTCTTCAAGCGGGTAATTGCTATTCGAATTTCTTAATGGTCGGGCAATGGAACGTCTGCTCCATCGTCATCGATTGGGGAATGGGGTTCGCCTTCTCCTGGCGTTGGACGTTCACTACCATTCAGTAGGCTGGAGAAGTGTTCCCTCCATAATTTAAGGGGTTATTTCAAAAACATTGATCCGATAATCCATCGGCATCTCTTATGGAGGTCCTGTATATGATATGAAGGTTGACGATTTTTACAGCTGATTCCCAAAAACCACCCATATGAGGAGCGCTTGAAGGTATAAATTGATCCCTTGGAGGCATACTTTTGTACGATGTCAGATGACACTTGTTTAAATAAATCTACAAACTGTTTTTCTGTAGCTCGTTGAGCTTCAATGAATGTTGTGCCATTATTGCTCATGACTCTTGATGGGAAGTTACGTCGAGCGGCGAAGTGAACAAATGCCGCCAGAAAAGCCTCCGTCCTCAGATTAGTGAATAGGTCAAGGTGTACTGCCTTTGTCGTGAAACATACTAAGCCAAGCACATGGCCTTTCATGAGAGTGGGTGATCGTAGCATGAACGCGTTTATTTGAAAAGGCGCAACAAAACCGACACCTGTGGTGGTGAGAGGTGCCGTTTGTTGTATGTTAGGCTTGAATTAACAAGTCGATCACTGACACAAAGCAGACCTTTCGTGTCTAGAAATGGGTTTAGAACTACAAAATCAACGATTTCTTTGGATAATAACATGCAGTTAATCAGTACAAAGGAGAAGTGTTACAAAAAATTCTCAAAATGGGTATAAACAGGAAGAAAATTTTGGATGCCCAGGCAGATTTAGCCGATAAAGTGTTGTACACGTTCAACAATATTTCAGGAAGGGCATTAAGGAAACCAAGACAGAAGGTAAAAGCATTAAAACTCGTGGAAAGTACCAAAAAGAGTTCGATGGCAACCAAGAAAAGCTAATGGCAGACGGCATTGGAGAAGAAGATTACTTCAAGAGGAATATATGTATACAATAACACTATGACTAAAATTGCAATTGCAATCAATGCATTAAAGATAAGTATTGCAGAAGACAAACCTTTCATCGAATTAGATAAGCAAATTGAAGCAGTTCAAATACGATACAATAGTCCAGATCGAAAAACTTCCATGTTCATGAAGAAAATAAAAAACCTCAGAAGAAAAATGGAAGACCTAAGTATGGAATTAATGATCGACAACGATCAAATAAAGCGCTTAAACTTTTTATTCATTGATATCCAAAATCCAAAAAGCAAATTAGATTTCAATGGAGAAATTGAAGACATACATATTTGAATAAAATTAATGACAAATATCACGAAGAGCTTCAAAATTTAAAAAAGAAATTACAAAAAGAAGAACCTAAGATTTCTTATCGCCCTAACTTGGAACTAGCAAAATTAAAAATTCCAATATTCTATGGCGATATTAAAAAATGGGCAAATTTTTATAACGTGTTCCAAGACATGGTACACAATCACGAGCAGTTGGCGAGCACAAAAAAAGACTGCGAAGCACCGCGATTAATACAGTACCTACAAATTTTAACAAAAAATTATGAATCCGCATGGAGTCTGCTAAAGCAAAAGTATGACAATAGTGACAATGTTGAAAGCGTGATACAACAAATGAGTGTCTTAACGTTATAAAGTCACTGGGAATAAGCATTGGACAAGCTGACCCATTTATTGCGCTTGTAATTTTCCGAAATTTAGACAAAAAAGGACTGAAATTATATGAGCAAACAAAGACGAGAGAAACTCAACAATTATCGGACATCAGAGATTTTTTGGAACAACACTTTCAAACATTGAAAGCAATGGCTGATAAAGAACATCTTAGTAAAAATCGTAAACAACATATATTCAAGGTCAATAATAGCTTGAATGATTCCAGTCAATCAAGCAGATTTGTTCCTATTGTAAAATTATAGGTCACACTTTACTGCAATGCAGAAGATTCAAAATCTTGATGATAGGCGAAAATATCTAAAATAAAGGTGTAAAGGTCCGAAAAACAGCACAGATATTAAAACTGCCGAGGATGAAAACAAAAACAAAACTATATGGCTTAAGTGACGCTGTGGTAGGTGAATCAAAACTACAATTCAGATTGAAATTATACCAAGCATTTTAAGTAATTACAAAGAAAAGGTAAATGCCGTAGTTTTACCAATTTTAACCAGCGCACAACCGGATCTTTCATATAACTACTTTAAAATATGGGAAAATTATACCCTTGCTGATCCGTTATTCAACAAATCAGACAGAATTGATATGGCAATTGGAAGAGATGTATTCAGCAGTATAATTGAAAGCGGAATTAAAAAAGATCTCGGTGTTCTTGGCCAAGCGACCAAATTATTATTATTTGGCATAGTTAAAGAAAAAGTTACCGGCAAAATAATGACAGCGGTAACTAGTTTGGAACGATTTTAGAAACGTGAAGAAATGTCAACTGATGAAGATATAGAAGAAGATGACACAAAGCATATCCAAGAACTACCAAGAGAGATGCAGGGCTTCAATTACATGTTAGTCAATGTCCAGAAGTCAAAATAAACAACTCAGCAAGAATATTATTAACATAAAAGGATCAGACAGAACTTGTGGATAATTTAATAGTCGGTTGAAACTACAAAGGGTTATGGCATATATACTACGGTTTGGGAATAAGCAAAGAAATTATCAAACCGTAAACTTATCTGCAGAAGAACTCCAATCAGCTAGAAGTGTAATCGTTCGCCAAACTCAGAAACAGTTATTTAAAGATAAAGTAAAGTAAAGTAAATAAGTTAATGAAGTAAATAAGTTAATGAGTACTTCTTCTTCTTTACTGGCGTAGACACCGCTTACGCGATTATAGCCGAGTCAACAACAGAGCGCCAGTCATTTATTCTCTTCGCTACGTGGCGCCAATTGGATATTCCAAGCGAAGCCAGGTCCCTCTCCACTTGGTCCTTCCAACGGAGTGGAGGTCTTCCTCTTCCTCTGCTTCCCGCGGCGGGTACTGCGTCGAATACTTTCAGAGCTGGAGTGTTTTCATCCATCCGAACAACATGACCTAGCCAGCGTAGCCGCTGTCTTTTAATTCGCTGAACTATGTCAATGTCGTCGTATATCTCGTACAGCTCATCGTTCCATCGAATGCGATATTCGCCGTGGCCAACGCGCAAAGGACCATAAATTTTTCGCAGAACCTTTCTCTCGAAAACTCGCAACGTCGACTCATCCGTTGTTGACATCGTCCAAGCCTCTGCACCGTATAGCAGGACGGGAATTATAAGTGACTTATAGAGTTTGGTTTTTGTTTGTCGAGAGAGAACTTTGCTTCTCAATTGCCTACTTAGTCCAAAGTAGCACCTGTTGGTAAGAGTTATCCTGCGTTGGATTTCTAGGCTGACATTGTTGGTGGTGTTTACGCTGGTTCCAAGATAGACGAAATTATCTACAACTTCAAAGTTATGACTGTCAACAGTGACGTGAGTGCCAAGTCGCGAGTGTGACGACTGTTTGTTTGATGACAGGAGATATTTCGTCTTGCCCTCGTTCACTGCCAGACCCATTTCTTTTGCTTCCTTGTCCAGTCTGGAGAAAGCAGAACTAACGGCGCGGGTGTTGAGGCCAATGATATCAATATCATCGGCATACGCCAGCAGTTGTACACTCTTATAAAAGATGGTACCTTCTCTGTTGAGTTCTGCAGCTCGAACTATTTTCTCCAGAAGCAGGTTGAAAGAGTCGCACGATAGGGAATCGCCTTGTCTGAAACCTCGTTTGGTATCGAACGGCTCGGAGAGGTCCTTCCCGATTCTGACGGAGCTTTTCGAGGTTGCTCAACGTCAGTTTACACAGCCGTATTAGTTTTGCGGGGATACCAAATTCAGACATCGCGGCATAAAGGCAGCTCCTTTTCGTGCTGTCGAAAGCAGCTTTGAAATCGACGAAGAGGTGGTGTGTGTCGATTCTCCTTTCACGGGTCTTTTCCAAGATTTGGCGCATGGTGAATATCTGGTCGGTTATTGATTTACCAGGTCTGAAGCCATGCTATCGTCATCGATTGGGTTATCGGGTTCGTTTTCTCTTGGTGTTGTGTGTTCACTGCCATTCAGCACCCTGGAGAAGTGTTCCCTCCATAATTTAAGTATGCTCTGGGCATCGGTGACTAGATCACCTTGGGGGGTTCTACAAGAGTATGCTCCGGTCTTGAAACCTTCTGTAAGCCGCCGCATCTTTTCGTAGAATTTTCGAGCATTACCCCTGTCGGCCAGCTTATCAAGCTCTTCGTAGTCACGCATTTCGGCCTCTTTCTTTTTCTGTCTACAAATGCGTCTCGCTTCCCTCTTCAATTCTCGGTATCTATCCCATCCCGCACGTGTTGTGGTCGATCGTAGCGTTGCGAGGTAGGCGGCCTGTTTTCTCTCCGCTGCGACACGGCACTCCTCGTCGTACCATCTGTTCTTTTGCACTTTCCGAAAACCAATGGTTTCGGTTGCAGCTGTACGTAAGGAGTTTGAAATGCCGTCCCACAGTTCCCTTATACCGAGTTGTTGACGAGACTCAGAGAGCAGGAGTGCAAGCCGAGTAGAAAATCGTTCGGCTGTCTGTTGTGATTGCAGCTTCTCGACGTCGAACCTTCCTTGTGTTTGTTGGCGTGCGTTTTTTGCTGCACAGGGGCGGGTGCGAATTTTGGTTGCAACAATATAGTGGTCCGAGTCGATGTTAAGACCTCGGAGCGCACTCACATCTAAAACATTGGAAACGTGTCTTCCGTCTAGCACAACATGATCGATCTGGTTGGTGGTTTTTCGATCCGGAGACAGCCAGGTAGCTTGATGTATCTTCTTATGCTGGAATCTAGTACTACAGATAACCATATTTCGGGCCCCGGCGAAGTCGATCAGCCTCAACCCATTTGGGGATGTTTCCTCGTGGAGGCTGAATTTACCGACCATAGTGCCAAAGATACCTTCTTTGCCTACCCTGGCATTGAAGTCGCCAAGCACGATTTTGACATCGAGGCGGGGGCATCTCTCATAAGTGCACTCCAAGCACTCATAAAAGGCATCTTTGGTCACATCGTCCTTCTCTTCCGTCGGGGCGTGAGCGCAAATCAGCGATATGTTGAAGAACCTCGCTTTGATGCGGATTGTGGCTAGACGTTCATTCATAGGAGTGAATGAAAGTACTCGGCGACGGAGTCTCTCTCCCACCACGAATCCAACACCAAACCTGCGCTCCTTTATATGGCCACTGTAGTAAATGTCACAAGGACCTACTCGTCTCTGTCCTTGTCCCGTCCATCGCATTTCTTGGACGGCGGTGATGTCAGCCTTTATCTTTACGAGGACATCTACCAGCTGGTCAGCGGCACCTTCCCAATTAGGGGACCGGACATTCCAGGTGCACGCCCTCAAATCATAGTCCTTATTTCGTTTGCCATGGTCGTCATCAAAAGGGGGGTCTCTCATCCGAGGCTGTTTAAACTTTTGCATTGGGGGTGTTTTTTTTACGTGGCGCAACCAACCAGCGCACAACCCTATGCAGGGGGTGTTTCGCTTCTCACTTTAGCTCGCCTTCAAACGGATGTTCTTAGGCTACCCAGAGGATACTTGGTCAAAGACCGGAAGTCGTGAGCTGCTTGAGTCATATGTAAAAGAATCGTTTCTGGCCACTCCCAAGTGAATGGCGATCAGAGAACTTTCCTCACTTGCGTGAACTTCTACACATGACTCCATCCTCCTTATATGAGTACACATAAGCAATATATAGTCAAATCGTTAACCTCAATCCATTTTTAGATAAAAATGGCATTATGAGAGCTGAAGGACGACTAACAAACGCAGAATTACCGTATTGCAAAAAACATCCTATAATTCTATTCAAATCCTATTTGAGTTCGCTGATAATTAAAGGTACCCACAATTTCACTCTACGTGGTGGAAACAGATTAACAGAAGCAATAATAAGGAAGGATACAATCAGGTCGCAGCAAAACAAATGATTGGCAATTTACCAGAATTCAGAGTGTCACCATCAAGTCCTTTTACCTACGCCGGAGTTGACTATGCTGGGCCGTTTCAGATGAGATGTTCTAAAGGCCGTGGGTAAAAATCATTCAAAAGATATGTAGCAGTTTTTGTATGTCTGTCAGCAAAAACGATACATCTAGAAGCTGTAAGCAATTTATCAACTGAAGCTTGTCTAGCAGCGTTAAGACGATTTTTTGCCAGAAAAGGAAAGAGTCTTCACATGTACTCCGATAATGGATCAAATTTTGTTCGAGCCAGCAGATGTATTGATAAGGAGTTCAAAGATGCAGTAAAAAATAACAATGAAGTATCATCGATTTTGGCGAATGAACAAATATGTTGACATTTTTCTCTCCCAGCAAGCCCACATTTTTGAGGTATGTGGGAAGCAGAAGTCAAGGAAATGAAGTACCTTTAAAAAAAGCAGTTGGGGACACTAAGCTTACTTTTGAAGAAATGTCAACAGTTGTAGCACAAATAGAAGCTTCGTTAAATTCGCGTCCATTATATGCAATTAAGGAATAGATGCGTTAACACCAGGACTATCAAAAAGTGTTACGAATATCTAAGTCATAATCATAATTTGATTATATACAATAAAAGGCAAAAAAGAGCTCCATTAAAATGGGTCGCTTCTGTTTACAACATGCTGTTTGGGTTAAAGGATACAGATGATCAAGAAGTAATAGAAAGTAGTTTTAAAACGTTACTTTCTAATCAAGAGCAGGCTAAAATCTCAAATCTCTTTAATTAACTCTACAGAAAACATTATAAAAAAATTTTTGATGGAGTCAATTCGCAGCTCCTTAAAATCCGAATACAAATAAACAAATATTAGTTTGTCAAGAAAGTCTTGCGGTATTTTTATTGAATGATTTATTGAATTTATTGAAATGGTTTATAACGGTTTGATGACTCATGCTACGATGCTACGGCTGCTACTATGCCGGTCTCTTTCGACCAATTCAGCGATTTTATCGCAATTTTCGACGACAGGCCTTCCGGAGCGTGGCGCATTTTCGACTACCTCTACACCAGAACGAAAACGTTGAAACCATCGTTGTGCGGTGGAAATAGAAACTGTATTGGGTCCATAAACTGCACAAAATTTTATTGGCGGCTTGAGATGTATTTTTGTCTTTATCGTAATAGTACTGTAAAATAAGCCGTATTTTCTCTTTACGACTTAAAAGAAACGACAATTAATCAAACAGGTGTTAGCGCGTGAAATGAGCTTTCCAAAAAGGTATAGCATGACCCGATACAACGAATAAAACTAGAACTACGCGCTTTCAGCGCCAACTAGCGAAAATACCGCAAGACTTTTTTGAAACAACAACAGTGCTAATATGACAGTCATAAAAAAATATGACATACCCTATATGTTGTGTGGTTTGGGGTGTTTTAAGTTCACAAGTGCATTTGTAATCAATTTCCCAAACCTAAGTAAATACCACAGTGAAACCTCTACTTGCGGACACCTCCAATAAGCGGACCCCTCTCTTAGCCGGATAAAAATTCAGGAACGCGGTTTTACTTTGCGTTTTCAGAACAAATTCCACTCTAACAACCGGAATCTCTCGTGACCGGACGCGCACACTTTTTTGCTACTTCTTATTTTCATTACCTCTCGAAAGCGGACGCGGATCTCCCGACAAGGGACAAGAAACTTGGATTACTGAATGAAAGTGTAAAGAAAACAGTAAAAACCTCTGACGAGCGGACGCGAAGCTCTTATTTGAGGACAACGAAGACCAATAATTGAAGTAAATGTGGATAACTAACCGAACAGCCGAAATCTATATACATATGAGTAATATGAGTACATACTCGGATGAATAGTTGAAAATTCAAGTGAAGTGGTTGTGTTTTTGGTGCGGTCCAGTGATTTTGTCTAAAATCCTAGTTTTTTCCCACCAATTGTTAGCGATTTCTTTGCTGAGGCTTTTCGAAAGCTAGACCAACTAAACGGACACTAAATATAAGATAAGATAAGTACAATTTGCATTTTATTAATTAAAATTCATTTGCACTTACCCACACATATTTTGTGGTTTTTTTACCAAAATATATTATTTTTCCCCTGAAAACAGCGGTCGTAACAAAACGCGTGCTAATATTTTTACATTGCCGTTTTTGTTTTGATTACTCAGCTGTTCTCCTATTCGTTTCTCCTTTTTCGTATTCCCTTTGGTTTTGGCATTGCCAACTACATAAAATACAAGCAAGGTTTTAGGGGCATTGACTGAACATTCATATTGTCAGTAGCTTCCAACTGTTTTCTCCTTGAGGGATGGCCTCTGAGAACAGTAGTGGATGCACCCCTGAGAATCCATTTAGAGGGAACTCAAAAATTATGAGAACGCCTCCTAATGGAAAAAGTGAGTTATCCACCGCTGCTGGATCAAAAGGAGAATGCGGAAATGACAACCACATCGTGAACCACTCTCAGAAAAAATGCAAAGTAGCGAAACTACCCAAAACTTTAACCAGTTGGGTAGTAAAATAAAAGAACTGGAGAACATGATGGCTGGCCAAAGGCACATAAACCAGGCTATGCGCGACCTAGTAAGCAACATAGTGGCTCTACATGCTAAGGCTGAAAAAGGCGGAAACCTACCCAAAAGAATTATGGTAGGGAAGACATCCCAGATTTCCCCAATGGCTAAGGAGTTAAATACCCCGAAAAGGATGCGTGAGACAATCGGCTTTCTACTTCCAACTCAAAAGCCGAAGAATACAAGTGTAATGAATCAGCCTACCTACAGCGAGGCAGCGAAATTGATGCAAGGCAATACAACTGTTAGACCCAGCGTAGGCGAAGATTGGGTAGACGTTGTTAAAAAGCGAAAACCACTCGAAAAGAAAATTAGATCGAGGCCAGACGCCATCATACTTACTAAAAAGGATGGTGCATCATACGCGGACATTCTCCGAAAAATAAAAGGGGACAGTGGCTTAGAGGAATTGGGCTCATGCGTCACATACATAAGAAAAACGTTGAAAGGAGACCTGCTATTAGAGCTGAAAAACCAGGCGGATAAGAGAGCCGAAGCGTTCCAAAGTGCCTTAGAAGGAGTGGTCGGTGAAATGGCTGTGATACAGCCCAAAACCCACAACGTCATGATTATTTGTAAAGATTTGGATGAAATAACTTCTCCAGAAGAAATTTGTGAAGCTATACAAAAAGAGTGTGGTATAGAAAATCTGGGAAAAATAAACGTTAAGAGTATGCGAAAGACCCGTAGCGGTACTCAAAGCAGTATTATGCCTGCGAGCCCAGGACGTCAAGACTGCGCTCAAGGTAGACAAAATAAAGATCGGGTGGTCTGTATGTTGCCTCCGGTAATACTCCCCTATTCCCCGCTGCTTCAGATGTTTTCACCTTGGGCACATGGCGCACAAATGTTCCAACCCCGTGGACAGGTCGTCTCTATGTACACGTTGTGGAGCAGGTGGACATGTAGCGAAGTCATGTACTAGCAATCCATGCTGCATGCTTTGCAAAGGAGCACACTCAGCCTTAAGTACTACGTGCCCCAAATATCTCGAGATGGCGAAATCGTTAGGGAAATGAGAATAATACAATTAAATCTAAATCATTGCGCAGCAGCACAAGAGCTACTAAAACAGACAGTACTTGAAAAAAATATTGATGTCGCCTTACTAAGCGAGGAATACTCCCAGCGTTCGGAAAGCACCTGGAGTACAGACATATCTGGCAAGGCTGCAATATGGTCATGTAAAGGACAACCATTTATGTCTCGCTCCGGAGGTCATAATTTTTTCACATGGGCAAATATACGAGGCATATACTTTGTTAGCTGCTATGCTCCTCCAAGTATCTCAGTTAAGGATTTTGAAGACTTCCTCCTGGAACTTGCTCTAGAAACCAAAGGAAAATCCCCAATTATAATCGCAGGCGACTTCAATGCGTGGTCGACCGCTTGGGGTAGTAGGCGCACAAACCATCGTGGGCGTCTGATACTTGAATTCCTCGGCCAAACGAATCTTACGATCTTGAATAGCGGAACGCAAAATACTTTTCAAAAGGGAAATAAAGGCTCTATAATCGACCTAATGTTTGCCAACGACGGTCTTAGCAGGCGCATTAAGTGGACAGTGACGCACATATTTACATATAGTGACCACATGGCTATTATTGCTGAAGTCTCTTATGCCGGAGGAACGGAACGCCGCAGCAGGAGCACATGCCAAAAACGGACATGGAAACAAAACGATTTTGATGCCGAACTTTTTGAGATGGTATGGAGTTCAGCAAATATACAAGGCGAAGACGCCATGCACTTAGTATCCTCAGTGCGAAAAGAATTGTTTACAGCATGCGACGCATCTATGCGTAGGACAGTACACCACAACAACCGGAAGCCAGCATATTGATGGAATGAAGAAATAGCTGCACTTAGGAAGCTCTGCCTTTCAGATAGACGCCGCCTACAACGTAATCAACGGGGAGAAAATGAAAGCAGGCTCAGACAAATATTTAAAAGTCAGAAGAAGCTTCTAAAATCAGCCACTGGCCGCAGTAAAAAGAAGTGTTTTGAACAACTCTGTGAGGAAGCAAACGAAGACCCCTGGGGAACAGCATATAAAATCTGTATGTCTAAATTCAAAAATAAGGCACAACAACCCAAAAGCCCATCCTTTATGAAAAATATCGTAGAAACTTTGTTCCTAAAACACCACACTACTTCTTATGTATAATGCATGCTTAAAAGAAAGAATATTTCCCGACCCATGGAACGTCCAGCGTTTGGTTCTACTCCCTAAACCAAAAAAGCCCCCGGAGGAAACTTCATCATATCGACCTCTGTGCATGCTTGACACTATTGGCAAAGTATGTATATGAAAGCATAGTAAGAAACCGCTTGGAGTTAATAATCCAGAAAGCCGGCGGATTATCAGAAATACAATACGGCTTTATGAAAAAGAGGTCCACCATTGACGCCCTAACCGATGTCGTTGACACCGCGAAATGCGCAGTAAGTGGCAAGCGATGGAAAGGCGGAACAAAAAAATATTGTGCGCTGGTCACCATAGATGTGAAGAATGCCTTTAACTCAGCAAAGTGGGCAAACATAATCAAAGCTCTGTATGACATAAGCACTCCTCAATATCTGATGGAAATTGTCAGAAGTTATTTTGAAAACAGGCGACTTTTATTTGATACAGATGAAGGCACCAAGAGCTACTCTATCTCGAGTGGAGTACCGCAAGGCTCGGTACAAGGCCCCCTTTTATGGAACATAATGTTTGATGGGGTGCTAAGGAGACACCAACCAAATGGTATTAAATTAGTTGCATACGCAGACGACCTTATTGTGGTAGCAGTTGCTAAACACCTCGATGACCTCCGGAGCAAATGCAACGAGTGCATAAACGGTCTGCGCCAATGGTTCTCCTCAATGAGTTTAGAACTGGCGGAGCAAAAGACCGAAGTCTTGCTCATAAGCACAAGAAAAGTGGAGAAAAGTATATCCCTCACCATAGGGGAGTGCCAAATTCACTCACAGCCACACCTAAAATATTTGGGAGTAATAGTAGACTCAAGGCTAAAATTTAGAGACCACCTACACTGCAGGTAAAGCGAACAAAATCCTGAATGCCTTATCAAGAATGATGGCAAATAAAGGCTGCGTGCGTTCCAGCCGGCGTTTTTTACTCGCAAAGGTAATGAGATCGGTTGTATTATATGCGGCTCCAATATGGATCCAGGCGCTAGGCATCAAAGCATATGCCAGACAAATAAACACAGTGCACAGACTGTCGGCACGAAGAGTTATCAGTGCTTTCCGAACAATTTCAAGCGATGCTGCTCAAGTAATAGCTAGTATGATGCCCATTGACATCCAGGGAGACGAATACGAGCGGGTGTACAAATTATCAGAGCCAGCTACAGGAGCCAAAAGAAGAGAGAGAGTGAAAAGCTTAACTATATGGCAGCAGCGGTGGCAAACCTCACTCAAAGGACGGTGGACCTACAGACTCATACCGGATATCCATTCCTGGATCGACAGACGACATGGGGACCTGGATTTCCACCTAACCCAAATATTAAGTGGGCATGGATGCTTTAGAAGCTATCTATACAGATTCCAGCACGACATTAGTCCGAATTGTCCGTCATGTTCAGAGTGCTGTGAAGACTCTGAGCATGTTTTCTTTTATTGCCCGCGCTTTATAAGTGCAAGGGAAAAACTTAAAACTACACTCGGTGGTAGCTTTACGGTGGAAAATTTGACGACACTCATGTGTCAGTCCACTGAGAACTGGAGAGCTGTCAGCGAAGCGGCACCCTCAATCATGACAAAACTGAGACATATAGACCAGAGTAGGCGTCCGTCAGTCCGTGCCATAGAAGAGACTTAAATGTCTTATCACTCCCACGAAGTAATACTTAATCAGGTGGTTCCGTGGGAGAGTCTGGAGTTGGGAGTAGGTTAGGTTTAGCGGATTAAAGTTCCGCTTGATGCCCATTGACATCCAGGGAGACGAATACGAGCGGGTGTACAAATTATCAGAGCCAGCTACAGGAGCCAAAAGAAGAGAGAGAGTGAAAAGCTTTACTATATGGCAGCAGCGGTGGCAAACCTCACTCAAAGGACGGTGGACCTACAGACTCATACCGGATATCCATTCCTGGATCGACAGACGACATGGGGACCTGGATTTCCACCTAACCCAAATATTAAGTGGGCATGGATGCTTTAGAAGCTATCTATACAGATTCCAGCACGACATTAGTCCGAATTGTCCGTCATGTTCAGAGTGCTGTGAAGACTCTGAGCATGTTTTCTTTTATTGCCCGCGCTTTATAAGTGCAAGGGAAGAACTTAAAACTACACTCGGTGGTAGCTTTACGGTGGAAAATTTGACGACACTCATGTGTCAGTCCACTGAGAACTGGAGAGCTGTCAGCGAAGCGGCACCCTCAATCATGACAAAACTGAGACATATAGACCAGAGTAGGCGTCCGTCAGTCCGTGCCATAGAAGAGACTTAAATGTCTTATCACTCCCACGAAGTAATACTTAATCAGGTGGTTCCGTGGGAGAGTCTGGAGTTGGGAGTAGGTTAGGTTTAGCGGATTAAAGTTCCGCACTCCGGCTTTTGATGCTTCCCCCTACTTAAAAAAAAAAAAAAAAAAAGTACATACTCGTACACACACCTTAAGTTAAACTATGAGCACAAGCATAAACATGTTAAGATGTAACGGAATCTACATACATATATGTAACAGTTTGTAGCTATTAACATGAAAAAAATAAAAAATATGATTCATTTGATTTGTCTTTGCAAAACGTTTAAGTCGTGTTAACCGGGAAAATATGCCACAAAAAAAGAAAATACTTTCTATTAAAGAAAAAATGGAAATTTTAAATGTGTTGGAGAAAGAAAATTTATCTGTTCGTGCACTCGGAAAAAGGTTGGTGCTTTATAATAGTACATTTTTTTTACTTTTATTTGTTTGCTTTTAAAAATTCGATATTGGAAAATCCCAGGCTGCCACTATTGTGAAAAAAATGAAGACATTAAAAGGATATGGTTGAGTGGTGATAACATAAATAAAAAGAAAAACTTCTTAAATAGTGATGGTTAAAAAATAGACAATTTGTGTTTTGAGTGGTTTGCCAAAGCCAGAAATCAAAATAACAAAACAAATTGCGGGTCAATTAGGAGTTCAAAGTTCTTCGGCATCAAATGGATGGTTGGAAAAATGGCGGAAACGACATAATGTGACTTTCAAATGCATATGTGGAGAATCTGCTGAGGTTAATCTTGAGGATGTACATCAATTCAAAAAAAGCTACCAGACTTATTATTGGGCTACAGACCAGAAGATATATTTAACGCAGATGAAACTGGACTTTTTTTCCGGGCTTTGCCAAATAGACTCTTGCCTTGAAGACAGAAAAATGCGTTGGCGGTAAGTTATCGAAGGAAAGATTAACAGTGCTATTGTGTGCTAATATGGCTGGAGATAAAGAAAAACCGTTAGTGATCGGAAAAGCAGCATACCCACGCGCGTTTAAAAAATGCGATATAAAAAGTCTGCCAGTTGAATGGAAGTCAAATCCCAAAGCTTGGATGTCTCGTGAAATTATGTGTGAGTGGCTACTAACGTTTGATAAAAAAATGGGCTCTCAGATGAGAAAAGTTTTACTATTTTTGGACAATGCCACAACTCACCCTCGAGATATTAAACTTAATAACATAAAGTTGATCTTCTTAGCTGCTAATACAACATCAATTTTCCAGCCCCAGATCAGGGAATTATACAGAATTTCAAATGTCACTACAGATGCAATATTATCAAACATATTTTAACAAGAATAGATTAAATTTCAATGAACAAACTTTCAAAAACATTTGACATTTTGGAGGCTATGTATTTTATTAAGACTCTATGGGACAACGTAACGATGGAAACAATTAAAAACTGTATTTCAAAAGCTGGTTTCCAAAAAAGTTTGAACGAAATTTCTGACTTCGATGCAAAGGACGATATTCCCATATCGACGTTATCGGCTTTGATAAAGCTTTTAAATGAAAATGGGCAAGGGCAGCATTCCGATGACTTTTTGTTAATCGACGAAATTGTTACTACAGAAGATGATAATATTGACATTGGTATTGACGAAACGGTTACTGACGAATTATCTGACAGAGAAACTGAAGACCTAAATGAAGTATGCGCTCAGGATGCGGGTCAAATTAAATCATACACTCAAGCACTAAAACAACTTCGTCGAATTAAAAAATTCGTTAGTGACGACGTTACTGGATTTCAGTACGCCAAAAATTTGGAAAGTCATCTTGAAAACTGTTTTATAAAACATAAACAAGGAAAGTTGCGACAAACTACGGTAAAGGAATTTTTAAAAGTCCAAACATAAATAAATATGTTCAATTTATTATACCTATGAAACATCTCGCAATAAAAATTAAACATATAAATTAAATTACCAAGAAATCTAATTTATTTAAAAAGTATTGTGTGTATAAATTTTAGTAACATTTTTATTCGCCTACTCCTATAAGCGGACCCTCCCCATAAGAGGTCAAAAATTGTGGAACCGCCAGTGTTCGCTTGTGGGAGGTTTCAATGTATATGTTTATATTACATTTCTTGAGTGCATGCGTATTGCATATAAATACATACGTGCCTCATACATGTATGTGCGTTTATGCGTTTGTTTATGTATTTGCTTTGTACCGCCTCAGCATTGGCGAAGATAAGCTTGTTCAATATATTTGAACAGCGGGCACACCAACTGTAAATATGAGGAAGTGACTAAAGCAATATTTTTGTCAGAATTCTTTGAAGAAAATACTTGGATCTTTAAAGTGTTCAAAAATTTTACCATGCATTTAGACTGTCAAAAGAACAAAATGCAGATATTAGATATTCCGGCACAAGGGATTCTATCAATCAAAGCTAGCTGTACTGCAAGATATCAAGTATCACCTTAATCGGCATGCAAATATTTAAAATGCAGAGCGACATCATTTCTTTCCCTCGGCAATATGTTTAAATATCATTGAACATGCTTACTTATCAGCAAAGCCAAAATACTATTAAAAATAAATATATATTTTTAAGCATGCATACATACATGTGTACATAAAAAGCCACATGCATTTACATGCAATACGCATCCAATTAAAACAAAAATGCATGGGGACACAAGTCATAAATTTACAGATGAGATAACATCCATGCCAACCATGAGGGGGTAAAAAACCAGATAATCAGTGGGTAACATGGTGGTAAACGTGGGGCTAAACATATAGAGTGTGTCTTAGGCCGAGCGAATATCCTACCGTTTTTTCCCCTCACACGTACGTATACATGTGATCATACATCTCTGTTGCGCTCATTCAGCAGTGTCATATAAAAAGGTATATCTGTCCTACTCTAATATCCCCAATCGACGGCTGATACAGGGTTGCATTTTAAATAGCTGATGCAGGGTTGCATTTTTTAAATTCTACTTTAAAAATTTATTAAAATTTCAAAAAAAAAAATTTAATTTTTAAATTATTAATTTTAATAAATATTTACACAAAATTATAATTATTATATTGCTAACATTTCATAAATAAAAATATATTTTATTTAAAAAAAGAATTGTATCTGAAAAAAGATTAATTAAAGAAAATAATTATTAATAGCTGAAAATAAAAGAGTGAAAAAAGATTATTAAAGACAAATACCTGAAAATAAAATAAAGGTTATTAAAACCTGAAAATAAAAGAGTGGAAAAATATTATAAAAGACAAATATCTGAAAGAAGATTATAATAAAATAAAGATGAAATAAAAAATTAAAAATGTGTAGTTGTATTGGAATTTTTGTCACAAGCGGGTAGCCGTGGTTGGCAGGGATTAAACACACACACACACATGTATAAAATTGTACACACAACACTGCCAATCACGGCTAACCATTTTTCTCAAATATTCCAATACAACTAGACATTTTTTCTCTATACACTAACACCAACGCACATTTTCGGGTTATTTTTTGTTTACGTAAATGCGATGAAAAAAAGCTTCTTTCATTTCTTCATTTATTTGAATGAGTGCGAACGAGAAAACATAATTGTCAATAGTGCCAAAAGAAAATCCTAAAAAGGGTAATTAAAAAAACGGTTGAAAGACGCATTTTTTTTTTTAATTTGCAAATAATTACTTCATTTGTTTTTATAGCATTGGAAAGCAGAATGAATTGGAAATAACAGCAGCAGCAATATCATCAGAAGCAGCAAATATCAATTGTGTTAAGTATATATGTGAAAAAAATTGTGTGTTGTTTGAAATTGGACTGCGCAGTCCAATATAATATGCAAAAATAAATATGTACATATGTATGTATTTTATGCGTTTAAGGTGGCCTGCTCAATCCTATATAATATGCGAAAACAAATGTTTGTTTTATATTTTAAATAATAAAATAATCTTTTCTTCAGATGTTATTATTATTTCTATTTAATTATTTTTTTTTTCAGATTTTATCACTATTTTTATTTAATTAACCTTTGCTTTCAGAGTAAATTCTATTTGTATTTAATATATTTTATTTTTTCAGATAATATTAATATTTTCTTTCAGATATTGTTATCATTTTGTACAATTCAATGTAATTATTATTTTTTTTCAGCTATGTTATTTATTTTGTTGCAACCTTTTTTCAGATATTTGTCTTTTATTTTCAGGTATCAATAATGTTTCTCTTTAATAAATCTTTTTTCAAATATTAATTTTTTTTTAAATTAAATATATTTTTATTTATATAAATTATAATAAATTTTATGTGAATATGCGAAAAATAAAATAAAATAAAAATTTTAAAAATTAAAAAGTTTTGTTTGAAATTTTAAAAGTAGGAATCAAAAAATGCAATCCTGCATCAGCCGTCGATTGGGAATATCAGAGCAGGACAGATTACTTTTTTATATGACACTGCTGAATGAGCGCAACAGAGATGTATGATCACATGTATACGTAGGTGTGAGGGGAAAAGTGGTTAGAGTCTTCACGCTCATGATGGCAGGGAACCCAATATCAAGCAGCATAAACAATATGCCGCAATAACAAATAAAATATTAACCAAAAGTGGGTGCAAACAAACACTAAATAAAATACGGTCGCGAAATTAAAAACAAATAATTAAAATACGAGCGCGAACTCATAATAAACAAATAAATAAAAAAGCCAAAATACAAATTAAACAAAAAAAAAAAAAAAAAAAAGAACCATCAACACAACAAAGCGGAACGCCGGAGTTGGAAGGAATTCCCACCTAGAGAAGCTAGAAAGGCAAGCACACCACTTTTCACCATAATTCTATACCCAAAGTCCCTGAGGAAAAACCGAGTGAGTGTATCAATTCCACTTTTGATGTCATTTATTATATGTATGTAGCGTTGCACAAACGGTCAATATAATAGAACCGAAAGAAATCAAACCCGTTTAATAAAAACGGCTAGTAAAAGTTCTAAATCGGCGGGAAATTTAAGTACCGATACAAACCAATACGGTAAATAATATATATGTATGTATATATATATATCCACAGTATATATATATATTTTTTTAATAAATTTAACAAATTAAATTACTATTCCTTGCATTTTAAACTTACCTTAGTGTATACAATACACACAACCCACAAAAAAATTCAATAAAAATTTATTTTCAAATTATTCTGGCAATACCGCTCCAGTTCATTCCCTGTGAGAGGGATACTTGCAAATTATACGAACAATACCTCTTCAGCTTATTAAGCTGTGAGAGGAATTGCTTCTAAAAAGTAAGCAAAAAATAGCAAGAAGAATATAGCATAAAAGAGTATAAATACAAACATACATACATATATACATATCCTCAAGCGGATTGAACATAAGGAACAGAAAGCAAATTTATTTATACATATACCCTGCCAACCATGAGCGGGTAAAAAACCATGGTAACATGGTGGTAAACGTGGGGGTAAACATATAGAGTGTGTCTTAGGCCGAGCGAATAGCCTACCGTTTTTCCCCTCACACGTACGTATACATGTGATCATACATCTCTGTTGCGCTCATTCAGCAGTGTCATATAAAAAGGTATATCTGTCCTACTCTAATATCCCCAATCGACGGCTGATACAGGGTTGCATTTTAAATAGCTGATGCAGGGTTGCATTTTTTAAATCCTACTTTAAAAATTTATTAAAATTTCAAAGAAAAATTTTTAATTTTTAAATTATTAATTTTAATAAATATTTACACAAAATTATAATTATTATATTGCTAACATTTCATAAATAAAAATATATTTTATTTAAAAAAAGAATTGTATCTGAAAAAAGATTAATTAAAGAAAATAATTATTAATAGCTGAAAATAAAAGAGTGAAAAAAGATTATTAAAGACAAATACCTGAAAATAAAATAAAGGTTATTAAAACCTGAAAATAAAAGAGTGGAAAAATATTATAAAAGACAAATATCTGAAAGAAGATTATAATAAAATAAAGATGAAATAAAAAATTATTTTAAGAAAAACATTAAATTAATTAAAAACGAAAAATTAAAAAAGAAAAATTAAAAAGGAAAAATTAGAAACGAAAAATTAAAAAAGAAAAGTTAAAAAGGAAAAATTAAAAAGGAAAACTATTCTTAATTTGTTTAGGGCATTTTTCCCGCTTTTCCATCGTAGTTGTACAGCCACACCAACTTGTCACTACATAAGGACTGCATCACCTTCTCTATCGATTCCTTGGTAGATTTTAAATTTAGAATAATGGCCGTCTATAAATGTATATTTATATATAAATATTTATATATATGGGGAGCAAGCTTTGCAATAGAATTTGCTCCTCGCTCACTCCTTCGCCAGTGATGTGGCTTAGGGTGCCCGCAGAGTGGACGCTTGAAGCCGAGCCGAGCGCATTTTCCCATTTACGCAACACGTGAATTTCCGCTCGGCTCGGCTTTAAGCGTCCACTCTGCGGGCACCCTTACACTGCGGTTGGTTTTTGCCGAGAGCACCTTACACTTCCGCAATAATTGACCTTGTGCACGTTCTGGCATCTGAAATTTAAAATAATAAATAATTAAAATAATTTTAAAATATAATCATTTTATTTCAACAAATACCTTCTCAGCAAGAGCGTTTTCTACAGCTGATAACCGATTTATCATGCCTTTTTGCCGTTTTATCATGTCCTCTTGCCGAGATTTTATTCTACCAAGGCTTTCGATGATTTTCTGCAGTACCGATGCAGTATCCCCACTTATATTATGCTGGAGTTGGGTGGCCATACGCTGCGAATGGGGCTAGGCGATACGAAATGGGCTCATTTCTTCTCCTATAAAGATAGTTAAAATGATTACAATGAAAAACATATAAGTACAATAAAGTCATTTTACCATCTCGCTGCCGTGAACAAATGTTCTCCGAGGAAGAGGTGTCAATTGGGAAAGAAAAATCCATTCATCTATGTAAAATTATAAAACAAATTATGTAATAGAGGAATTAAAATAAATTTATTCCCTATTGGAACAGAAAAATATTTAAATTCTAAATCTACTTTTTTTAATAATTTAGTGTCCTCATCTTTAATTCTTATTATTCTACTAGAATACCTAAACCAGATGAGGACACCAAAGGCTCTTTGAAAACATCACCAACATTTGTCAAAATAAGACAACCAAAAGTATCTGGTTGGTTTTGTTGGTTAATAATTTTCAAAGACACTATTTTATTGCTAAAAAAGAAACTATCTTTACCTTTTTTGCAATTCATAATAAACCTATCTATTTGAGAAATTTTGCTAGAATCTGTAAAATTTCTTCTTTCTTCTATTCTTAAATATAATTGCTGCAAAATCTTATTGGGATTATTAATTGTACGTTTCAAATATTGCATATGATTTTCAAATTTATATGCTGAAAAATTATCTAGATGCCCGAATTTTTTAACGCAATCAGTTAAATGCAAAAGACCATGAATATTGAAACTAACCAAATTTTGTCCATAAAAATTACTAAATAACTTAACAAATTCCTTTAACAATTCATTGGCAACAGTGGATTCTACTCTACAAGATTTTTCGCAACTTAGAAGACGAATAACAACGAAACGAATTTTAACACAATTATATCCGAATACAACAAAAACTGACGATATTCTGTGGACTTCCAGTTGCTTATTTCGTCCAGATTTCTACTGCGTGTGGAAAATTCAGAGGGAACGTAGTTTGTTAATATATAATATTTTTTCATTCATTTTTGTTACGTTCCCTCTCTTAACAAGCAAGTGAAGAAGTTTCTTAGTAACCCCTAAATCAACTAAATGCATTGGATCTAACGGAAATTGAGTAACCATGTTAATATTTACAGATTCTAGCAAATTTTCCCCCTGCTTAAAATCGTCTAAATGATGACTTATATCTACTCTATTCCTAAATGAACGATCAATCTTAAGTTCTCCTACAGTTTCTGAGAAACACACTCTCCTACCTTTATAAATCCCTTCCTGAACGCATTTAGGGCAGCTATTCTTCCCGTTGTGTGACTTTACACCAGTGACAAATGCGCGAGCCGGTGCGTCACGAACAAAAAGCCTAACACTAAACTCTTTCAGATTCTGCCTAGATCCTACTTCAACTCCGTTTTCTTGCAAGAACTTTATTTCTTCACAAAATTCCCTAATAAAGTCATTTACATTCGCTGGCTTACTCATTCCTGAGAAGCAAGCGATTGTAAAAGGTCTTGTATTAGGGAAACCTACTACATGACCTAAAATTGGCCATAATGTCCTATTGGAAATTTATACAATTTAAGTCCATCTATTCCTACGTCTATAGAAACTTTTTCTACATCGTCTAGGAAATCAAAATCTGGAAAATTAAAATTATATTGTATTCCCAAATACAATAACTCCCCCTTAGCTACAGATTTAATTTCTACTACCTGCCTACTGGTACCTAAAAGAGTCCTTGCCGTTATGTAGTCCTTTAATACCTGCTCTATCTAAGGTTTGTAAAAAGTCCGTTAAACTATTTTGGGATATGTTATTTTTAACAGCCCATGTCTTCAATCCCTTACGAAGTTCCTCACTAACATCTTTGTCCTTTGTTTCGAAACAAAAATCAACCTCGTCAACATCAAACAAAAATCTGTAATTTTCCCTATTACTACTATATTCCAGTTCCTCATCAATATCTAAATTACCAAATGTTTCACTACAACTATCTGCTACTTTAAAGAATCTGTCAGAGACTGCTGCCCTGCTTGTGGATGGTATATCATCGCTTTCTAAATTACTATCTTCATTCATTTTGCTAAACTTCGCAACTGTAGCCCTAAACTTTGCCTTCTCCTTACTCAAAAGTTTCGAAAATGTCCTTTTCTTCATTTTAAATTTTAAAAATATATCTATATATATATATATATGGATATATTATAATATAGTCTAACAATAACGTAATATAATATGATATGCAGTAGGGTGGGTCGACTCCGGACTTTTTTCGATTCGGGATTTCTAATAGTGCGGAAAAGTTGCCTTAGTACTTCCTGATTCTAATGCAACTTTTTGTTTTGAGATCGGATTGCATCTTCAACCCCAACTTCGGCCTTGAAATTTCGGAAATTCGCCAAAAATCGTGAAATTGTCTACCTAGCGCCTGAAATACGCATCTCATGGCAAAATGTATAAAACAGAAGTTATTTGTCACGTCATTTGCTACCGAAATGGTATATGTGGTCATGGCCGTAGGACGAACCGTTCCCGAGATACGAGCGAAAAGGTGGCGCGCCACAGCGCAAGGTGAAAATCGGCTTGCGGCCACACTTCTTGACGTTAATTTCGCCGAGTGCTATCACTCACATCCATTCACCTACGCCAAAGGACACGTATCATTCAGAAGCGACATTGTGTGACAAGGGGCAGGGGGGGTCAAAAGCTTTGTGACATCACATTTCAAAATTTGTGATGTACAAACGTGAAATTTATAGGTAAACAAAAAATATTAAACATTTATAAACACAATCTTTGTTTTTTAATACTTAAGTTGTAACGAAGCTTTTTACTGCCCCTGCTTCTTACAAGTATAACTTGCTGAGGTATACTCGCCGTATCCAGGGTTCGTTACAATAAATTTGTAAACATTGGGGCTCTTCTGCGAATCGTATTTTATTTTATTTTGTATTATAATTTTAATCAAAGTTATAAATTGTCTCCCGCGTTATAGTTTTAGCTTTACAACATTTTAAAGATTTTCATTTAGATGCAATTTATATAGCTACAAATGCCCCAGGAAGGAGTGCATTTAAGAGAGTTGAACGACGCATGGCACCTCTCAGTCGCGAATTTACTGGTGTGCTATTAAATCATGATGATTTTGGGTCACATCTTGATTCAAGTAATCGAACTACTGACTTAGGTCTAGAAAAACTAAACTTCGAAAAAGCGGACAATGTGTTGGCCGATACTTGAAGAAAGTTAGTCATTGATAATTTTCCAGTCGTTGCTGAATGTGTTGCACCAACTGTTACTGGACTGGATATTGAACAGGCTATGATGTTGAAAAATAATGCTACTTGGTATGCTAATCATGTACGTGAGTCACAATATTTTTTACAAATAATTAAATGTGAAACTATTGCATGTTGCGGTGCAAGACGTTCTAGTCTTTGGAAATTATTAAAATAAGGATTTTTACCACCACCTGTGTTAATTAAACAGACATCAGAAGGTTATGGAGTCACAGGGAGGGATGACAACGACGCTAAGTTTGCTCCATTATTACTACAGATATTATTAAATCTCCAAGCATCATCCCATCTGAAACAAGTTCTATATGATAGTTATTGCCCTAGTGTCGAGTCATACTTATTTAAGAGATCGTGTAGCATATGTGACCCATATTTGACGCTAGTCCCAAATGTGACAACTTGTGACAAGGACGGGGGGAGGGGTTAAAAAGTCCTTAAATTCGTGTGACGTAATTTCTGCATGGCCCCTTACCAGGATGTTCTTTTGTGTTATCAGTTTGAAAGATTTCGTATAGGGCGACTCCGAGGCGACAACTATGAACCTAGGAGTAAGGAGGTTACAGAAATAGTTGCAAAAAAGGTTGAAAATACTTTCAAAAAGTCATCTATTCCGATAGTTTCACACACCAGAGTTGTATAAATGCTCACCACATACCACAAAAAATTTCTGACTCTTAAACAAATGTTTTTAGGGAACCCAATAGGTTTGAGCTCTAAAAGAGACGACTTTGTCTCTTCTGCCGGAAAATTATTTGACATCGCTGCTTGTAAATGCATTTATTTTCCTTCTTGCACTTGTCCAAAAGAAAGGAACGTTCCTATCAATGAACAACCATTTCTCTTGGACCAGGGAACCAGAAGAATTGGTCGCATTGGAAGTGTTGATCTATCTGAAACAAAAAAGACTACAAAGAAAAATGAAGGTAAAGAAAAGCTTTCAAAACGTCAATCAACATCAACATTTACCAGAAAAGTATCAGCTAGAACACGTGATCATTCAGATCAGCCAGACTCTCATACAGACGATAACAATGTATGTGCGTCGCACATGGATTCTTCCAAAAACGATGCTGATGATGAATTTTCTCTTCCATCCTCTAAAATCAAACAAAGCACACTAGTATTAGAACACACTGCTCTAGCTGCCCAAAGATTTGGAGTAAGTGATAGAGCAGCGGCCTTGATTGTTTCATCTGCTTTTCTGGACGCTAAAAAAGCAGGTTTGATAACAGAGGATCAGGCTAGCTGTGTCACTGACAAATGCAAGATTAGTCGGGCAAAAAAAAGTATTGGAGTTAAGCTTCAAAACACCGAAAGTATTGACTCTGTATATGGGCTGTATTTTGACGGCCGCAAAGACAATACACTTACACAAGTCAGCGAAGGTGAAAAGTACTACAGCGACACTGTCAAAGAGGAACATATTTCTCATATAGTGGAACCTGGTTGTCATTACTTTGGCCACGTCACCTCTCCTTCCGGGTCAGCTGAGGATGAGACGCAAGCTATATGGCAACATTTACAAGACAATTCAGTTGATGTGGAACATATAGAAGTTGTCGGTGCTGATGGCACCAACACGAACACAGGTTGGAAAGGTGGAAACATTCGAAAACTAGAAGAAAATTGGCCATTACAGTGGGTTGTTTGTCTTCTACATTTCAACGAACTTCCATTTCGTGCGTTTTCGAACACATAAATGGTGTCTCAATGAGTCCAAATACATTCTCTGGCAACATAGGTAAACTGCTCCCTGATTGTGAGAAGTTGCCTGTTGTCAAATTTGAAAGTTTTCCATCCTGCCAATTACCTTCAGAGGTTATAAATCCGACCCAACTTAGCACAGGCCAAGCTTATCTCTATAAAATATCAGAAGCTGTTATTTCCGGTCAATGTTCCTCAGATTTAGCATCGCTGCATCCAGGTAACATGTGCAAATCTCGCTGGCTCATCTTTGCAAATAGAATTCTGAGATTATACTTTTCTACTGACAAACCAACAAAGGAAATATAGATTTTGGTCAAGTACATACTTACAGTTTACTCACCTTTGTGGTTTTCAATAAGATTCAACAGTTCAATCGAAGATGGCTCGCGCCATCTCTATGCTGCAATTCAAAGGTCGAGATACTTACCTGCCAAACTGCGCAAGGTTGTCGATTCATCCATTCAACAGAATGCTTTCTTTGCTCTTCCAGAAAACATTCTCCTTAGTATGATGACTGACGAACGGATAGAAGTCAGAAAGTTGGCCCTTGACCGTCTTCTGGCAGCCAGAGAAGCAGAGTCTGACACTGTAAATGGAAGGGTTAGATGTAATAAAGTGCAAAAGCTGAACTTCAAAGCTAATAATTATTACGATATGATTAACTGGAAGACTATTACCTTGACTGTTCCACCAGTTCTTTGTTCAGTTTCTAACGAAGAACTCATAAAAGGGCTGTCGGGAGACACTGCAGAGATATGGAAATTTAGTGAATTCCCCTCTCACACCGTGGCAGTCGAGAGAACCGTCAAACTGGTGACAGAGGCATCTTCTAAAGTTATTGGCCCCCAATCTCGTTATCGTTTTATACGCTCTACACTGAAATCTAGGCAACAAGTGCCAAAGTTTAGTACACAATCTGATTTTATCAATAAATTTGACACAGATTCAGACTAAACTAAGCCTGACATATGGTTGGTTGGTTGGGTTGGGCTTGGAAGGAACCCGAAGAGCAGCCACTTCTACGCGGTGGGTTCTAGGTGACCAATACAGGTTAGCTGAGAGCTGCAACAATTTTCACCTTGCGCTGTGGCGCGCCGCCTTTTCGCTCGTATCTCGGGAACGGTTCGTCCTACGGCCATGATCACCATACCATTTCGGTAGCAAATGACGTGACAAATAACTTCTGTTTTATACATTTTGCCATGAGATGCGTATTTCAGGTGCTAGGTAGACAATTTCACGATTTTAGGCGAATTTCCGAAATTTCAAGGCCGAAGTTGGGGTTGATGATACAATCCGATCTCAAAAAAAAAAGTTGCATTGGAATCAGGAAGTACTAAGGCAATTTTTCCGCACTATTAGAAATCCCGAGTCGAATAAAGTCGGGAATCGACCCACCCTATTGCTCTCTCACAACGCAGGGTCTCGTCTCGATATACTGTAGTAATTGTAAAAATTGTCTTCAATTTATTTGAAATTTTCTTAAACTAACTCAAAATCAGAATCGAATGCTATTATTTTTAAATATATAAACTAGTTTCAATAGTTTGATTTCAGTTTTGATATTTTATATTATGAAAAATTATAATTCAAAAGTTAAATGTGTACAAAACTACATATGCGTATTGAGTAATGGCAACATTATTCGAATGAAAACGAGAACAAAACGCTTGCCGCTAGGGAGAAGCAGAATTCCATGTTTCTGCCATTAGTGTTTGCATTCTATTTGTGTGCTTAGCCACTCTCAATGAATAATGCCACACCGCGCAAATATATTTTTATTTGATGATTTCTTATATTTTTGAAAATATGTGTTCCCTTTCTATAGCGCGTATTATTATTTTAATAGATTTCCAAAAGCAACTTAGATTTGTAAAATTTAACAAAACAATTATAGAAAAAAACCTCAATTCTTCGAATATTTTAATAAAACAACCAAACTGAAAATATCACAAATCTTATATTTATATAAGCATTTTCATTAAATGGAACTGCAATATGTTTAAACAAAATATACATATATTATGGTCACAAGTATCTTTTCTTTTTTATATATGCAGGTATATAAAACTGCCTTGAATAAGTACATACATATACATATATAAAAGCCCACAACTTGAGAAAAGATTTGCCAATTGTAGCTGAAATTAATTTTTACAACTGGCATTACCACCATTAAGTGAAGTTTTAAAATGTGCTGTTTTTTTATTAAATAAAATTGTTTTTAGATACAAGTATAACTTACTATATATAATCTTTTCCTAACAGTGGTTAGAATTTCCCACCATGCAAAGGTATATAAAAACAAATAGTAATGCGAAACTCTAAAACCTGCACATTATGTTTACCTCTTTTTGTTCATGCAACTGTACAATTTCGATATGAAGTAAACTTCCGCTCTTTAATTTGTGTACAATGTCAGTATTGCCACAACCATTCTACCAAAGATAAATTGATCAGAATCTATTTTCTTGCTTTCTCGCTTGTCAGCTGGCAGCGAACCCTGATCTGTTTTCTGAACTGGCAACAAAACACAATCAGGGTGCCGTCAACCAACAGTTAGTGAAAAAGGCGGACTACCAGAAGAGCAGCGCTAAAACGAACTGAAAAAATTAGTGCGTTACTGAAGTTTTGTAAAATTAGATGTTGTTGCGTCATGCGACTTTATAAATCAAAAAATATTTTTTAAGAACTAAATTTGTTAAAATATTTGTATACATTATTAAATGTTTTACATTATGTAAAATACTTACAATTTTTGTAATATACAAGTATAACCATAATCTACTACCTATGTATTAGAATAATCTATTACAATGAACTTAATAGCTGAATTGAATTAGAATTACATACTTACCCCTTTTTTGTATACATACTTACCTCTAGTCTAAGCCGTTAGGTTAAGATTTAGGCTAACTAAAGAACTGTTGAAATAAAAAAGATCATTGTATTAAAGACTATAATCGCGAGCGAACGTTTTTCTTTTTAACCGGAATTTTTTATACTCGAACTAGCACAGACAATTAGCTCTTAGTTGCGCATCTCAGTGAGTCCAACGTATTTAATTTTAATCTTAAAAACGCTTAAGATTTTTTCATGGCGCCCGAGCAGGGACTCAGTGGGTGGCTGTAAAAGTGTATTTAATTTTCGAAAGAAATTTCAAAGTAATACTTAGCGTATTAATTTAAGTTCGAACGCGTGAGCAATTGCCTGTGAATTTTTCATTTCTTCCGGTTTCGGTCGAGTGTAAGTGACCAAAGTGACAAATACTAAAAATAAATGTCTGAACAAAGACATTAAAAAATATACATATAATAAATTAAAAAAAAAAAATTACATTAAAAATAGCAGTGGTTTGTGAAAAATATATCACTTGTATACACATACATACATATATAAAATAATTGCGGAGTGTACACATGCGACATACACAAGTGAATAAAAACGAAGTGGTAAAATCAAACATAAAGAAAATAAAATAAATATTAACCTAAACTAAAAATTGAAAAAAGATTGAGAGAAACATTTTGTGAAGTGTGTGGTGAAAGTGTAATACATGCATATGTACATGACATACGTGCGGTAAAATTCACCAGTCCAATAGTGCGCAAACCCAAGGAAAGGAAAGGATAGAAACAAAACCAAAAGGTGGTGAATTCGGTTAAACAGGCATATTTTTGCAAATACAGTGGAGTGTCAAAATATAAGCAGTGTTAAAATAAAGGCATTTATATTTTTTCTGCTAAAGGTGGTTACACAGTTAGTGCACGAGATTAATTGCGGTAAAGCAGATTTATTACAAACTACCGCCAAAAACATAAAGGGCCGTTCCTAACCAAAATAAAAAGAGTGTCGCGAGTGCCGCTAAAAAGTGCCGGAAAGAGGTACAAACCCGTTACAAGAAAAGTGCCGTAAAACTAAAAACTGATAACTTTGGCCGTTAAAACGTTAAACAGCTATTTGGGGTAACATCACGTCGGTACCGAACGGGCTTGCGTCAACACCATCGTCCCTCCGCTGCTGCGTCAACGCCGATTCTCGCCGCTGCCAAGTCAACGTTAACACCATCGTCCCACTGCTGCTACGTTAACGCCGATTCTCGCCGCTGCCGGGTCAACGTCAACACCGTCGCTGCTAACGTCGACGCCAGATTCTCTGCTTCGTGGGAATGAGCTGCAATTGCATTCTTTGCAAAAGGGAAGTGAACGCAGGCAAACCGCCTATGCATTCACAACAGGTGACGAGTGCGAATCACTGAAAGTAGTGCGAATAAAGAAAAAAACAAACGAAAAGTAAAAAAAAGAGCAAATGTACACTTTCAGTTTTTGGCTCTCCCTCTTTTCACAATTCTTCACATACGTATATTTACATATTGCATATATTTCTCATATTTTAATATTCACATACGTATATATACATACATACATACATATGCATTTATGCATCTACATATGCATCTATACATCTATGCACCTACATAAGTGAAAGGGGGATCGTGGGATTTGCGGTAGCGTTCTTATTTGAACATTAAGGTGCGATATTTTACATATTACAAAAAAATTTTTTTTAATTTTAAACGAAGTCAAGTTTTACAATCCGGTTCTTTGGAAATTTTTCTCGATAAGAAAAAAAAATCCAGGAACGTTCTTCTGTGCTATTGCTCATTCTGCATACTTCATAGGTTTGGCTTTCGTATACTTGGGAATCGATATAATTTTTTCTCGTTTTCGTAACAGATTCCAAATATATTTGTTGCCAACCTTTATTGCTATTGGTCTGGCTTTCGTATATTTGGGAATCGCTATACATATATTTTTCGTTTTCGTTATCGATTCCTTATATATCTGTTGCCAACCTGTATAGTTTTGTTTCCGGAAATTCAATTTAAATAAGCAAAATGAGCAAGCCAAAGCCAACAATCGCCAACCTCTCTCCAAGTAAGGAGTTGATCGACTTAAAGTCATTAAAGCGTTAAAGGACGGTGGCGAAAAGTAGCATTTTGCGAATAAAAACGGGTCTTCTAGAAAAGACGATGTCATTAGATCCAATCGAATTGGAATGTCGTCTTGACATACTAAACTCACATAGTGAGAAATTGATGAAATGCCAATCTAAAATTGAAGAGATTTATGAAGACGACATGGCCCGAGGGGAGTTAGAGGACATAATTGTAGAAACAAAATCTATAATTAAAACAATTTTGGCCAAAAATAGAACATCTATTGCTGAAACATCATTCGTAACGTCTCACAACTCAATGCTCCCAAAAAAGAATTTGCCGAAATTCAAGGGAGAATATTCGGAATTTAAAAATTTCATGAGTTTATTTGAGAGTTTGGTTCATAATGATCCAAACATCCCAGATATTGAAAAATTTAACCATCTAGTTAATTGTCTATCTGGAGAGGCTCTGGGCACGGTAAAAGCGTTTCAAATGTCGGATGAAAACTATCCGAAGGCGTTGGCAAGTCTCAAAAAAGTTTACAACAATAAATGTTTGATTTTTTTAATACGATTTTAAAACTTTTTGAGCTGCCAACTATCCCTAAGCCGTCAGCCCCTTCATTGCGCGCGATGATTGATGAAGTGTCGGCTGTATATGACTCATTGCTATCGCTGGGCGATGAGAAACAAATCACAAATGCGATAATTATTTGACTCTGCCACCCGATCAAAGTGGGAAGAACAGCTGGATTACGACAAGTTACCATTGTGGAAGGATTGTGAAGCTACCTTAAATAGACGGTACCAGCACCTATCAGCTGAAGGCGCATCATCTTCGAGGACGAGACCCATAGCAGCAGCCAGCGCGAACCACGTGAAGCAGCCTCACATGAATGGAACGAAGTCCACTTTAGTTGCAGCGAATACAAAGCAGCCGGCATGCCAGCAGTGCAAATCGAAGGACCACTATTTAACAGCTTGCCCCACTTTTAAAACTCTCTCTGTTCAACAGAGATTTGAGTTTGTCAAATTGGTGCCCTTATGCATAAATTGTTTGCGTAAGGGACATACGGTATCCAAATGCAGAGCGGATCGATGTCGCGTGTGTAATCGGTCCCACCACACACTACTGCACCAGTATCCTGTATCCTTCGCTTCTGAACCTCATCCGCAACCAACAACAACTACACACGCAATGCATACAATAAGTGTGCCTGATCGGGTAATGTTGGCAACAGAAGTTATTCTGGTGAGATGAAGCTGTGGAGAGTACCTGCCCGCAAGAGCCTTGCTAGACTCAGGAAGTCAAGTCAACTTCATGACGGAGGATTTGGCCCAAAAACTGCGGATTCGACGCCAAAACAGGATATTACACATTATAGGGATTGGAAATTCAAGTACAAAAGTCGGGGCCAAATTAAGCGCATTCGTTAAGTCGCGCGTAAATAATCATGAATTTTCGGCGGAATTCTGGATTATGCGATGTATGTCGGCTAATCATCCAGACCATACCATTAATATTAATGGTTGGAAAATTCCGCACAATATTAAATTGGCGGATCCAGAATTCCAAAAATCTCAAAAGATCGATATGTTATTAGGGGCGGAAACCTTTTTCGATTTGTTAGCGGTTGGTCAAATTAAAAGTGGCCCTAATCAACCAACGCTACAGAAAACTCTTTTGGGATGGATTGTTTCTGGCAAATATGTCAGCAGTCTTAGTCCTCCTCCCGAAGTAAATAGCACATTATGCCAAACTGAAGAAGACTTAACGTCAATAGATTCAGTAGTCCAAAAATTCTGGGCTCTGGAGGAACTACCTTCAGAAACAAATGGCATCAAATTCACACAAGAGCAAAAAGAGTGTGAAAAATTTTTCGTGAAAACAACTCCAGTATTGCCTTCAGGACGGCTTCAAGTCAGAATGCCATTTAAAACTGACCTCGGTCACTCTTATGAAACCGCAGTTCGGCGGTTTCAGGCCCTGGAGAAAAGAACACTGAAAGATCCAGAACTTCGTAAAATGTATCTAGACTTTATGAAGGAATACAGAGCGCTGGGTCACATGAGCCCAACAAACAATAAGATCCCGAGTGAGCCACACTATTTCATTCCGCATCAATGCGAAAGCACAACAACCAAATTACGTGTTGTTTTTGACGCTTCGAGTCGTACTTCATCTCAAATTTCATTGAATGAACTTTTGATGGTAGGCCCAACCATCCAAGAAGAATTGTACTCAACTCTTCTTCGTTTTCGTCTACACAAGTACGCTTTAACGGCAGACATTACTAAAATGTACCGCCAAATAATGGTGCACGAAGAAGACAGAAGTTGTCACTTATTGTGTGGAGAGAGCATCCTTCTGAGCAAATTCAAATTTTTCGTCTTAACACCGTCACATACGGCACTGCGCCTGCTCCATTTCTCGCAACACGGTGTTTACAAATGCTCAGCGATGCTAATACAACTAAATACCCACTCGGTTCATTGGCCATTAAAAGAGACTTTTATGTCGATGACTTATTGACAGGATCTGAAAATTTTGAGTCTCTAGATCTTATAAGAAGTGAAGTAATTAAAATATTAAACTCGGCAGGATTCACTTTAACAAAGTGGTTTTCGAACCACCCTAAAATTTTCGACAGTAATTGCACTGAAAAGTCATGAAGTTTCAATGACAAAAATTCAACTAAAACACTAGGAATCCACTGGTTGCCGAAAGAGGATTTGTTTCGATTTGTTTTGGGTGCCAGCTTTAATGATCTGCGAGCCACTAAACGTAACATATTGTCAGTCTCCGATCGCCTTTTCGATCCTCTTGGATTATTAGCCCCATTAGTTACCAAAGCAAAAATCTTATTGCAAGAGCTTTGGATTCAAAAACTAGATTGGGATGAGTCGATTCCATTGCGCCTCGACACTAGCTGGCAGAATTTCAAAGCCAACCTACTGCAGCTCTCGTCAATTAGCATTCCTCGGTATGTAAACCTAGAGTCGACTGCTACATGCCAAGTCCATAGCTTCTCCGATGCTTCAATAAGAGCGTACGGATGCTGCATATACATACGAAGCCAATATGCTAGTGGTGTCAAATGTATGTTGCTTACTGCAAAGTCTAGAGTGGCTCTGCTGAAGACCAAGTCTCTTCCGCGTCTCGAGCTCTCGGCAGCACATCTTCTTGCCAAATTATGGTCACGAGTTGCACCAATGTTGAGTCGACGATTCGAGAAAATTACATTTTGGACAGACTCTGAAATTGTTATGCACTGGGTAAAAACGCATCCATCTTCATTACAAACCTTTGTCGCAAATAGAGTGTCCGAAATCCAAGAATTGACTGACAATGTACATTGGCGACATGTGACAACGAAACAAAATCCTGCGGATCAAGTGTCTCGGGGTTGTAACGTGGACGAATTGAATAATTCTATATGGTTTGGCGGTCCACAGTTCCTCCTAGAAGACCCCGCTTTATGGCCAATTAACGCTCACTTCCAGCTCTCCCCAGAAAACGAAGCCTTAGAGAAGAAGAAAAACGCTGTCACATTTTCTGCAAATGTGAAAGATAACACTATAATGGAGCTGATAGAAAAATTCTCTTTTCATCAAAAGTTGATTCGCGTGGTCGCATATTTATTACGATGGATCAGACGACCAAAAATGCCTACTGTGGGAAGAGCTCTGACGGCAGACGAGTTAAACTTGAGTTTTTTGAAGATTGTCCAGGTAATTCAACATTTTGAGTTTGCGAGTGAAATCCAAAAACTGACTAAAGGCACGACGCTACCCGCAAACTTGCAAAAACTCAATCCGTTTTTGCATGAGTACTCGGATATGTCGCTGTCATTCAAATTAATCCGAGTAGGAGGTCGCCTTTTAAATGCACCTCTCCCATACGATGCCAAATTCCCATTATTACTAAATAAGAATTCGCACTTCGTTATCAATTATTTACGGTTCCTGCACTTTCGAAATCACCACGCAGGGGCAAAAGCATTGGTTGCGCTTCTTCGAGAGCGTATATGGCTAATTAATGCCAGAGAAACTTGTAGTAGAACCGTAAGAAATTGTACACACTTCTTTCATTACAAGCCGAAGTAGCAAACCCAAATAATGGGAATCTTGCCAGTTGAAAGACTTCGAGCGCTACGACCCTTTCTTATATGTGGCGTAGATTTTTGTGGTCCAATTTATACTACATTAAAAATACGCGGGCGACCACCCGTAAAAACCTATATCGCAGTTTTTGTTTATTTCACGTCTAAAGCAGTACACTTAGAATTAGTCTCTAACTTGTCAACGAATTCCTTTATTCTCGCCCTAAAAAGGTTCATTGGTCGCCGAGGGATGCCACAGACGATATACAGCGACAACGCAACGAACTTCGTCGGCGCCGATCGCAAGTTGCGCGAACTCAAAGAGGCGTTTCTGTCCCAGTCTCCGGAAGTAATGGAATTCGCCGCCGAAAAAGGGTTAAAATTCGCCTTTATACCACCGAGGGCGCCGCACTTCGGCGGGTTATAGGAGACGGCAGTGAAGTCCGCCAAACACCTCGCCGTGCGCGCAATGGGCAACGTGCTGCTCACCGCCGAAGAGCTAGGGACACTGCTGGACGAAGTGGAGGCCATCCTCAACTCGCGGCCCCTCGCACCGTTGAGCCAGGATCCCAACGACGGCGAAGCATTGACTCCAGCACACCTACTAATAGAGTGCTCCCTCCGAGCCTTACCACCGGCAGAAGTGTCAACGGATCCAGTTCGCTATTGCGAGAGATGGCAACTTGTTTGCTGTCTCAAGCAACAGTTTTGGCGACAGTGGTCCAAAACGTACATTACCAATCTTCAGGAGCGCAACAAATGGCTGCACCCGAAACGCAACCTGCAGGCCGGCGATCTCGTCCTCGTCCACGAAGACAACACGCCACCGCAGCAGTGGGCACTAGGACGAATCGCCGCAACCGTAGAAGGACGAGACGGAAAGGTGCGAGTGGCAGACGTGACAACCAAGGCAGGCACCATTAAGCGCCCTATTCACAAGCTCGCCCTGCTACCTGTCGAATTTGAAGGATCATGATCCTGTCAAGGTGGCCGGTGTTGCGTCATGCGACTTTATAAATCAAAAAATATTTTTTAAGAACTAAATTTGTTAAGATATTTGTATACGTTATTAAATGTTTTACATTATGTAAAATACTTACAATTTTTGTAATATACAAGTATAACCATAATCTACCTATGTATTAGAATAATCTATTACAATGAACTTAAGATGCTGAATTGAATTAGAATTACATACTTACCCCTTTTTTGTATACATACTTACCTCTAGTCTAAGCCGTTAGGTTAAGATTTAGGCTAACTAAAGAACTGTTGAAATAAAAAAGATCATTGTATTAAAGACTATAATCGCGAGCGAACGTTTTTCTTTTTAACCGGAATTTTTTATACTCGAACTAGCACAGACAATTAGCTCTTAGTTGCGCATCTCAGTGAGTCCAACGTATTTAATTTTAATCTTAAAAACGCTTAAGATTTTTTCAGATGTCGTTAATTTGTAAAATTATTTATATATATGGGTGATATAGATCTACTGCGGAACCGAGCACCCAAAAACGATATCGGTAACGCGCTATTTGCACACGTCAGTTGTAATGTAGAAGCTGCAAAATACCCAAAAGTTGTTTATAAAATGCCCAATGTAAGATTTTTCAGCCGTGGCATCATTGGCAAATGTTATAAAAAAATGCGCGTTTTGACAGCTTTCTCTCGAACCAAAGAGACTCGTATCAACCCAGCGCACAATGATCTGAAATTCAAATTTTTTGGCATAAATCCAAAAATTATTTTGTCTTATTTCAAAAAAATAGGTACGCAGTATTAATCGAGACATTTCAGTGGTTTAAAATATACAAAAAATTCTAATCAAAAATGCCCAATATGTGGTGCTACACCAAAACAGTTCGTAACAACTAAAAATTTTAATTCTGATGTTTTTAAACCCAAACTTACATCCCTTAGGTATGGTATTAGCCCACTACATGCATGGATTCGAGTATTTGAATTCGTTGTACACATTGCTTATAGAATCGAATTAAAAAAGTGGCAAATAAGGGAAGCTTCAGATAAAGAAGCATTCCAACTTCGCAAACAAGAAGTACAAAAGAGGTTTTGGGAAGAAATGGGCCTTCATGTAGATAAGCCTAAAGCAAATGGTAGTGAAACATCAAATGACGGCAATACTGCCAGGAAAGCATTTAACAATTTGGAACTCATTACAAATATTGATATAGAAATTTTGAATAACTTTAGAGTTATATTAATTGCTATTTCCTGCGAGTATACGTATCCTATAGATACCACAAAGTTTGAAGATTTTTGCAAAAGAACTGCCTTCTTGTACATGGAAAAATATTTATGGTTTTCAATGTCAGCAACAGTTCATAAAATATTTGTTCACGGCTCACAGATTATACAAAATTGCGTAATGCCTGTTGGCTGTTTTGATGAAAATGCGTCAGAAGCTCGAACTAAATTATGCAGAGAGATCGCAACGCACATGCAAGAAAAAATACAAGAAAAAATAATTTGACTGATGTTTTCAATAGAGCAATGGATTTTTTAGACCCCCTTCTTTCAAGCTTGTCTTTATCCGCTAGAGAAAAATATCGGAAAAGAGAGAAGCTACCAGAAGAAGTAATACAATTGCTTACACCTTCAAGTGAGCTTCAAATTTTCAACCACTTGCCAGGGGGATCTGTAGTGCGTTTCTGTAACTTTTCGTTATGATATCGAAAGAAATATCACTTTTGCGTAACGAAAGAAAGGGCTACTTTTCCAAAAATGTGCAACTTATTTGTGACTACAATTTAAACATAGTGTCTGGGAACGCGCGTTATGGTGGTAGTACCCATGATGCTTTTATTTGGGAGAACAGCCAATGTGAACAATTTTTGGAAAGGCAAAACGCCAGTGGTGTAGATTCAAGTTGGCTTATTGGTGATTCAGGCTATCCACAGCAACCATGGTTGATGACACCATTTCGAAATCCACAGACGATTGGGCAAAATAATTACAATGATTGCCACATTCGGGCTCGGAATTGTGTTGAAAGGCTTAATGGAGTTTTGAAAAAGGTATTTGGATGCTTATCACATGAACGGGGTGTATTGTTTAAACCAGCATATGCTGGATCAATAATAAATGCGTGTTTAACCTTGCACAATATCAGATTAAAAAGAAATTTACCAATTCCAGACATAAACGTATCGTCAAATTTCAGTATGGAAGTTGACAATTTGAAAGAGAATCGTGAAAATTGTAGTGTGCTAAATCAAGGCAGAAGATGTCGGGATAATATAGTACGAAATTATTTTAACTAACTAATTATTTTAATTATAAAAAATTCACAAATTAATTAACATAAAAAAAGGATTTCATTTCAACAAAAAAAAAAAAAACAATTCATTTTAAATAATAATAATAAAAAAATATAATATAATATAAAAAAATAGTTTTGTTTATTATTTTTCGCATAATTGTTTAAGCGAAGCGGCCATGGATTGCACGGAGGCACGAATGTCTTTCGCTACGGACAGCAACTGGTCAAATTCCTCCGGTCGTTTGTGTTCCTGCTCAGCAAGAGTGGTTTTCACTTGTGCAAATGCACTGAAGAAAGTGGCAGCCTGTCGCATTCTGTCTGGTGTGGGCGATGGCACTGTATTGGGTTTGGTTGATGACAGTGCAGCATTTGAGGTTTTTTGAGGTGTATCCACGTCATCAAGTGATTTCTGCAATTCTTCATCTGCACTATCATTCATCTAAATATGAAACTTTGTGATTAAAACTCAATAATTTTTTTTTGTTATACGAAGATGTTACCTCTTGAAACCCCGACTCCTTAGTAACGCCATCGCCATCAACAAGTGCAGTTGGGAAAAAGTCTAACACCTGCAGGTCCATACCATCTAGCGGCGCTGGGCCTTCAGAGGCAAGACGATTTCCAGTAGCGTTCTGGAAACGCATAATTGCGGCCTGCTGCTTCTTTACGCCTGACTTCCAGTCTGCCCAGCACTGCGAATTGAAATAAATATCAATGAATGCACAATTGTACATACATGCATTTGTTTATATATAATATACTGAACGAACCTTTTTCCACTGCTCAACGGTTTTACATGCTCCTCCGCATGCATTCAATTCCGCTGTGAGAGTTGCCCATACAGCATTAGCAGCTTTGCCGCTGTTTGGGCCACCAAATTGTCCGGTACCAACATTTCTATGATTTTTCAATAAATCTAGAAGTTTTTGTTTCTGTTGTTTGGTAACTTTTCAACTTCTTACTTTTTTCTGTAAATAATATAAACAATATAAACATAAACAAAACATCAAAATTTTTCCAGCTTACCTCGCTCATCTTTATTTTGGCTCAAAATATCACTGCGATTTTTTAAATGATATAATAGCGAATGTCATAACGAAAAAAATAACGAAAATGCTTTTCACCAGACTTACAGAAACACTACACTTCGTTATACTAGTGAATTCGATATATCGTTCGTTATTATGCATAACGAAAAGTTACAGAAACGCTCTACTGAATACGATTCGGATAATTCTGATTCCGATATATCGGAAGCAGACGTTGTGGAGAACGCTTTAGTTTTAGATACGGAAGACTGTGATTTCGAATGATTTGCTTGGTACATATAACTTTTTATATTATATTCAAGTGAATTTAATAATTCTGTAACTTCTCTCTCATTTCAGATGTACAGTCAATGTTATTATAAAAATAATTGTTTCAGTAAAAACATATGTATAAATATTTGGATAATACAATTATTTGACCACTTTTGCCTATCATATGCAAATTTTTCATTTTATGAAACCAAATTTTTACTATAGGTCCAAGGGAGGTACTCCTAGGGACTGGCCGATTTCAAATATTTTTGGTATCGTCGATGCGTATTACGAAAACAACCAATTTTCGTGAAGATATCGCAATTTTTGGAGCTGAAATTCAAAAATTTTTACTATAGGTCCAAGGGAGGTACTCCTGGAGAATGACCGATTTCATCCATTCTTAGAATTTTTCTTAACTAAGTCATATATAACCTGTATGCGAAATTTCAATGGCCTAGTACCACTCCTTCTAATTTATGCCAAAAAATTTTAATTTCAGACCACAATGCAGCGGGATAATGGTTCACCGCTTACATTTTTCTTTGGAGAATATTCCGAAGAAAGTTCTATGTAGAAATCTTCGATAATAGGTAATGAATAGAAGTAAGCTTTGCGGTTAAATTCCACTGCGCTCATATTTACAATCAAGAAGGTACATGAAAAACGATACAATACAATATGTAAACAACAAATACAAGTTGATGAAATAAAATTTATAAGTAAATATTTTCACTACTTCGTCAAATCGTCCAACATTTGTAGAAAATTTGCAGAAAGTTGGTTGTGTTTAGGTGAGCTGCTATTTTAATTAAAAATTTTGTTTAATTTTGCGTTTAAACTTTAAATAAAAAAATAATATTAATATTCTCGAAAAGGCATATGAGAAGATTAATTAGAAATGAAGAAAGTAAAACTATTTGGTAAGTTTTTCGTGTTTTTATCATTGATAGAAATTTATAATTACATACGGTTTTTATATAGAATGTGTAAAAGTAGAAGGCTTCACCGAATCGGATGTGTTCACCAAACTCAAAAAAAAGCATCAGATTCGCCAAAAGCCCTTTCTTCAAATCTCGTTGCTTGAAAAAAAAAAAACGAAAAGGGACTCAGTCACAAATTTTAAAGAAAACCATTCCTTTTTATACATAAATACTTCTTTTCATAACGAATTTCATACATGTATTTTCAAAAATAAAGCAAAATTAATATGCATTTTTTTCTATTTTACTATTGACCTTGGTATAGAAGAATTCTCCGTTAACTTTGGCATCGTTAATTAAGAGATCGAAGAATTCTTCGTTCCTATGGTAAGGGAAAGGAGTGATCTGTTACTTTTCGTAGGACATCGCCGTGTTAATTTTCATCGGTCGGAGTAAGCGATACAATCATGTTGCATCGTTTACCTTGCTCGCTTATCAATATCTACCATATCCCACTGGGAAGTTATCTATGATTCTGCGTTGAACATTAATTTACGGAGAAATCTAATTGATTTTTTTCGAAACTTCTTATGCCCTTCCCTCCGTAAACTGATATTCCCCTCATCTAGCCCTCGTGCGCAGTTTGCTAACTTTGCGGGCTAAAAATGTGTTTTAATTTTATATTTTCGTTTTTGAGGAGTTATATTTCCTGTTTAAGATGTAAAATATCTTTGGTATTGTTTATTAGTGTTGACTCTAAAGGTTTTATTTGTAGTTCTGCAAAGTCTTTAATATCTTTAACCCAAGAAGAGGATAGTAATTCTTTATTACTTTGGGATTGTACGTGATGAGATGGTTACAGTTACTCCTTCATGTCGTGCTGTACATCTTTCTCTTATTGTCATAACGCATTGACTAGGGATTTCCATATGTATTTATTGATTGTTATCTTATTCTACATACATAAAGGGTGATTTTTTTGAGGTTAGGATTTTCATGCAGTAGTATTTGACAGATCACGTGGGATGTCAGACATGGTGTCAAAGAGAAAGATGCTCAGTATGCTTTGACATTTCATCATGAATAGACTTACTAACGAGCAACGCTTGCAAATCATTGAATTTTATTACCAAAATCAGTGTTCGGTTCGAAATGTGTTTCGCGTCCGTGTCCGATGAGCGATGAGGCTCATTTCTGGTTGAATGGCTACGTAAATAAGCAAAATTGCCGCATTTGGGGTGAAGAGCAACCAGAAGCCGTTCAAGAACTGCCCATGCATCCCGAAAAATGCACTGTTTGGTGTGGTTTGTACGCTGGTGGAATCATTGGACCGTATTTTTTCAAAGATGCTGTTGGACGCAACGTTACGGTGAATGGCGATCGCTATCGTTCGATGCTAACAAACTTTTTGTTGCCAAAAATGGAAGAACTGAACTTGGTTGACATGTGGTTTCAACAAGATGGCGCTACATGCCACACAGCTCGCGATTCTATGGCCATTTTGAGGGAAAACTTCGGACAACAATTCATCTCAAGAAATGGACCCGTAAGTTGGCCACCAAGATCATGCGATTTAACGCCTTTAGACTATTTTTTGTGGGGCTACGTCAAGTCTAAAGTCTACAGAAATAAGCCAGCAACTATTCCAGCTTTGGAAGACAACATTTCCGAAGAAATTCGGGCTATTCCGGCCGAAATGCTCGAAAAAGTTGCCCAAAATTGGACTTTCCGAATGGACCACCTAAGACGCAGCCGCGGTCAACATTTAAATGAAATTATCTTCAAAAAGTAAATGTCATGAACCAATCTAACGTTTCAAATAAAGAACCGATGAGATTTTGCAAATTTTATGCGTTTTTTTTTTTTAAAAAGTTATCAAGCTCTTAAAAAATCACCCTTTACATATATGATTGCTTTGCTAAATATGTAATTTGTAAGGCCAACGATTTTGACAAGGAAATTTTATCCAAACCTTTTTTTTTGTAGAAGGTTTGAATTCACATGCTTCATTTTCTAATTGTTTCCAGGCTCCTATTTCACATGAATTATTAGTCGCTGATTTTCCAGCCCAATTTCCAAGACATTGGTAAAGATTCTCCGAATTACACGACTCTACAAAAAAATATTCGTTCTTTGTCCTAAAGTTTATTTTATGATTTTCTGATTAATTACACGGTTTCCCCCTATTTCGGGTCCTACGAATCGAACTGCATCATTACTTTTTTGAGTTACAATCATGGTTTCATACAAAAATTTTTGTTGAAGTTTTTCATCAAAGTGGCCCATTGTAAGAGAAAGGCAAATTTTTCTTCGGTCTCTAACTTTTTTAATGTTGACTTTTTTGATAAACTTTCTTTGGCAAAGCTTCTCAGAATAAGTCCGTCTTTAAGTTCTTAGATAACTGTTGTTCAAGATTTAAGTTCAGAAAAATGCAGTCCTGTGCATAATTAGTAAGGTCGTAAACCAATACCAGTCAGCTGATTGCTGAATGCTGAATGATCGATATGATTGTGTACTACTTTTAGCCTTGTATTCGTAGACTAGTAGTTTCACTCTAGCTTAGCGAATGTAAATGTAAATCTGCAATATGTAAACTGTAGGCATACATATATATGTATGCACATATGTATCATGTGGCGTGATGCTACAATCCGTTAACCAAATGTATATTTAAGGAGGTATACAATAAAGACGCGGCCTATTTTGCGATAGACGATTATAGAATACAGACGTGCTTTTTTTAATACAACTTTTGTACATCTTTTGGTGCCTCCTGTGAGGAACTTTTCGATCCCGTTTTAATGTCAAGTTTTTTATGATGGCTAGTTTGAATCTACGTACTTCAGCGCATGCCGCAATTGTGCGCATTAGCAAAATGACAGAAGCAGCTAATTACGATCCGGACAGCATTGAGTGCGATGTGATTCGTGGACAATTGGACAAGCATTTTGAAAGGTTTATGGAATATCATACGGATCTGGTGTCTTCAGCGCAAGCCATCGAATTGACCACACATGACGACTTCTTGGCTGCTACGGAGTTGCTATACACACAAATATGTATTCGACTACGTCGTATATGTGGCGCTGGTGAAGGTGGTAGTTGTGTGGCAAATCAATTGGACATGCGATTAGATCCAATTAAGATTCCTGTGTTCAATGGTGACCCAGCGAATTGGCTGCCTTTTAAAGATTTGTTTGAGGCACTAGTTCACAATCGTAAGGATCTGGATTCCAATTACAAATTAAGCAAGTTACGCCAACATGTCAATGCTGATAACGTACCATTGGTCGGTGGACTTTACACAGGCGGCTATGAGGACATGTGGCAGGAGATGAAACGGCGATTTGATAATCCACGCTTGTTAGTGGAATCGCACGTGCAGCGTATCCTGAATTTACCTAATCAACCCACCGAAACCCAGAAGGGCTTGCTTCGACTAGTTGACACCGTTCAAAATGTGATGCGAGCTTTAAGCGTTATGGGTCTTCCAGTAAGGCATTGGGACGCCCTCTTGGTGCCACTTCTGCTACCTAAATTGCCCACAATCACCAGGTATGAGTGGGGGATGAGCCTTCAGACGAACAACATACCAATGTATCAGGACTTTTTGACATTTATTGAGAAGCGTGCCAACAATTTGCCTCAAGGAGCTCCGAACAGTACAACAACTCTTCATCAGAAACCAACCCGTTCCGTTAAGGCTAACGTTGCAACGGTAAACTCATCTCAGCCGTTGCATTCAGTGAAAGGGGTTACGGTTGTTTGCCAACTTTGCGCTTTAAACACTCGTCTTGGTTGGGTAGTATTTGGACCAGTCATAAGTTCTGCTCACTCCACTTTACACACATCTCTTACTGCGAAATGTGTCAACGAACAACGGCTAGACACGTTACTTAGAAGCTTCTGGGAACTTGAAGAGCCCATTCTATCATCTGAAGTACACGTGGATGATTGTGAGACCATCTTCAACGATACAGTTACCCGTACCTCAGACGGCAGGTACCAGGTGCAAATATTATTTCGACCAGATGCTCCTGCTCTTGGAGAATCTCATCATTCGGCAGTCCGCCAGTTTCTGCAACTCGAGCGGCGGTTGATGAACGACCCATGTCTTCGTGAGCAGTACATTGCATTTATGCGAGAATACATTGCTTTCGATCATATGGAGGTTAGCAAGCAAGCTGTCCCCAACAAGGAAAATGGTTACTTCATACCTCATCATGCGGTAACCACAAAATTTCGCGTAGTTTTCAACGCTTCCGCGAAGACATCGAATGGGACATCCTTAAACGATACACAGTTTTCTGGACCACAACTACATGCCAATATTGTCGACATCCTGCACCGTTTTCGCAAATGCAAGGTAGCCATCACTGCAGGCATACAGAAGATGTTCCGACAAATACTGGTAGATAGACGACATCGTAAATGGCAACAAATACTCTGGCGTGAATCGCCAAATGAACCCCTTCAAGTGTACGAATTGAAGACGGTAACTTATGGAATGGCTTGTAGTCCATTCAACGCAATACGCGCACTGCGTCAATGTGCGAATGACAATTATGAAGTCATCTATGACCCAAGCCGGGCTGCCGCAGCGCGTCATAGCATACTTTATAATTTCTACGTTGATGACTATTTGGATAGCGTCGACAGCGATGAACTTGCTATTACCCGTGCTCAAGATGTAGCGACTATTTTGAAACAAGGACAATTAATATTGGGAAAGTGGAATTCTAATTCTACATACGTATTATCTGCTATAACCGGTACAACAGTTTCTGCATCAGAACTAGAGTTGAACAACTCAACAACCAAGGTATTGGGTCTTTACTGGGATCCAGTGAGCGACGAGCTCTTCTTCAAGGTAGGCTTAGTTGACGACACGTCAATGCATACCAAGCGAAAGGTTTTGGGTGACGTGGCGAAATTATATGATCCAACTGGGGTATTGGCACCTGTAGTCGTGGTGGCCAAACTATTCATACAGGACTTATGGAAGGCTGGTCTGCCATGGGATGCTGAACTTCCTCCAGAGCTACTCAATTCATGGGTGATATTCCGCAACACTTTGCAGGATGTTACACGACTTCGTATTCCTCGTTGGCTAGGCATACAAGTGGGCTCTTTGGTGCATTTACACGGCTTTTGCGATGCTAGTCGCAAAGCGTATGCAGCAGTTGTATATGTTCAAACGATCGATAAAGGCGGTACGTCACGCACAGCTATTGTTTCAGCGAAGACGAAGATAGCACCAATTAAGGATGTGACGATACCACGCCTCGAACTGTGTGGTGCTCATCTTCTAACTAAGGCGATGGACAACGTACGTCAAGCTTTAGGTCTACAGGACGCCCCATGTACATATTGGAGTGATTCTACTATTGTTTTATGCTGGATACGCAAATCACCATCCACGTTCAAGCAATATGTGTCCAATCGTGTAGCTTACATCCAAGCCAATTCAGACATCAACGCTTGGAAGCACATTCGCTCGGAATCAAATCCAGCCGACTGTGCAAGCAGAGGCTTATCTCCCGCCGTCTTAGCAGATCATCATCTTTGGTGGACCGGACCGACGTGCATTCACCAGGGCGTGGAGGAAATGCGTTTACCTTCTTTAACGGAGGAGGAGGAGCACCACTCAATTGCTGAATCTCGTGTGGTATCCATCTTCGTTTCCAGAGCTAATTACCAGTGGATTATGACATCCACGAAAGACAACAGTATACCTCTCATAGAAAAATTTAGTAAATTGAGTCGTTTACTTAACACCACTGTTTGGTTAAGGCGCTGGTTACCCAAATATCGTGGTTACAGGAACGATGTAGTTTCAGTCGCAGAACAGCACTGGGCTTTACTTCTACATGTTCGACAAGCCCAAGGTAATAATTTTAAACAAGAAATTAAGTCTCTTGTATTACATTCCAGAATTGCGGGTCGTAGTGAAATCTTAGCACTCAATCCTTTCTTGGATATAGACGGCATACTGAGAGTAGGTGGTCGACTCACAAACTCCGACTTAAGTGAAGATCAGCGACATCAAATTATAATTCCGCGTGGGGCTCTGGCTTATTTACTAGTAGCTGATGCTCATACACGTTGCTTACATGGTGGAATACAACAAATGCTTCAGTTCCTTAGACAGCGTTTCTGGCTTATCGGCGCACGGGCGCAAGTAAAGTCTTTCATCTGGGCCTGCACTACATGTCGTAGGCATCTGAAAATTATACAACGTCAACAAATGGCTTCGCTTCCGAAAGAGCGTGTACTAGTGGCTCCACCATTCTCTCGTAGTGGCTTGGATTACTGCGGGCCATTCCATGTACGTGTGGGAAAACATCGCGCTACTCCGACTACAAAAACCTACGCTGCCATATTTATTTGTATGGCGTCACGAGCGGTTCACATTGAGCTGGCAGAGGACTTGAGTACACAGGCATTTATAGATGTTTACGATCGTTTTATTAGTCGACGGGGTATCTGTACCACCTTATACAGTGATAATGGAACACAATTTGTAGGGGCTAATCGACAAATGAAGGAAGACTTAAAGGCTTGGGTAACAACACATGCTCAACAACATCTGGCAGCTGAAGGTACATGTTGGAAGTTCATAACACCTTCCGCACCTCATCACGGCGGTCTATGGGAGGCAGCAGTTCGTTCAGCTAAAAAGCATCTGCTGAGGATCATGGGCAGCCAGACGTTGCGTTACACTGAATTGTCTACTCTTCTGACTCGCATCGAGGCGTGTCTAAATTCGAGACCACTGATAGCTCTCTACGATGATCCTGAAGGAGGGATAGCGCTAACACCGGGTGACTTCCTGATCGGACGACCACTCAATTGTCGTCCAGATCCCCCATTGCCTGAAGCTCCGGAAAATCGTCTTCGGTATTGGCAACGCCTCCAGAAAATGTTGGAGCATTTTTGGCGCCGCTGGCAGTCCGAATATCTAAATACTCTTCAGACACGGAACAAATGGACTAGATCGGAACCCAATGTTCAGAGTGGAGATGTAGTTCTTATACGTGGTGAAAATTTACCACCATCGGTTTGGCGTATGGGGCGGGTGATTGACGTTCATCCGGGCAGTGATGGCCTGGTACGTACCGTGACCATAGAGTACAATACCAACCAGACCTCCCCAAATGGACTTCCTATGAAGCAGCGGTGTCAGCGACCAGTGCAGAAGTTATGCCGCCTAACAGGTCCTACAGAAGAATTACTGAACCGCGAGGGTTCAGCCGGGCAGGATGTTCAAGATTTAAGTTCAGTAAAATGCAGTCCTGTGCATAATTAGTAAGGTCGTAAACCAATACCAGTCAGCTGATTGCTGAATGCTGAATGATCGATATGATTGTGTCCTACTTTTAGCCTTGTATTCGTAGACTAGTAGTTTCACTCTAGCTTAGCGAATGTAAATGTAAATCTGCAATATGTAAACTGTAGGCATACATATATATGTATGCACATATGTATCATGTGGCGTGATGCTACAATCCGTTAACCAAATGTATATTTAAGGAGGTATACAATAAAGACGCGGCCTATTTTGCGATAGACGATTATAGAATACAGACGTGCTTTTTTTAATACAACTTTTGTACAACTGTAAACCCCAAAATCATTGTTTTTTGTGTCCTTATAGCCAATATGTCGAAAAAACTGAAATTTAATCCATTTTTTTTAATGTTTTTTCCCTCACGTTTCGTCAATATTTTAATTTGCCCTTTGGTACTTATACATTAAGTGACATCTTTTAATAGTAAAGAACTGAAGCAAAGACAACGTTCTGAGCAAACTAACCATTAGAAAAAAAACTTAACAAAATTTGTATTTTTTAAAAAAGCTACACTAACTATGTTTGTGTGCTATTTTATTTTTATTTTTTGTTTTTTTTTTTGTATCTTATAAGTGTTATCAATAAGTATCATAAATTTGTACACAATATTTAAATTAAATTTAATAAGACTCATCTATCAATGTCCAACACAAATCAGCAAGCAACGAGTCAAGCTTTTAACCACTGCACTGATAAGAAATAACAACAAGTAACGTTTGAAAGAAACGTTAAATGCTTGCCTAAGAGTCAAAATTTAAGCATAGATTGCAGTAGTTAATTTGACTTTGACTTCGCGGAAAGAACATTGTTTTAGTGCCTTGTACATTAAGAAAATAAATTAAAATGAATAAGTGTCCAATTGGCCTATTGTTGTTCTGCTACGTATGTGGAAAATTTACAAGCCCTCGGAGTAGACGCAAAATATCTTCGGGAACTGCCGGCATCTACGAGGAATATTTCGATTTGCCCGTTATAAGAGACGTAGATTGGGTGCCAAATACCATCTGCACGCAATGCAATAACAACCTGCATAACTGGTCAACAAGACTATGCCTAAAAATGGGGTTCGGCATCCCAATGATTTGAATAGATCCACAAGGGCATCATGCTGGTAACAGCTACGCGTGCAAGAACAAAGTTGCAAGACTCAACACAAAAAAAAAACACAGTTTACAAAAGTGTTCAATCTGCACAGCTACCAGTATCTCACTCAGAAAATGTTCCGATACCAAGATGTCCAAGTCCAACTGACAGATATATTTCGCCAACATTTTCCACCGAGCCTACAGATCTACTCTCAATGTATAACCCAACCGAAGTTGAAAGCCCATGTCGTCACTTGGAGATTTCCCAAGCCCGTTTGCCTAGCACATCATCTTCGATCGGTAAATATATTGTCTAAAGATGTGAAGGTGTATGGATACCGCAAAAGGCAGGAGGAGCTTTTAGATTTCTTTGAGGTTAATGGCGACAATACTTTTTCGTATTGTAAAAATATTCCTGGTCTTATGCAATACATGAACGCTGAGTACAAATCAGAGCAATGGCGCTTGTTTATTGACTCGTCGAAAAATAATTTAAAAGCAGTATTGCTGTATGTGGATAGCACAAAAAATCCGGTTCCAATCGCCATAAGCTTCAACATAAAGGAAACATACGAAGCAATGAAATTAATTTTGGACAGAGTTTAGTATCAGCAGCATCAATGGAAGATATGTGCGGATTTAAAAGTTATCGCCTTGCTTACTGGTTCGCAGACAGGATATACAAAAAATATGTGCTTCATTTGTCATTGGGACACAAGGTACCGCGGAAACCAATATAGAATGCGTGATTGGAAGCTTCGCACACAATTTCATTTAAATGTGGCAAATGTTACCCATATTCCGCTGATACCAGCTAATAACATTTTGCTACCACCACTGCACATAAAATTGGGAATTGTCAAAAATTTCATAAAAATCAAGCAATAAATCAAGCAATAAATCGAGATGCCGAAGCTTTTAAATGTTTGACAGAAATATTTCCAAGACTAAGTGTTGCGAAAATAAAAGAAGGTATTTTAAGTCTTTTAATAGAATGAATGTTATGTTGATACATTATTTTCAGGTGTTCTCAATGGCCCCGATATAAGAAAACTTATGAAGAACGCAAAATTCGGAGAACTTCTAAGGCCAATGAATGAATGAATGAATGAATCCGATGAGCATGGAGAAAGATTTCACCAAGTCGCCGCCCCCCTTGAGCATTGGTACAGCGGTAAAAAGCTTGACTCGTTGCTTGCTGATTTGTGTTGGACATTGATAGATGAGTCTTATTAAATTTAATTTAAATATTGTGTACAAATTTATGATACTTATTGATAACACTTATAAGATACAAAAATAAAAAATAAAAATAAAATAGCACACAAACATAGTTAGTGTAGCTTTTTTAAAAAATACAAATTTTGTTAAGTTTTTTTTCTAATGGTTAGTTTGCTCAGAACGTTGTCTTTGCTTCAGTTTCTTACTATTACAAGATGTCACTTAATGTATAAGTACCAAAGGGCAAATTAAAATATTGACGAAACGTGAGGGAAAAAACATTAAAAAAATGGATTAAATTTCAGTTTTTTCGACATATTGGCTATAAGGACACAAAAAACAATGATTTTGGGGTTTACAGTCATCTAAGAACTTAAAGACGGACTTATTCTGAGAAGCTTTGCCAAAGAAAGTTTATCAAAAAAGTCAACATTAAAAAAGTTAGAGACCGAAGAAAAATGTGCCTTTCCCTTACAATGGGCCACTTTGAAGAAAAACTTCAACAAAAATTTTTGTATGAAACCATGATTGTAACTCAAAAAAGTAATGATGCAGTTCGATTCGTAGGACCCGAAATAGGGGGAAACCGTCGAATTTGGTCTTGTCTTTTTTTTGACTATCACAGTGTTATGAACAAAAACGATAAGAAAATACCTTATTTTCGTATAAAGTTTGCTCTTGTAAAAGTTATAGTAATAACACTACAACATAATCTATATCTATATCTATATATATAAAAATGAAATGGTGTATAGTTGTAACGCTAAAACTAGAAAACGGCTGAACCAAATGAAATACTTCCTTTGGGGGATTTGTTTGTTATTACCCCGCGAAGGTCATGTCTTAAAATCAGAACAAAATATTAAGGGGGCGTGGCACCTCCCATACAAATTGAATTTTTCAAGTCGAATATCTTCAAAACTGTTTAAGGTAGGAACATGAAAATTGGTACAGAGCTACAGGATAACAACACCACTCTCACCTATAAAACCGGGGGCTATCGAATAAGGGAGCGTGGTACCTCCCATACAAACTAAATTTTTTAAGCAGAATATCTGTGAAAGGGTTCAAGGTAGGGACCTGAAAATTGGTATAGACCTATATGGTATCAAAAGCTTTCTTACACATAAAAGAAGGGGTAATCGGAAAAGGGGGCGTGGCATCTCCCATACAAACTGAATTTTTCAAGGTGAATATCTTCAAAGTGTTTAAGGTAGGAACATGAAAATTGGTATAGAGCTATAGGAAACAACACCATTCTCACCCATAAAACTTGGCGTTATCGAAAAAGGGGGCGTGGTACCTCCCATACAATCTTTAGTTATTTTGGTTGTTAATCCACCATATATTTATCTCATTTTCTACCTAGCACGACATTTTGGTTGTTTCTTGCTATTTTTGTTTATTTATCGGTGACAGTAGCGGTTATATCGTAATTTTGGTTGTGTTACGTGCTATTTTTGGTTTATGGAAATGGCAGTTATATGAAACAAACACAAATTAAATTAAACGTCAATTTTGCTTTGCAATCGAACACGCAAAATTTAGAGGTCAATAAAAATGCGCCTTGCTTTACTGATATATTGATATATTTTGTTTTAAAAAGTGAGTTATTTAGTGAAAGTGATTTAGCGTGTTGGGGAATACCGATTTATGTACATTGGAATTTATCATTCAATTGATCTGCTTCCTTAGTTTAATTCATTCATTTTTGGAGTTTTCAAAGGTAAGTTATTGGTCCGTAAAACCTTATATGAACTTTATGCAAATGAATGATCATTTCCAATTAGATATTTGTTGCGATGCCTAGAATCAGTACGTATGGTAACACTTCTCGGAGTTCCCAGGCCGCAAGGAGAACACGAAATAGCAGAGCACGTCAAATGGAAAGTGTTATTGAGAGGGCATCACCACGAAATAGACTGCTGGAGAATAGCACGCACCAGTTAGAAGACGTCAGCAGGAACGATTGAGAAGAAGGGAAGTTCACAATCAGCAACAACGATCGAGAAGAAGGGAAGTTCGTGCTCGCCAAAGTGATGAAGTAAGATCACAACATGCGATTATTCGACGACAACAGCGGCAACATCTTTCTTTTGTGAACATTGAACGGGCAGGTTTTCGATATGATCCAAACATTCAATATAGCGCACCTGTTAAAATCGGTCAGATGTCAGTAGTTTGTCAATATTGCAGAGCAGTCAAATTTAAAAATGAACCGCCAGGGTTATGTTGCGCCGGGGGAAAGGTTAAGTTGCCAGAATTGCTTCCACCACCACAGCCATTGTTCCAGCTGCTTTACGGTGAATCTCCTCACTCGAGCCATTTCTTAAAGCACACTAAAATGTACAACGATTGTTTTCAAATGACGTCGTTTGGCGGTGAAATTGTAAATGAACAAAACTACGTACGTTTAACGTATTTTTGCCAAACAATATTCGACAGAAACTACAGAGCTTTCCTCCAATTATACAGGTTCATGAGCAAATTTTTCATCTCGCTGGATCGCTGTTGCCGCATCCAGATCAAGAACACAAATATCTCCAAATTTACTTTCTGGGAGATTCACATGATGAAGTAAATCGGCGTTGTGCTATCTTCAATACAACGAAAAGAGAAATAATCGAACAATTGCAGCAAATGTTACACGAACACAATGGCCTCATTAAGCTGTTTACGATTTCGTTGGAACGTATGCCAACAGATGATCATAGTATAATCATACAAGCGGACAAAAGACCAACAGGGACACATGAAAGACAATATAATGCACCTACAGTTAGCGAAATATCAGTTATTGTTGTTGGAGAAAATTTGCAGTCGCGTGATATTATTATCAAACGTAGAAATCAAAACGCACTAAAACGGATAAGTGAGACACATCAGTCTTACGACGCAATGCAATATCCGCTCATGTTCTGCCGTGGAGAAGACGGATATCACTTAGAATATAAGATGATAAATCCGGTGAATGGTTAGTAAAAAAAATTTTTGTTTGCTACCTCATATAGGTAATTTAAGCTTTTAGGTGTCGAGACAAATGAAAAAGTCAGTTCAATAAAGTTTTACGCATATCGAATGATGATTCGCATATAGAAATATGACAACCACTTACTGAGATATGGACGGTTATTTCAACGGTATGCAGTTGACATGTACGTTAAAGTTCAGACAGAAGGACTTAATTACATGCGATACAATCAGTCGAAGTTGCGATCTGAAGAGTATATTCACTTAAGAGATGCAATGAATGGTGATATTACAGATATTGGTCGACTCTATATTTTGCCATCGACATACATTGGCAGTGCTAGACACATGCATGAGTACTCTCAGGATGCGATGACTTACGTGCGCAATAATGGACGGTTGGATTTGTTCGTTACATTTACTTGCAATCCAAAATAATCAGACATTACGAATCTATTGCATACCGGTCAATCACCAAGCGATCGCCACGACGTTACAGCACGCGTGTTTAAACAAAAACTCAGATGTTTGATGGACTTTATTACGAAACAACGTGTATATGGCACTGTTCGATGCTGGATGTACTCAGTGGAGTGGCAGAAGAGAGGTTTGCCCCACGCACACATTCTTCTTTGGATGGTGGAGAAAATTACACCTGACCAAATTGATGACATAATTTCCGCCGAAATTCCTGATGTTGAAATAGATCCAGAGTTGCACGAAGTGGTGATGGCCAATATGGTTCATGGGCCATGCGGAGAACACGATCAATCTTCGGTTTGTATGTCGGACAGTAAATGCAAAAAACGCTATCCCCGTGCTTTTATTTCGGAAACTCAAACTGGAAACGACGGATACCCTCTCTATCGGCGTCGCTCACCCGCTGACAATGGCAGAACATTCATCACTCAATTAAAAGGAAAGAATTTCGTAGTTGATAACACATGGATCGTTCCATATTCGTCAATTTTGTCTAAGGCATTCAAAACACATATAAATGTTGAGTATTGCAGTTCTATAAAATCAATTAAGTATGTTTGCAAATATGTCACCAAAGGAAGCGATGTGGCGGTTATTGGCGTTGAACGAGATGAAACTAGCAAATTTCAAATGGGCAGATATGTGAACTGCAATGAAGCAATCTGGAGAATATTTTCATTTGCAATTCATGAACGCCATCCTACTGTTGTGCATCTCGCAGCTCATTTGGAGAATGGCCAGCGAGTTTATTTCAACGCAGAGAACATAGTACAGTGAACGGAAATACCACCAGCAACCACTTTAACAAGTTTCTTTGCAACTTGCGCCAGTGATCCGTTCGCGAGAACATTGCTTTACTCGGAGATGCCTCGGAATGCATCGTCGAAGAAATGGTTGCGCAGGAAGAACAGCCATCCGGTAGATGGTTATCCAGGTGTTTTTTCAACTGATGCATTGGGAAGAATTTACACAATCCATCCAAAGAACGATGATTGCTTTTACCTACGTTTGCTTTTGATTAATGTACGCGGTTCAACTTCATTTGAATCATTGAGGACTGTAGATGGTACCATTTGTGCAACATTTCGAGAAGCATGTCAACAATTGCAATTGCTTGAACACGACAGTCACTGGAATCAAACGCTAGCGGATGCAATAGCTTCTTCACCAGCCACTGCAGTTCGTACACTTTTCGCTATTATAATTTCGACATGTGAGCCTTCAAACCCGCGTCTATTATGGGATACGTACAAAGATGACATGGCAGAAGGTATTTTGCATCGCCTGCCATTAGCGACGAGAAACGTCGACTTACAAATGAACGCTGACATCTACAATGAAGCATTAGTCCTTACTGAAGATTTATGTTTACTTATGAGTGGAAAACTATTGATTGAAGTTCATATGCCGGCATCAAGTCGTCAAACAAGGGATTTAGTGAGTCGCGACTTAGAACGCGAGCGTGCTTACGATATAACTCACTTGCAACAACAAGTACAAACAAATGTTCCACTGTCGAATGAACAGCAAAGTAGTGCGAACAATCAGCTAATAAATGCTGTAGATAGTGGAAACGGTGGCATATTTTTCCTCGATGCGCCCGGCGGGACTGGCAAAACGTTCCTATTGTCTTTAATACTAGCAGCAATACGTGGTCAAGGTGGTATTGCATTAGCTCTTGCATCTACCGGGATTGCTGCAACACTGTTAGAAGGTGGAAGAACGGCACATTCAGCATTAAAGTTTCCATTAAACTTGCAATTACATGAAAGTATTGTTTGCAATATTTCAAAACAATCAGCATTGGCACAAGTTTTAAAAAAATGTAAGTTAATCATATGGGATGAATGCACAATGGCCCACAAACGATCATTAGAAGCACTCGACCGAACACTGAGAGATTTGCGCAACAATAGTCGTTGCTTTGGAGGAGTGATGATATTGCTGTCGGGCGACTTTAGACAAACACTTCCCGTGATTCCAAAATCAACAGCGGCGGATGGACTACACGCATGTCTGAAGTCATCGCATTTGTGGTGGTTTGTTAAAACCATTTCATTGACCATGAATATGCGAGTTTTGCTGCAAAACGATAGAACTGCGGAGGTTTTTTCAAAAGAGCTGCTGCGAATCGGAAATGGACAAGTTCCGATAGATCCTTGCAGAACGAAGTTTGCCGGGTCAGCTAGTCGTATATAATTATACTATTGCTGAAGCAGTTTCCTTAATAAAAACAAAGCAAACTTTTTCATGGCATATATTTTTTTTTCGTCTAATTACGACCTAAAACATGGAAATTTACTGCTTTAAAGTTAAGGTCAAATTTTGTGTTGACCCGTGTTATTAGAACATTTATCTAGATCCACTTGGTTTATAAGTGAATATTGATTCAAATCAAACTTATGTATTTAAAATTATCCTTATATTTCTGGAATAATCATAATACCTTTATATTAGGTTGTCAAAAAAGTCTTGCAGTATTTTCGCTAGTTTTATTCGTCGCATCGGGTTTGATTGATTGTCGTTTCTTTTAAGTCGTTCGTGAGTTATAGCGTCGCAAACATGGAGCAAAATAAAGAGAAAATACGGCACATTTTACAGAACTACTACGATAAAGGCAAAAATGCATCTCAAGCCGCCAATAAAATTTGTGCAGTTTATGGACCCGATACAGTTTCCATTTCCACCGCACAACGATGGTTTCAACGTTTTCGTTCTGGTGTAGAGGTGGTCGAAGATGCGCCACGCTCCGGAAGGCCTGTCTTCGAAAATTGCGATAAAATCGCTGAATTGGTCGAAAGCGACCAGCAAGTAGTCATCAAACCGTTATAAACCATTTGAAGAAGCTTGGAGTCACTAAGAAGCTCGATGTATGGGTGCCACACGAATTGATTCAATAAAAATACCGCGAGACTTTTTTGACAATCCATTAAGTGATTGGAAGTGGATGTAATTTATAATAAGCCATGAATCAACAAATAAACCTTTAGCAGTCATTGATTTATAAGTTGCTCTTAATCATTACCTGATTGCTTTCTAGGTAGTATTACTTTGTAAGGTAGATTGTTTCTAATGAATGAAATTTCTTCATTGAGTTGTGAAGGCTTTAATAATTTTGGATTTATGCGAACATATATTATGTTAATTAGGAGATTGACTATCGAAGTTTGAATTTATGCACATCAATGTCATTCGCTCAGAATTTTGATATTTTATTAGTTCGTTATAAAATTTATTAAGTTGTTCATTCATCAAAACTATTGTTAACTCATTCTGTTGTTTTTGTTGTATTTACAGGTATGGTAGAATCAAATATTGATGTCTGCTTTTTAATAATTTTGCCATGTATTCTTGGTTGCCGAAAATATTTTTAATATTTGTTTCCATATTTGTACTTTGTGCGTCCGATCATAATAAGTGCCTAATTCCTAACAGACTATTAAATTCTATTTTAAAATTATTATATCCATTTTACTAATCAGATCCAAATATTTTGCTGTATTATTTCACAGCTTAGTCACTGAAGCTGCTGGCTTAGCCGTTTCATTATTGTGTACTGATTTAGCTTGTGTTGCTAGCATTAGCAACGTTAAGAATCCCATCATCTATTTGCTTGTTTTTCTCGACCGTTGTGAGTTGACAGTATACTTTGTTATTCTTGAAGTCAATAAACTTGTAAACTGATTTGGCTCCTCTGTTCTATTGCTGTTTGTTGCTTCCAGTCAGAACAATTTGTGAACGGACCGTTGATGTATGCCATTTTGTAATTTTAGGGTTAAAAGTCTAACATTTCCATCAGTTTCCGGATGAGTTTTAATAATTTTACATAATGGCTACTTGGCTGGGTTTCTTCATCTTTTATAACCACTATTTGTCCTTCTGCTACATTGGCCTGTCTGGTTTTCCATTTCATTCTTTGTTGCATCGTTTCTAAAAGTATCTTATAATTTTTTGTATTAATTTCCATCTATCTAATTAACCTAATTGTGCATCACTAATTGCTTCCGGACAATCTATGTAGGAATTTCTTTGTTTCCAAATTAAATGCCTTTGCTTTTGTGCTATCTTTATAATCTCCATGGCCTCAGGTACAACTAACAACTCCTTGATGGGATCACAAGATATACTCCTTTCATATGTAAAACTTCTCATAGGGTCCATTCTCTTTCCTTACTGCCCTAATCCAATCGTCTTGTCATTGAGCTTCCTCCAATCTAAACTTTAACGAGTCTACAATCAGTAAAAAAATATACATGACTTAATGCGTCCACATGTCTCATTTCCGTTCCGGGTCTATACTCAACTACGTCATTGTATTCCGACGTGCTATTTAGAATAATCCCATCTTTAAGCATTTTCCCAACTTGATCATCTAGATACCTTTGATCTTCGTACGACACCTGACGAGGCTGTTGATACATTGGTCTCCCGTCTGTCAAAATTAATTTCATTTGAATTAGCACATTCATCGGTTTCTGAAGCTGATATTTGTTTATCAACGTTTTGACGAACGCTGCGTCAGAATCTTCTAAACGTGACAGATCTACTTTATACTGTTCATCATCCAATTGCATTTCTTTTCCACCCAAAAATTTAGATTCAATCTCATCATTGAAGTCTTTGCCACGACATACCCTGTCCTTTTCTTTTACATCGACCTCTTTCCCCAGCTCTTCCGAACTAACCTTACCTCCGCACACTTACTCGGCAGAAACCGTCTCACTGACTGAGATTTCTGTTTCATCGCCCATTTGAACACATTTACTTATAACCTCTTTCCTTAACACTTCCGGACTAACCTTATCTTCGTATACTTGCTCGGCAAAAACCTCTCTACAAACACTTTTCTACCCTTCTTAGGTTTTTTAAATTCCACACTGCCTTTCCTAACCACCAACTCTACTTTTTTAAGTATATCATTCCCCAACATGGCCGCGTAGGGTATATCTTGCACTCTTACTACCTCAAACTTGACTTTCACGTACAGTCACCTCTGCTATTAAGTTACCCATTGTTGTAACCTCGCCTTTTCCTATTCCATATAGCCGTTGTTTCTCTTCTCTGAGAATAATTCCTTCTAGCTTCTTAAACGTATCGCACCTCAATGTGCTTGTGCAGCATCCCTTATCTACCAAAGCGCTTAACGTTATCTGGTTAATCACCGCATTCACGAAAATATACTCATATTTCCCTACACCATTTCGATCATCTACTGTGTTAATCTGCTCATTCTTCACCACGCTAACTGGATGTGAGACTTTGCAATCGTGGGAATAATGACCTTTTCCCTTGCACTTAAAACAAATGACGTTGTTTATTCCCCCCATGAGCACTCCCTAGCTAAATGAGCTTCCTGATTACAATGGTAGCATCTCTTCTTAACCTGGTCTTCAGTACCTTTTCTTCCACTTGACGACTGAATGAAAGCTTTACTAGTAGTAACGGATGAACCTTTAATTTTTCCATATACGCGGATTTGCTCCTTCAATTCCTTTACACTACGCGTTTGATACAACACACTTTTATTCCCTTGACTATCCGGTACACCCTCCACGAAATATTCTATTATACTCTTTTCATCGAGTGATATTGGCTTACCACTTTCGATGATAGAGTATAAGTATTCCTGCAAACTTTCCTTGGGTTGCTTACGCCTATTCCTCAACGTCAACCTTCAAACTATTCCAATTTCTGATTCCTACAGTTCCTCGAACAAATAGCTTGCCTGCTCCCTTCAGCAACTGCTTTCCATACAGGAGCTTCTGTAAATCGTTCCACCCTACTGTTTCCGCAACTATGTTGAACTCATCAACCCAGTGGTACACGTTATATCCATAAACATAAAAACTGGATATGCTATCCTCGACATCATGCAACGTAAATAGCACCCTACCTACACTTCTATCTTCTGTAGGGTATAAAGAATATGCTGATTCGTTATCACTTCCTCCATCATCCACTTCATCTCCGAAAACAATATGTTGTAACAATCTCAACTGTAGGTCTTTCTTCCTCCCAACTGCACTCAAATTCAGTTCTCTCAATTTTTCCCTCAACATGTGCACGGTCATACCCCTTACTGTAGCTGCGTCCATCTTACAAAATTACAAATTCCAATACTCGCATATACATATGAGTAAAAATACGTCAAGTGGACCCCTCATTTTCCACTTGATCATCGAATTTGAATGTGAGTATTTTTTCATAAAGTAGTCACCATGAACAAATAATCCCCTGCCCAGTTTTTTTTTTTAATTTTAATTTTGACAACTATTTTTTTTAAATTGAAAATTTTTACTACTTTTAGTTAAAAAATTAATTATTAAAATACTATTGGTGATTTTTTGATAAAAATTTTAGGAGTTATAGTTCAATACATGTACTTTCAGAAAATATGAATGAATTTTGATTATTTTTATTTTTTCATATTGTTTATTAACTTTTAAATTAACAAATGAACATTTTAATGACTTCTCCCTAAAAAAAATATTTTTTTTTCAGTATTTTGCAATAAACATTCAAGTAACGAAATCCGCGAAAAAATTTGACTGATTGCAATTAGATTAAGCAAAAAAAAATTGTTTTTTTTACTCCGTAATTATAAGTAAGGAATAATAGTTACTGTTTTAATTAAAAATATCCTTATAATTTTATTTAAACAGATGACAGAGATAATAAATCATATATATTTTTTTTTATAAATAAAAAACAAAGAAGTTAAATAATTTTTAAATTAATTTTATAACTCATACTTATTGATTTATTTATTTTTTAGAAATTCAATAAGTTTTAAATTAAAAAGGTGAACAGAGCTCGCGTCGTGACTAACTTTTTCCGAAATAACGACAGAGTTTATACTATATGTTTCCTTTCTCCATTTTCTCTATAATACACAACGTAAGGATGAATTGTAGCCTGACTGTTATTCCAATGATGAGATTGGATGGCATTTTGAACAGAAAATGTAGAATTTTCAGAAAAATCAAGGCAAACGATAAATTCTCCATCCTCAACAGATTCCTTCTTGTCACTAAAATATGACGCTTGAGATCGTGCAAGAAAACCACGTCTTAACAATTCAGGCCATTTTTGTCTGAAATCAATTAAAAAAATCTTTTTCTGTCTTCGTTTCTTCAATGATTTCAATTCTAAAAAAATAAATATTAATTTTAATGAATTTTTTAAATGAATTTTTAATGAAAAGAAGAGCAATTGACTGACAATTTTTTTACCTATCAGTACTTTTCCATTGGCTGCATGTAAATTCATTTACTTCATGATCGTTGAGCAATAGTTCCAATTTATTTATAATATTCTCAGCTCCTGGACATTCAGAAAAGTAACACAATGCTGCAAACTCTTGGCAAACAGAGCTTTTAATGAAGTCATGTGCGCTTTCTGGAAAAATTATCCCCGTTTTTTTTAAATCATTTTTAAATCCAGTTAATTGCAATTTTAAATTTTGATGGATTTTACACACACACACATTATTAGTCCAACTTTTGCCGGCAGATATACATTCTCGAGGTCGGAGCTGTTGAAATTTTGATAGTCCAATTTTTTCGACAGGATAAGCGTCAGTAAATTTTTTGTGTATTTCATGAACATTATATGATAATAATCGTTTTTGTTTCTGGATTTTCTTCCCAATTTCAATTCTCCTTCTTTACTCGCGTAGACACCGCTTACGCGATTATAGCCGAGTCAACAACAGCGCGCCAGTCGTTACTTCTCTTCGCTACGTGGCGCCAACTGGATATTACAAGCGAAGCCAGGCCCTATTTCACCTGGTCCTTCCAACGGAGTAGAGGTCTTCCTCTTCCTCTGCTTCCCGCGGCGGGTACTGCGTCGAATACTTTCAGCGCTGGAGTGTTTTCATCCATCCGGACAACGTGACCTAGCCAGCGTAGCCGCTGTCTTTTAATTCGCTGAACTATGTCAATGTCGTCGTATATCTCGTACAGCTCATAGTTCCATCGAATGCGATATTCGCCGTGGCCAACGCGCAAAGGACCATAAATCTTTCGCAGAACTTTTTTCTCGGAAACTCGCCACGTCGACTCATCGGTTGTTGTCATCGTCCAAGCCTCTGCACCATATAGAAGGACGGGAATTATGAGAGAGGACTTTACTTTTCAATTGCCTACTCAGTCCGAAGTAGCACCTGTTGGCAAGAGTAATCCTGCGTTGGATTTCCAGGCTGACATTGTTGGTGGTGTTAATGCTGGTTCCTAAATAGACGAAATTATCTACAACTTCAAAGTTATGACTGTCAACAGTGACGTGGGAGCCAAGGCGCGAGTGCGACGACTGTTTGTTTGATGACAGGAGATATTTCGTCTTGCCCTCGTTCACTGCCAGACCCATTTGCGTTGCTTTCTTGTTCAGTCTGGAGAAAGCAGAACTAACGGCGCGGGTGTTGAGGCCGATGATATCAATATCATCGGCATACGCCAGCAGCTGTACACTCTTATAAAAAATTGTAGCTGCTCGATTAAGTTCTGCAGCTCGAATAATTTTCTCCAGCAGCAGATTGAAGAAGTCGCACGATAGGGAGTCGCCTTGTCTGAAACCTCGTTTGGTATCGAACGGCTCGGAGAGGTCCTTCCCGATCCTGACGGAGCTTCTGGTGCTGCTCAACGTCAGTTTACACAGCCTTATTAATTTTGCGGGGATACCAAATTCAGACATCGCGGCATAGAGGCAGCTCCTTTTCGTGCTGTCGAAAGCAGCTTTGAAATCGACGAATAGGTGGTGTGTGTCGATTCTTCTTTCACAGGTCTTTTCCAAGATTTGGCGCATGGTGAATATCTGGTCGGTTGTTGATTTACCAGGTCTGAAGCCATACTGATAAGGTCCAATCTGTTTGTTGACGGTGGGCTTTAATCTTTCACAGTATACGCTCGACAGAACCTTACATGCGATGTTGAGGATTCTAATCCCACGGTAGTTGGCGCAGATTGTGGGGTCTCCTTTTTTATGGATTGAGTATAGCACACTTAAATTCCAATCGTTGGGCATACTTTCGTCCGACCATATTTTGCATAGAAGCTGAATAGCTCTGCTGGCAATCCATCGGCCCCTGCCGCTTTGTTGTTTTCAGGCGGGCAATTGCTATTCGAACCTCTTCATGGTCGGGCAATGGAACGTCTGCTCCATCGTCATCGATTGGGGTATCGGGTTCGTTTTCTCCTGGTGTTGTGCGTTCACTGCCATTCAGCAGGCTGGAGAAGTGTTCCCTCCATAATTTAAGTATGCTCTGGGCATATGTGGCTAGATCACCTTGGGGGGTTCTACAAGAGTATGCTCCGGTCTTGAAACCTTCTGTAAGCCGCCGCATCTTTTCGTAGAATTTTCGAGCATTACCCCTGTCGGCCAGCTTATCAAGCTCTTCGTACTCACGCATTTCGGTCTCTTTCTTTTTCTGTCTACAAATGTGTCTCGCTTCCCTCTTCAACTCTCGGTATCTATCCCATCCAGCACGTGTTGTGGTCGATCGTGACGTTGCGAGGTAGGCAGCCTGTTTTCTCTCCGCTGCGACACGGCACTCCTCGTCGTACCAGCTGTTCCTTTGCACTTTCCGAAAACCAATGGTTTCGGTTGCAGCTGTACGTAAGGAGTTTGAAATGCCGTCCCACAGTTCCCTTATACCGAGTTGTTGACGAGTGCCCTCAGAGAGCAGGAGTGGAAGCCGAGTAGAAAATCGTTCGGCTGTCTGTTGTGGTTGCAGCTTCTCGACGTCGAACCTTCCTTGTGGTTGTTGGCGTACGTTTTTTGCTGCACAGAGGCGGGTGCGAATTTTGGCTGCAACAGTGGTCCGAGTCGATGTTAGGACCTCGGAGCGCACACACATCTAAAACACTGGAGACGCGTCTTCCGTCTATCACAACATGATCAATCTGGTTGGTGGTTTTTCGATCCGGAGACAGCCTGGTAGCTTAATGAATCTTCTTATGCTGGAATCTAGTACTACAGATAACCATATTTCGGGCCCCGGCGAAGTTGATCAGCCTCAACCCATTTGGGGATGTTTCCTCGTGGAGGCTGAATTTGCCGACCGTAGTGCCAAAGATACCTTCTTTGCCCACCCTGGCGTTGAAGTCGCCAAGCACGATTTTGACATCGTGGCGGGGACATCTCTCATAAGTGCGCTCCAAGCACTCATAAAATGCATCTTTGGTCACATCGGCCTTCTCTTCCGTCGGGGCGTGGGCGCAAATCAGCGATATGTTGAAGAACCTCGCTTTGATGCGGATTGTGGCTAGACGTTCATTCTCCGGAGTGAATGATAGTACTCGGCGACGGAGTCTCTCTCCCACCACGAATCCAACACCAAACTTGCGCTCCTTTATATGGCCACTGTAGTAAATGCCACAAAGACCTACTTGTCTTTGTCCTTGTCCCGTCCATCGCATTTCTTGGACGGCGGTGATGTCAGCCTTTATTTTCACGAGCACATCAACCAGCTGGGCAGCGGCACCTTCTTAGTTAAGGGACCGGACATTCCAGGTGCATGCCCTCAAATCATAGTCCTTAATTCGTTTGCCATGGTCGCCATCAGAAGGGAGGTCACTTTTGCGAGGCTTGTTGTTTCCTTTCATTGGAGGTGTTTTTTACGTGGCGGGTCCCACACCCAGTGCACAACCCTAAGTAGGGAATATTTCGCCTTCTCACTTTAGCTCGCCTTCAAACGGATGTTCTTAGGCTACCCAGAGGATACTTGATCAAGGACCGGAAGTCGTGAGCTGCTTGAGTCATATGTAAAAGAATCGTTTCTGGCCACTCCCAAGTGAATGGCGATCAGAGAACTTTCCTCACTTGCGTGAACCTCTACACATGAGTCCATCCTCCAAAGGAAACTACTATTAATTGAAAAAAAGAAGAATTATTTGAGAACTTTACAAAAACGGTACAAACCAAGTAAAAATTGTTAATATAGTTAAATGTTCCAGAAAAATTGTGTACCATGTATGTGTTAACAATGAAATCAATTTGTTATCTCAAAACATAGTTCCAAATCTTCACACGCAATAATGGTCGAATGCAGGATTGGACTTAATCGTGTCAAGTAGACTAGTGCGGAGACGTTTAAATGAAAAAAATTTCTTTGGGTATGTGAGCATGAAAAAACCACTTCTGTCGAAAAAGAATATTGAAGTACGTTTAGCATTCGCTCATAGTCACATATAAAAAGATTTACATTCTTGCAAAATTATACTTTTCACGGATGAAACCGAAATAAACCACATTGGTCCTGATGAAAAACATTTTTTACATCAAGAGAAAAACCAAGAACTCAATTCAAGATATACCAAAAAGACCGTAAAGCACGATAGAGGAAATTTAAAAGTTTGGGGTCGTTTTCATCGCTTGGACTTGAAACACTGCTAAAGATAGAAGAGAATATGGATAAATTGTATATCTTAATATACTAAGGAACACAATGGAGCCTTATACCCATGATATTATGCCAGCAAATTGGATTTTTATGCACAATAACGATCCCTAGCATATTGGAAAAACTGCCTTAAGCAAGAAAAAGTTCCACTTGTTGATTGGCTAGGCAAGAACCAGATCTGAACACGAAAAATTGGGGAAAGAAAATTTACAAATTGCACTGATCTTTGGGCAGAAGTAGAAAGTCTTTTGGACAGATGCTATAGGCCAATAGAGAGTTTGCTACGAAGCTGTGAAGCGGTGCTTAAGAATATTGGTTATTCCACAAAGTACGAGCATTAACCAGGAAAAATATAATATCAAAGAGTTTCACGCCACTTGTGTATAATAGTTATTAATTTTGCCTTATAGATCTTTCAGAGTGCGTTAAATACTTGTCCAAGTCAGCTTTGACTTAAAAATGTAAACTGAACCAAACATTGTATATTTATTATAAGAAACTAAGTATTTTGAATTATTTTCAGTGTAGTAATAAATAGCTTTTGTGCAATGCAATGATTTTACTTTCTTTAACTGTGACGTTAATAAGTATTGTCGTATCTGTCCATAGCTGAATATTTATCAACTAATAACAAAACCGTATTATATTATATGTACAAACTTACATACAAATTAACGTATTTGCATATACAAAGAGGTTAACGCTTGCACATTCTGAACTCTCTTCTCGATTCGTATCGCGCCTGCGAAAACAAAAGAACGCGAAAACAATAAGAACATTATATTTTTTATTTTTTTTTTTTTATTTATAAAAGCTTATACAAAGTTAATACTATATGTATAACCTAAGGCATGCAGCGCTAGCTTCAAAGGCTATCAGCTGTCCGTTGAAGAATGTGTTGGTTTTATATTCTCCTCAATAGATCACAATCTTTAAGGAAACGATAGATGGTTTTTATATTTTCTTCCGTAGGGTTGGAAAGGAGGGTAATCGGATCTGTGTTGAAGTGGCAATCTCTCTTTTCTTTCAGAGTTGGGCAAAATTCTAATATATGGAGCACGGTTGTTGTTGAGTTACAGAACGGGCAGCAGATGGTACTGTTTCTTCCGAGGAGGTGCGCATGCGTCAGTATAGTATGTCCAATCCGTAGGCGAATGTAAGGTGTTATAAAATTGGTTGCTACTGTTGATGGGTATAGCGGTTTGATTCTGGCTGTGTTAACTATTGAGTAATGGTGGTTATATGAGACCCAATCGAGTGCCAATTTAGAGAGCCTATTTTGGTGTATGAGTCGGAATATATCAGATTTCATGAAGAAACTGAATGTAATTGTGGGCGTGTTGGATGCATTCTTTGCTAGTAAATCAGCGTAATTATTTCCGGATAATCCAGTGTGGCTTGGGACCCACATTATCTTAATTTTATTTTCATATTTAATAAGATATTCTCTAATTGCAGTGATGATGTTAGTGTGGTTGTTGCAATTTTGAATGGCTTGGAAACATGATAAGCTGTCGGTGCATATGACATATTTTCCAGGGCTTTTTGTGGCATGTAGAACAGCATGTAAAATCCCAGTGGCTTCAGCAATGAATATCGAACAAAAGGGGAAAAGTAGTCCATATGAGATTGGCTTTCCTTTCTCGCTAACGACCGCAAAAGAGGTTTGGATTTTTTTGAACCATCCGTGAATATAAATCTCCAACTGCCATGTTTCAGAGTATTCATAATTTCACAAAATTCTGATGCATAGATCGCATTAGGTGTGGTGGATTTAGGCAAACGAGCTAGGTTATCAATAAACGTGTTTATTGGAATCAACCATTGAGGATGACGACGTTTAGGAAGTTTAGCAGGTTTTAGTGGTAAGTTGTTTATTTTGGCAAAAAAGGTGCATTTATATATAGCTGACTCAACTTTTGGAGGTCGGATACGAGTTGATGATGAAGAAAAGGCATCTTGAAGCACATGGTTAGAACCAAGGATGATCTTCGGGTATAATTTGTATGTGGTGTCTTCCATATTGTCTATCAGAGAGGGAAGACCGGACTCTGCTAACATATTTTTGATTGGTGACGTGGGGAATGCTCGAAGCGATCTTCTAACAGCTGAGTGATACGGTGCGGCCAACAATTTTAGGTGACTTTTTGAATGATGCCCATATATTTCAAGAGCGTAGTTGATGACGGAGAGTATGAGTGCCTTGACAACATTAATTAACAAAGACGGGCCAATGAGCGAACGCTTGCATGCTAGGTACTTAACAATATTTGAGTTTTTAGTAATTCTATTTCTAATATATTCACAATGTTGTTTGAAAGCATATTTACTATCTAGAATTAATCCAAGAAACTTAAGAGTATGAGAACATGAAATATTTACATTGTTGAAAGAAATCGGTGGAAAATTACAATTATGTTTTTTACAAATGTGGAGTAGACAGGATTTTGAGTACGAAATTGAAGCGCCTGAGGAAAGGGACCATAGGGATAGTTGAGAAAGGATTTCTTTAAAGGTAGAGGATATAGCACTAAGGTCAGAAGATTTTGAAAATAGAAGGAGATCATCAGCATATAATTGATGCTGAATATTAGGGAAGGAAGAAAGGATAGAACTGATTTCATCAAATGCTATGGTGAACAGAATAACTGATAGCGGTGATCCCTGAGGAGTGCCGTTATCCAAAGGAAGAGTCGGTGAAGATATGCCAGAAATCAGAACTTTGATTTTGCGTTTAGAAAGAAAGGATTTAACAAAACTAAATATACGGGGGCCAACCTTCCATTTGATTAATTGTCTTAAAACTACATGTATGCCCACGCGATCAAACGCTTTTTCGAAATCAAGCGAAAGAAGAGAAGCGTGATTTTTATTAGCTAAAGCGTCACATATGAAGTGGTCAAGGTGTAAAAGAGCGTCGATAGAGCTGTGTCCTTTTTTGAATGCGACCTGATTAGGGTGAATGAGTTTATTGGAATGGAGAAACCAAGAGAGTCTAGTAGCAACAATTTTTTCTAAAAGTTTGCCTAGACAGGGTAGAAGGGAAATAGGACGATAGCTGGTAACTTCGCACGGAGGTTTGCCAGGTTTTAGAATAGGAATGATTGCGCTGGTTTTCCAGATTTGGGGTATGGTGGCAGTTCGATAAATATTGTTGTAATGGTTGATAAGTCGTTTGAGGAGGTGAGGAGGAAGATGTTTGATGATAGGATAGGAAATTTTATCTAACCCAGGCGTTTTACCTTTAACCGTAGAAAGAGCTATATTGAGTTCTATTAAAGATATATCTGAGTCGAGGTATTCAGCTGAAGGGGATAAAGTAGATGAAACGTAATTATAGGCAAGTAAAGAGTTCTTATTAGACGAGTATTCAGAGGAGAAATTATAATCAGAGGAGTTAGACGAGAAAAATTTGGCGAATTCTAAAGCTATATCCTGTGGATGTAGTAGATTGCCTTGAGAGGAGTTGAGTGAGAGAATAGGAGAGAAAGAAATATTGCCAGATAGTCTTCTTATATTTGACCAAATCATTTTAGGGTTAGAAGAGGAATTAATGCTGCTGGTAAATTTCTGGAAAGATTTAACTTTTGCTTGCTTCGCTTTTCTTCTGAAGATGGCATTAGCTTTTTTATAAGCAACAAGGTTTGATGATGAACGATTTTGTTTGAAATGATGCCATGTTTGTTGCTTATGCAGTCTGAGAGAAGATAGCTCACTATCCCACCAAGGAGGGTTATGATTACGAGGATTAGGAGAGGTTTGAGATATAGATTGGTTGGCAGCAGATCTTATAATCTTCTGAATTATGGCAGTTTCCTGATTAATAGTATCTGCAGTAGGGAGGGTGTCTGAGTAACGTAAACAAAAATCTTGAAATTTGGGCCAATCAGCTGAATCGGTGTTAAAAAATATTCTGGGTTTGAAGAAATTGGAATTATGGGAGGAGATTTTGGCTATGATAGGGAAATGATCGCTACCATGCAAATTGTCTATACAGTGCCAAACAACTTTGGGAGAGAGTGAACTGGAACAAATTGTAAGATCTATATGGGTGAAGGTGGAATGGGTGGAGAAATGGGTAGGGGAGCCATCATTAAGGACAACACAGTCCGAACAGAGGACAGCATCCTCAATAATGCGGCCTCTGGAGTTGGTTGAAGAAGAACCCCAAAGAGGGCACCAGGCATTGAAGTCACCAGCCAGTAAAAAAGGAGTCGAGCAAGAAGGGAGAAGGTTAAAGAAGTCTGCTGAAGTAAAAGTTTGGTGAGGAGGGGAATATGCACAGATGATTATGATTTTTTGGGGGGAGGAAATTTCGATGGCAACGGAAGAGATATTCGAAGGAGGTATTGGGAGAATATTATGCGATATACTTCTCTTAATCAGGATTGCAATACCTTGTTTGCTTGATGTGATGGAAGGAAGGTTATAAAAATGACCAGCATATGCTTTTGGGGTATAAGCTGATATATTGTTTGCGATATGCGTTTCGTTTAATAATATTACAGAGGGGTTATATTTTTTAATTAAAATTTCAAGTTCAAAGTAGTTATTAATGTATCCGTTTATATTCCATTGAAGGAAAGTTAACATAGCAAAAATAAAGAAAATTAAAGTATATACAAAGTATGAAAAATGTAAGTTTTAATTGGAATTTAATATCTAGAATTATGTATCTATGGGTACTTGGGTATGTGATTGTGGATGGGAGGGGGGTACAGGTGAAGTTGTGGAACAGGTTATAGTGGTAGGAGAAGTAGTAGTGGAAAGGGGTGAGAAGGGTGGAGAAGGAGAATTGTAAAGGGAAGAAACGGAGGGAGAAGGGGTTTCGGGGCAATCATTATGGATTGAATGTATGTTGGTAGGAGATGAAGCGTTATGTTTTGAAGTTGTAGCTTTAATGATGTCATTAGAATCTATGGTGTTTGAAGTTTTATCGTTGTTGATGTATTTTTTTGAGTGAGAATTGTTGTTGGAAGCTGTTACATTAGCATAAGAGAATGGTGAGGGGGTAGAAGGCAATTGAGATTTGTATAAATTGATGGCTTCACGCATCGAACACTTGTGGATAGTTTTAATTTTGAGTATTTCTTTTGACTGGACGTATTTTGGACAGGCGTTAAAGGAAGAAGGGTGTTCACCATCGCAGTTAGCACATTTGACTCTACCGCATTCAGTGGGAGGGGTATGATTTGGGGGAAGGTTGCAGATAGAACAAGATGGGGACTTATTACAACGCTTAGCAGTATGACCCAGCAACTGACAATTCTTGCAGCGCATGGGATTGGGATAGTACGGACGGACATCAAGGGTACACCAAGCAACTTCAATACGACTAGGTAAAGTATATTTATCAAAAGTTAACAATAAAGCACCAGTAGGCACACGATCACCATTGTTTATCTTGGTAAATTTATAAACATCAGATACTCCTTGTTCTTTTAGACCATCAATTATTTCGTCATCAGTAAGCTGACAGATAAATGGAGCGTAAATTGTACCCTTTACTGAGTTCAAAGAGTTGTGAAGAGATACCACCACAGCACCAGCTCCGGGAAGATGTTTGGTTTGTAAAAATTTGTCCGCGATTTTTTGGTTCTTGACCAAAAGTAGTAGGCTGCCGTCACGAAGCGAAGTGATTTTGTTGATGTCTTTGCTTATGGCTTGAATACCTTTATGTACTGCAAAGCAAGAAGTGGATGCAATAGGTTTCCTGACGTCCTGTGATTTGATTACAAGGTACTTGGGATCATCCTTCTTAGTAATAGGTAATTCCGGGAAGAATTCCAGCGTTGAGTTTTCTGGCTTTTTTCTCTTGTTTTTTGGACCCGGGGATAATAGTGCAAACCTATTATCCCCCAGCCTGTTGGCCCCAGGGGGCATTGCGAAAAGAAATTAAATTATTGCCCGATTAAATTGTGGGTTTAACTTTATAATGAAAAGTATAAAAAAAACACGCGGAAAGTATAACGAACTGAAGCACAAAATGTCAAAGCTAGGTTATATTGCTCGTACAGAAAGTAACGAGAAGTTATGCAGCGAGTACGTAGTATATGTGCGCACGATATGAAAAAAACAACCGTACACAACGACGAACGACGAACGAATGAGAACATTATATATAAATACTTGGTATACGAGTACCCACATATGATAATGAAATGTAGCAGATGTTTTACTATTTGAGCATTTCAAAACAAAAAAAGGAATTGGAGCACCGCATTGTAAGGATAAACAATTCCTTTTTATATAATCAATCATTACAGATAAAGATGATTCGAAACCAGAAAAAACTAAATTTTTTAAATATTTTATGAACATAGGTGATGCAAGACAAATCCGTCAGGTTCCGCGAAACGTTCCTATAGCAAAACGTGAAGTTGTAGGTCAGATCATGCGTGCAATGAGCCAAAGAGGCGTAATCAAACTATCAGCGAGACCATGGAGTTCACCTGTGGGACTAGCGAAAAAAAAATATGACAGCATAAAGTTCTGTGTGGACTACAGAAGGTTGAATAATGTACTCTTCGAAAGACAGGTATCCACTCTCTAGAATCGATAACACGTTGGGCTCGTTGTAAGGCACAACATGGTTCTCAACACTTGACCAGACAAAGAAGAGACGGCTTTCAGCGTTGAAGATGGTCTATGATAATTTACCGGAATACCCTTTGGATTACGCAACTCTCCTTTTATATTTGAAAAACTTATGGTTCACGTAACAAAAGGATTGCACTGGAAGACTACTTTGATATACATATCTTGACGATATAATCGTATTGGGTAAAAGTTTCGATGAATATCTTAAGAAATTGGAAGAGGTTAAGTATTTTGGATTCTTATGGGTATGCAGCAGGAGTCGTTGTTTCACAAGCCATTGACGGGCATGATGAAGTGGCGGCGTATTATAGTCGACAATAAGCAAGCCAGATAAAAATTATTGTGTAACTCGGGGAGAATAACTGTCGTTGGTGAAGTGTATGAAACATTTTCATAGGTACCTTTATTGCCAGCGTGTTCAAGTCAGGACAGATCACGCAGCATCAAAATGGCCTCTACAATTCAGAAACCCAGAAGGACAGTTGGCACGATGTATTGAGAGACTCCAAAGCTCCGCCGGCCCTGTCGTTTGGAATGCAGGCTTTGTTCAAAAGCTGAGGCCCGATTAATGACAATAACTGCGGACTGAGATGCGGAGGAAGTGGACAAGAACAAAGGTTCAACAAAAGAAGAAATAACTGCAGTAACCTCAGTTGCAAAGGCATATTGGGCACAATTGAATTGTTTAAAGTTGGGTGAAGGTGTGCAAGGCTCACGAGATTTGATGATTATTCCGAAATTAAGAATTTCCGAAGTTCTCTACGGGAATCACTAAAACCTTGGTGAAATTAAAGCAAAGATTTAGAGTTTATCGCCAATTGTGTCGAGTGCATTGCAGCTAAAAGGCGACGTCAAATCATTCCCCAAAGCAGAAGAAAATTTTTCAAAGCCTCCCCCATTTGGTGGAATAAGGAGCTTCAAGACCTTTGCATCCAAAAAATTGAATACTGGAAAACTAAAAAAAAATCCATAACCGATGCAAATATAAAAAACCACAAAAATTCTAATGCTCGCTTCAAAAGAGCGGCCGAGGCAGCGAAGAGAAAGAATTTTGAAACTTTCACCTCGCATATTTCCCATACATCAACCTCTAAAAAAATTTTGCATGACATCAAACTTCTAACCAGTACCCCACACCCCCATATAATAGTTCTAAGCGACTTCATAGATATTGGAGGAGCTTTTGCATAACATTGGTCTCAATATTCAGTTGACGGCAACTTTTCTGAAGAACGCATCCAGGAGAAACGTCGTTGGCTTTCCATGTACTACGCTCCTATAAACCTTTCCTTACCAGCAATTCACTTAGACAATAAAGCAACACACTGTGAACCGGAATCTGCTCTCTTACATGCTAAAGGCAAAACACCTGGCATCGAATATATCTTATTCGATACTCTCACATCTACCTCTAATTGCCAAACAAGGATTACTATCCCTCTATAACAGTATCTTTGCGAAAGGCTGCTGTCCTCATACTTGGAAAACTGGCACAGTCATTCTAATAATCAAGCCACATAATCCGATGAACTTGGTTTCTTCTATATACCTATTTCTTTGCTTTCTTGCCTCAGCTAGACGTTTGAAAAAATTATTACGAAACAACTAATTCGGTTCATTACAAAAAATAATCGTATCAAACTGCCTATAGAATCAGACAAAGTACAACCGACTCACTTTTTGCAACTGCAACATTTTGTATTCGACTCGATTGCCACAAAAACCACGCCACAATCTTGGCTACCGACTTCGAGAAAGCTTTTGATCGCGTTGGCGTTCACGCAATACTGAGCGAATTTGCAGGCTAGAAGGTTCGTCTAAAAGCTTTTATGATCATAAAAGCATTTATGATCCACCAACAGTTCCGAGTTCGCGTTAATAATACTTTTTCTGAGGTAAACCCTCTTAACAACGGTATACTCCAAGGCTTCCTCCTATCCGTAGTACTGATATCTGCCTAAATATAAAAAAATATTAATATAACTACATATGTTTTATGCCGATTATGCTTTCATTTACACTTATTTGAAAGATCCGCAGGCAACTAATGATGTTTTCAATGGTGTATTTATAAAGTTCAAAAATGGGGTTCACTTGCCGGAGCATCTATCCCAATTTTTAAATGTAAACTATTACATACATGTAATTTTTATAATGAAATATGAGCTTGTTATCTTTATACTATAATATCGGAGTCGATGGCGCTTGTACTCCTTTCTTACCATTACGTTTAATATTTTTGATATTTTCCTAATAAAGAAAGAATAATAATAAAATTTATAATAAAAATTAATTAGTTGGAAACTTTTCACATTTGAACACGCATGTTGAATTTATTGTTCTTTGAATTCGAATTTTCGGAACTAATAAGCGAATGTAAACATGATGTACTTTTACATGCATCGTTTTCCATAAATGGTAATGAGTTCGAAATCAGTTTGTGCTCTTTTGATCTGTTTTTTACAGAAAAGTTGCTGTGTGAAAAGCTTGTAATATAAAACAAAAAAAAAAAAAAAAAAAAAAAAAAAACAGGACACAACTGATTGACTCTTTACGCCTTTAAATTATTTGTGAGGGTGTTTTAGTAATAAGTCAAAGTTGTGTATATGTGCAGAAGTTTCGGTCACACTGCTTTTGCTGGGATAAGATATGTTAGCTTAATGTAGATAGTACATGTGTGAATGTGCCATATGTACATAAAAAGAAATATTGAATAAATACAGAAGTGTCCACAAATGTTTCAATAAAAGTAAACGTAATTCGGGTGCGTTCGGCCAATGAAAACACTTTAATACAATATAATAACAAGGCATACGGAACACCACACAAAAGAAAACCGGAGCACACAGGCATAGGACATTGAAACAGCTTCACAAACCAAATACTTACTTTCTCCCAAACCCCCCTTGAGGCGAAATAAAATAAGATTATCGTTTTCATTTCTATTTATTATGAGTACATATGTATGGAAACACACGGATTTATAATTTATATAATCCGTTTGAATGGTACAAAAACGGGAAAAAATTAATAATATGCCTATTTGTGTTACCCCTGTGTTACAAACAAATAAAACAGCAAATTAAATTCAAGTATCCACTTGAAAGTTTTCCGTAATACTCCTTCGTTGCCTCAGATCAGTAAGCAGTATGCTTAAAATAAACAAGCAAGAGGCACGATAAAAAGATAAGAAGATAAATAAAAGCAATAATAAATTCAAACATACGTATACAGCTATGGACAGAAATTAGGAATATTGTTGTTACTGGTAAGAGAGCGATACCTGTATTTCCATAAATTTGTTTTATGAGATCAATGTTGCTTCTCACGCCTCTTTAAATGCGTAGGAAAATAACCGCGATCATATCCATTCAGGTGTTGCTAATATGTTGTTGTTAAATTTCGTCAAAAATTCATTGGACAATGATTTAACGCACTTATATATAGTTTTCGGTCATTAGTTGTACTCGTATTTGATTTAACAAATAACCGTTCTCAGTTGTGAAGTTGTATTTAATATTTAATTGTTACATAGTTTATTTGAAATACAAAAGGTAAATGCTGTTAACTTGAAAAAAAGAAGAATTATTTGAGACCTTTACAAAAACGGTACAAACCAAGTAAAAATTGCTAATACAAGGAGCGTTCCAAAGTATACAGAACTTAAAAAAGCAGAACTAATGTTTTTTTCGGCAAAATCAATTTATTTTATTCAAAATAGTCTCCTTCTGCTTCAATACAGCCTTTTGCACGGTCCAAAAGCATGTCGAACGAGTGTTTTAGCTAGTTGGTCGGTATGGCCGCCACTATGCCGGTGCAAGCCTTTTGAATGGCTTCTACGTCTGCATAACGCTTTCCTTTTATGATCAATTGCATTTTCCGAAAAGGAAGAAGTTGCATGCAGGTGAATGCGGGGAGTGGTTAATGGTTAAATGGGATTTTTGGTCAAAAAATGTTCCTTCGAATGTTGAATTTTGAGTAACAAACCGTGCACACACTACGCCCAAATGTTCTGTCAAAATGAGATAAATCGATGTTTTGGAGATGTTCAATTCCATTTCTATGAATTTCAATGATGATTTCGATGGAATTTCCGGTGATCACGGATTTTGAAAACGTTGAAACCACTCGTGCACTCTGCTACGTGATAGACAATCATCGCCATGAACGTATTTCATCAATTGAAACGTTTCGGCAAGAGTTTTATTAATTTTAAAACAAAATTTAATGTTGGCTCTTTCATCGAAGCTCATTTTCGCACCGACGATACAAACATGCTGACAATTAAAACGCAATAACTTCATTTCGAATCAATGAAATGTCATAAACTTCTCATTGGACAATCGGTAAAGATCCTAACGCACCAGTCGACATATAGATGGCGCCACATGGCAGCGCTAGATTCAAAAAGTCCTGTTTACTTTGGAACAGAAAAATCCCAGAAAAATTGTGTACAATATCATCAAACATGTTAAGAAAGAAATCATATCCCAAAACATAATTCGTAAGGCGCCACCTAGCGAAACAACCCACGGCGAAGTGAAAGTAATAAATAGAAAATGTAAAGCCTATCCCTTTAAATTCTTACAAGCAATCAATGCAGAATTGGGTTTAAACGTGTCAAGTAGACTAGTGCGGAGACGTTTAAATGAAAGTAATTTGTCTGGGCGTGTGAGCATAAAAAAACACTTCTGTCGAAAAAGAATATTGAAGTACGTTTAGCATTCGCTCATAGTCATATATCAAAAGATTTACATTCTTTACATTCTCGGAAAACGATACTTTTTACGGATGAAACCGAAATAAACCACATTGGTCCTAATGGAAAAACATTTGTACATCAAGAGAAAAAAGTCAATCGAAGATATACCAAAAAGACGGTAGAGGAAATTTAAATGTTTGGGGTCGTTTTCATCGCTTGGACTTGAATCACTGCTAAAGATAGAAGAGAATATGGATAAATTATAATCTTTATATACTAAGGAATACAATGGAGCCTTATACCCATATTGTTATGCCAGCATATTGGATTTTTATGCAAATTATTTTTTGGCACTAGTGCGCTTTATTCAGGCTCGATCAGAACTGAACTCTAAAATATTCTTACTCTTAAGTCTAAGCCTAAGCCGTCCTCACTGCCGCTGCCGTCGCCGCTGTCGTTGCTATGTTTTGTCAGATGCAGTGTCAGCGAATCCCGCGTTACGCCGACTTGCGTGTAGTGTAAGTCGTCGCTTGTTTGCGCTATATTTGTGCTGCGGCAGCGAATCACACGATTACGCCGACTTGCGTGTAGTGTGAGTCGTTGCTTGTTTGCGCTATATTTGTGCTGCGCCAGCGGATCCCACGGCTACGGTAGCTTGTGAGTATCGTTTGTTGTTGCTTGTCGTTGGTGGTGTTAATGTTCAGCATTGCCTGAAACGGATGTTAGGCAGACAATGCTGACTTGGTATTTTGGTGGTTTGCGTTTCGAGTTAACTCCTCCCTTCCTAAGTGGGAATCGTCCACGATTCTCTCGGTGACCTCTCTTACTAAGACATTCATTGCCTTTTTCGCGGTGTGTTTTTTATATTTGCTTAGAGCAAGTCGCAAGATTGCTAGGATGAAGATTGATGCTATCGTTACTATAAAAAGCAATGTTGTTGAGTTGACTTCTCCTCGAAGAGCGCCAATATGGTTGATATTTTCCGCATTCATTTCATCAAGATAGTTCAAACTAAATGTCTCAATATGTCGTAAAAGATTGACTCTTTGAGCCGTTGGAGTGCCAGGAGTACGAGTAGGAGTATGATTTCGATTGTGATACTCGGTCCCATTTACCTTTACTGACTGATCGAAAGTCAAAAGGTAAGTACCGCTGACGGTTCTGCTATCTCCTTTTTCAACCTTTATCGTTGCTGTGGCATTGTTGATAATGACAATGCCGTCATCGATTTCTTTGATGCCCTTATCATGATTGGTAGTAGTTGAACAATTTGCTACAGCACCTGTTAATAGTTGCAGACAACAAGTAGGGGTTGTTTGTTTCTTGCAAAAAGTTGCAAAAGTTGATTTTTCACATTTAACAGCATACGCTTCGTTTCCGCACTCAGCGACGGTATTAGTATCCCCAAAGTGTAGGACTCGTCCTTCGTGAGGCACGGCGAATAAACTATATTATTTACAAACAATTTGAGGGATTGGATACTTAACTACAAAGTACAAATTATTCTTATTTTGTAAAGCCTTAATGCTAGACATTCCTATTATTTCTATTATACTACTAACATAACTAGTCGAGTGCTCATTGATAATATTATTGATATCACTATTATCTAATATTATTGGGTTCACTAGGTTCAACTTAGCTAGGGCTATTGAGATTGTGATTGATTGCAGTTCGAGGATTATTACTCTATTTCTTGCAAGTATTGTTTCGTAAAGATGACCTGTGTCTATTGCTTCCTTTCTTGTTGAGTTTATAATTGTGTTTATTGTTTGCGTGATTTCAAAGATTTTTTGCTGAATATGCGAATTTTGTACTGTCTGTTATTAGAGTCAATAAGCATATCCTGTCTTAGTTGTAGTCCTTGGAAATCGTCAAAGTCAGGGATGCCGGCGACGACTTTTAGTGCAGTACCTAAAAAGTTTAAGCTGCGTGCCTTTCGATGGTGAATGTCAACGGTTCGAAGTAAAGTCTCGATGTATTTTATGTCTGCTTCTACTATTTTTTTCATGTGTGTCAATGGGAAAAGGTCCATAAATCCTGCCGTCTCGTCGTTCAATGTTGCATATAGTGTCAAGTTGGTAAAGTGCGTCAAATAACCGTAATGTTCCCATACTATTGCGTTTCCGTCCAAAATTGGGATGTAGTTGGAGTTGGTGTAGTCAGTTAGCTTTTGTGTTAAAGTAGGAGTCAATAGGAATGTCGATATTATCCTGTAATTTAAAATACAAGACTTAAAGTAATAAAGTGATTAATTAAGGTAGACGAAGGTTGTCTTTGTGGACCCTCCTCCCCTTTATGAGAACGGTAGTGCCTAGGTCCTGTTCGATTACTTCTTCTGTAAATAGTGTTGAGAGTTTATTCCCTAGCCTTCGATTAACTTTCACTAGGACCTTGTCGCCAACGTTATACGTCACATTCTGACGACCCTTATTATGGTATTCGCGATCACTGGCCTGTGCTTTTTCGATACGATTTCGAACTAGTTCCGTAATGTTAGCTGAGCTGGGATGAAGGATGTCTATTGGTTTTTCGTGGGTTATTGAATGAATTGTCTTATTATATTCTATGGTGGCAAGCAAAATCAAGTCAACGGTGTCATCGAGATTTCTTTCTAGTTTTAGACACCTAGCTATTTCAGTTAAGGTACTGTGAAAACGCTCCACTTGCCCGTTTGAGGTGCTATGCAGTGGAGGGGCGTTGGCGATTTTCACATTGTTGTAATTTAGCAAAGTTGATTTTATAGCATTTGAGTTAAGTGACTTTTCGTTGTCACAGTATATAGTTTTAACGTTTGGAAAAATGTTTATTAGCTGTAGTATAGGTGGTTTTACGTCTATGATGGTTCTAGACGCGATTTTCTGCACTATAGCAAATTTAGAAAACTTATCGACGCAAGTTAGAAAATATTTCTGGTCTGTGGAGAAAATATCGACGTGTAATATTTCACCAGGATTACATGGAACCGATGTTGTCGCAATAACAAGCTTCTTTGGATGTCTAATGTATTTAGACTTTGAACATATTCGGCAATTTGCTACTACTTCCCTTGCCTTTTTATTCATCTTCGGGAAAAAATAGTCAGCCAAGATCTGCTTTACATTTTCTTGCGCTGCCCTATGAGCTCTGTTGTGTTCAGCAAATATAATTTCTTGTTGATCACTTTCGCTGAAGATGTCCGTAACCATCTTTTCGGTATGACGGAATCTTACGTTGGGGTGAAGTTCTACCAGTCGGTGTTGAATTTTTGCCAACACTGGTAGGCTGCAATGTATTGCGTTAACTACGCCATCATTAATGACTTCTTGCAGCGTTTTTAGTAATGACTCTACGTCGCAAAATGAAATTACATGCCTGCTTTTTGAACCAAATATTATAAAGGTCTGTTTTGACTGGCTTTCGCTTTCTTGAAGAATTATCTGGTTTCTATAGCAATTTACGGGCTAATCCACCGTCTCTATAGTGTAGGTCAGTGATTCCTCACTGTGCATGATGGCGCAGTCGGAGCTTGCCTCCATTTCAATTCCTACCATATTCATGTGCTGTCTGGACAACGCGTCAGCGACATGGTTTTCCTTTCCTGATTTATAGAAAATTTTTGCGTTGAAGCTTTCTATTAGAGACTTCCATTGTTTGATTTTTGCTTTCGGGTTTTTATCAGAAACTGCAAACGTCAGAGGCTGGTGGTCAGTGTAGATATTCAACTGGTTAACACCGTACAGGTAGTTCCTCAAACTGTTAAGAGCCCATACGATCGCCAAGAGTTCCCCTTCATTTGTCGCCAAATGTTCTTCTCTATCTCTAAGTGTTCTTGAGATCATGGTAATGGGTTTTTTCTCTTGTGAAAAGACGACCAAAAACCCCTTGAGGATGCATCGGTTGTTAATCAAATGGTTTAGTGAAGTCGGGATATGCTAACGTGACATCTTCTGATGCCAGAATTTCTCTAAGTTTATTAAATGTATCTATACCTTCTGGTGCTAGCTGAATTTTAATTTTTTTGGACTGTGTGGCACTTACTTTGCCATTTTCTCCCTTTAGCATATCAGTCAGAGGTTTTGCAAGGCTGGCAAAATCTTTAATGAAACATCGATAGTAGCTAGCCAATCCAAGAAAGGAACGTAGTCCTCGAAGATTGGTTGGCTGCTCATAACATTTTTTCCATTGACTTTATCGGGGCTTGTTTTCACACCTCCCCTTAAGACAACAAATCCTATTTATTCTACCTCGGTCTTGAATAATTTCGATTTTTCGGCGGATATTCTCATATTTGCCTCATAGGGACTCCGCAACACCCATTCGATATCTTTCAAATGGTCTTCTGCCGTTTTTGAATAGACAATTACGTCGTCAACGTAAACGTGGCAGGTTTTGCCATTTTGCTCCCTGAGGACATCGTCAAATACTCTCTGGAAGATGCTTGGGGCGTTTCTTAGCCCAAAAGGTAAACGACAGAATTCATATTTACCGTTGTTAACGGAGAAAGCGGTTTTCTTCCTGTCTCTTTCTGTTAACTCGATCTGGTGAAACCCAGATTTAAGGTCGAGGGTGGTAAAATATTGTGCACCTCTTAAGTTTGACAAGATTACCATTGCGTTTGGCATAGGGTATTTATCTTCGACTGTGACCTCATTCAGTTTCCTGAAATCAGTCACAAGACGTTTCTTCTTATTTCCCGTTTGATCTACTCTCTTGTTATCAACGACCCAAATTGGGTTATTGTAAGGGGACCTTGAGGGTCGAATGATACCATTGACGAGAAGTTCAGCCACTTCTTTGTTTACAAAGTCGGCTACACCCATAGGATATGGGTAAAGTCTCGAGTAAACCGGTTCATCGGTTTTTGTTCTGATTGTACCAATTATATTAGTGTTGAAGGGTAGTGACTCGTTAGGGTCAGCAAACGCCTTATTTCTACTTTTGATAATTTCACAAAATTGTTCACGAACTGAAGATGGAATTTCTTCACTTTTTATGTCGATAAAGTTAAAATTTTTTACGTTCATGGAACAAGGGCTTCTCAGTTCCAGAATCGTGCTTTATTGTACGCGTACTGAGGTCTATTTGGGCGTTTACCTGATTGAGCAAATCGAGCCCAATTATGCCGTCGAATGTTGTTATATTTGGTAGTATAAAGAAATCTGCAGTTACGCCAAACATCTTAATTCTACACTTTTGTGTTACAGGACTATTGCCGTGCAAAGACTTTACTATAAATGGTGTGGACGCTGGAATTATATTTTTTAGCTCAGGTATTGGTTTGATGTAATTTTTCGAAGCTCCTGTGTCCACTAATAATTTAATTTTTTTTCCTCGATAACCTACTCCTCGCTCAATCCACGGGAGTAGGGACTTCCCCCTAAAAAATTCAATTGCTCCTCCTTGAGATCTTTAGCTTCATCTTCGGCTTCCTGATTATAAGTTACCTCACTAACCTTTTCTTGATTTAAGGTATTAATGCGTAGCATCTTTGGTCCAGTAATCCTATCTGAATCTGCCTGTCGTTTTCCCTGCTGTTGATTTGAACTATAACCCTATCTACTATTACTTTGATTCTGTTGTTGGTATTGGTTGGCTCTCTGTGATGGTTCCCTACGCCAATTTACATTTTGTCTTAGTCTTGAAACCGATGGGTCAACGTCTATGGGGGTCACTTGTTCTTGCTTGCTAGTCCTAGTATCATTTGTTCTGTGCTGTTTATTTGCAAAATGCGGATTTTTTTGTTGCTGTTGCATCTTTTTCTCCGAATTATTGTTTATTCTGAGTTTATACTGGTCTTCAATAGACGTTGCGAAATTTGAAGCAAATAAGTACCTTTCCCTATTTGACTCCACCTCCTGGGCTAATGCCAGAGCGCTAGGTAGGTCTTTAGGGTGAGAAGCAAATAGTATGTCACATAAAGGTCTTTTAAGGCCTGATATAAAAACTCTTAAAGCGTCCGCTCTATATTTTTTGCAAATTGATTCTGATACTTGACCCTCATGGTTCATTATGGTTTTATTCGTGAGGAGAGTTAATATTTTCTCAACCTCGTCGAAATATCGAAGCACAGATAGGTTACCCTGTCGTAAGGTGGATAATTGTTGTTCAATTAAATATATCGGTCGTTTGTCCGCGTACGTAAAGTCTAGTCTCGCGATTATTGCGGCGAAATTTAAAACAGTGTTAAAGGATGCCAAAATGGCATCAGCAGAAGCTTTTATTTTATTTCTAATTATACCAACTGCTTGGTAGTGTCTAGAACTTCCCTGGTAACTTCTGAAAACTTCGTAAAATGTATGGGCAGCTTGTCGCCAAGACACATATGTACTTATTTGCCCGTCAAATTCTGGTAATGATTTTACCAGATCAAGGGGTTCGTCACAATTTACGTTCGATAATATTTTTACCGGTTGGTATATTTTTGGCGTTTGACCAGTGGTCAATGTAGTCATTTGCTCCGTTAATCGTTGGAGCTTAACCTCGAAAGTCTGTCTTTGTTGTTCAAGAGCGCTTGAGACGGCTGCTTGAACCTCTGCGGTTACTTGATTTGAATCCATTTTACTGGTCACCTGTAGTTTAAAAATTCTTTCTAAAAGGTTTTCTAATTCTGAGTCACTCATAAACTTGGAAATTAAAATTGAATAGAACTTGTAACCGTTCCAATAGTCGAATCAATCAATCACACTCTTTTGTTGACATGGCTAGATAATTTCAGTTATTTATTACAATTTTCTTCACAAATTCTGTTTCTTAACACAATGTTTTTGAGAAAAGACTACACTGTTTCTTTTTTATTAAACTCTGGAAAATTTGTTTCACAAAATTTTATGACTAGCTCCTTATATTTCTAAAATAAATTCCTTTCCGTCTATTTTGAAAACTTAGTTTTAATTCAAAAGAAATTATAATGTTTTTATTTTAATAAGCACTCTACTTACAATACTCGAAACATGTTTTTTATTATAAACTCTTTCTGATGAATCCTCGGATCCTTGGAGTCCTTGTAGGATACGTTTTTAAAGATTGTAGCGATTCTCTGTGAGTCCTTGGGTCCTTTGAAGTCATTAAAGACACTCCACCGCAAAATACCGTGGTGATTTTTACTTTCTGGAGAATCCTTCGTATCTTCTTTACTCGGTTGGGCGCCAATTATTTTTAGGCACTAGTGCGCTTTATTCAGGCTCGATCAGAACTGAACTCTAAAACATTCTTACTCTTAAGTCTAAGCCTAAGCCGTCCTCACTGCCGCTGCCGTCGTCGCTGTCGTTGTTATGTTTTGGCAGATGCAGTGTCAGCGAATCCCGCGACTACGCCGACTTGCGTGTAGTGTAAGTCGTCGCTTGTTTGCGCTATATTTGTGCTGCGGCAGCGAATCCCACGATTACGGCGACTTGCGTGTAGTGTGAGTCGTTGCTTGTTTGCGCTATATTTGTGCTGCGCCAGCGGATCCCACGGCTACGGTAGCTTGTGAGTATCGTTTGTTGTTGCTTGTCGTTGGATCATAACTCGGGCCCGTTGGTCATGGATTGGGGTGGTGTTAATGTTCAGCATTGCCTGAAACGGATGTTAGGCAGACAATGCTGACTTGGTATTTTGGTGGTTTGCGTTTCGAGTTAACTTGCACGATAGCGATGCCTAGCATATTGGAAAAACTGCCTTACGCAAGAAAAAGTTCCACTTGTTGATTGGCTAGCGCATGAACCAGATCTAAACCCGAAAAATTGGGCAAAGAAAATTTACAAATTGCACTGATCTTTGGGCAGGAGTAGGAGGTCTTTTGGACAGATGCTAAAGGCTAATAGAGAGTTTGCTTCGAAGCTGTGAAGCGGTACGATATTGGTTATTCCACAAAGTATTAACCAGGAAAAATATAATATAAAAGAGCTTTACACCACTTGTATATCTTTTACAATGCGTTAAATACTTGCCCAAGTAAATTTTGACTTAAGAATGTAAACTGAACCAAACATTGTACATATATTTATTATAAGAAACTAAGTATTTTGAATTATTTTTAGTGAAGTAATAATAGCTTTTGTACAATATAATGATTTTACCTTTTTATTAAAAAATTTCAAAATATAGCTAATTTCTTCATTATTTTCACTCATTTTTGAACAACTGTAACTTTTTTCAAACTTCACGAACTTTTCCCGACAACACTACCTGGTATGATACAATGTGTTTGGTGGCACTGGAGACTGCAACGACATCTATTGAAAAAATACGAAAATACTTTTTCGACTATATATAAAAATTTAAATGAAAGCAATATAATAATTATGTTATTGAATAAATATTTTAAAACAAAGTAGCAAATAAAAGCGGTAAACTCGCATTTTAATAATTAAATCGTTAAATCGGAAATAAAAACTTTTACGTAAAAGAGTTTTCGGCTTATTACATTTATCAGCTTACACTGAAAAATATATTTTACTATTATTAATTATTATTATTAGCAAATGAGCACAAACTGTAAAGGTTCTAAGTCTACTCAATTTTTAAAAAATCCGAAAATGGTTTTTGATGACAGAAGTCAATGTACACCTGCAGAAGCTACACGCTCAAATCAATGCGCTTCAAAGCAAAATAGAGGGAAAGATATTTCTTACGCTAAAATCATTTCTAAAACGTTCAACACCACCTAAATCGAAGCTTCATCAGACCCCAAGCTAGCAAACACAACAACTTAAATCGTAGTTTTTTTAAAACACAATCCAATCCTTCACATCCAAACAAAACGAACTATGTACAGAGCGCATAAACTCAAATCTTGCGAGAAGTTTAAAAAATTAAATACTAACGACAGAAATAATTTCGTCTAAGACTATGTAGAAATTGCCTGCCACATGCGCATAATCTTAATAATTGTGAAAGCAAATTCAATTGCGTATATTGCCACAAAATGTGTTCTTCAATGTTACACTTCAATAACTATCGCAACACACCTCAAAGTAGCGCTTTCTCAAAAAGAACCACTGGTTTAGTTGCAACTGCAACTCCCGATATACAAAATCCCGATATTTTCCTACAGACACCATGTTGCTCAAAGGCGGAAAACACACATGACGAAATTCAAAGTAGAGTATTACTACCAACAGCAGTCGTATCTATCGAACACCGAGGAGAACTGTTCAAACTTAGAGCCTTAATAGACCAAGGATCACAACGATCATTCATAGCGTCTATAGCACAAAATAGGCTACAACTGCCAACAAAACAAGCTAATTATGAAATTACGGGAATGGGCGGAAGAGTAGTACAGAACTCAAATAAAATCTATCCCACTACCTTAATTTCCATCCCAGCAAATAAGCGCATTCAAGCAGAAGCTGTAGTCTTACCGCAACTTACGAACATACTTCCAATCTATCTATATGATTAAGAATTGGCAAAAGGTTACACACCTAAAGCTAGAAAATCCCAACTGCAACACCTCCGCTAGACCTTCTATTAGGCAGCGACCATATACCGCAAATTATACTAATACTCAAGTTGAAGAAATATCCAATATTTTAGTTAGATGAACTCCAGAAATTCTTTATGGCAACAGATTTGCCTTACTGAGTAAAGAGCCTAAGGACGATGCAAAAGATACCACCATAGTAATTTATTTCCAAACCCCCTCCAATCTACTTGCGTGAGCGGAGCTCAAATGCTCTTGTTGCTAAATTATGTGAAATTTTAGGTAATAATAATTTTCATATAGTGCCTTTAAAAAGGCAAAATAGATGAAACAAAAATTCAGACCTCCGCTGAAAAGGTTGTGTGGAAATTGTAAAATTTTTGTCGAATAAAAACAAGAACTATTATTCTTATCAACCGAAGAGTCCTAAGGGCCTAGTTGTTGTAGTTAAGGGCATAAAGTCTCCTATAGGCTTAAGTGAAGACAAAGAAGCATTGGAAGAATGCGGTTTTGGTATAAAAACTGTTGTAAATATATTTAATAGGAACAAAGTACCACATCCAATGTTTAAAATTGAATTGTTGCCGAATTCTAATAAACTTAAAATATAATTTTAAATATTTTCTGCATCGTACAGTAACTATTGAAGAACCACATGATGGAAACGGTCGGGAACAATGTACTAACTGCCAAGAACATTGGCATACCAAATCATATTGCACTCTACGCAGTATTTGTGTGGTATGTTGTGATATACATTCCACCCTTAGGAAAAACGAATCAAAAAAAAAGCTGTCGAGAAAATCACACTTCTTTCCATAGGGGTTGACTTGGGTACAAAACTTTGAAGTCGAAGTTGACACAGAGCATTCGAACACGTTAAGAATAATGCTACGCAAGGAAGCTATGCAAATGTAGTGAAAGGCAATACTGTACAAATGCAAACAGCCACAAAATCCTCCGAATGGAGATATTGAAACTACGATTTAAATTTTACATAGTGTATGACACAATTTATGTTTACAGGTGGAGATTGCAACGCAAAACACACGAGCAGGGGCTCACGCCTTATTAATCCGAAAGGACGACAGCTCGAATGCACTAATATGAAAAAGCATTATAATCTGGACTTACTGACCCAGTGGTAGAAAAAAATACTAGACTTAATAGAATTAGCTGTGGTCAAAAATTTGGATATGACAGCTGATACATGTACAGACTTCTAATCTGATCATCACATACACTAATAAAGTTATACGAACAGCCCATGATATTAGAGCCAAAAGTTTCTCGAACATCTCAGTGGTTGAAGTATAGAAAATATATCAGTAGCCACATCAGTATTGATTGCAAAATAAATACAGGAAGAGACATTGATAAAAGTAAAAGAGTATTGATTGATGCAACCACTAATGCAGCTGTATTGGCAACACAAAAAAAACACAAAACACAAAAAAACAAAAACATAAATCAGTTGGTTTCAGAAAGATTACTAATAATGAAATAGAAAAACTTGTAAATAGGAAAAGGCGAGATAGACCCGAATGGCGGTTAAGTCCCTCCCCTTCAACTCTACTTCAACTGAAAGCTGCTGCAAGTTAGTTAAAAAACGCGTTAACGCGAGAGAGAACATAACACTGCAAATTATATAAAGAAACTGTGTTAAAGTTCAACAGTTGAATGGTAATTGAGCACGTAGTGATGAGGAAGAGGCAAATTACTTTGCAAATCCCCTAGAAAAGGTATTTTAACCTAACTGCCCAAAGAACCACTTTAAGTTGACAACTTTGACAAATATTGATTGTTAACGACTCGCTTCTGCCTATTAGATCTTCTACGTCTAAAATTACTAGAATCATAAAAAAGCTAAATCCGAGAAAAGCATCTTCTTCTTTACTGGCGTGGACACCGCTTACGCGATTATAGCCGAGTCAACAACAGCGCGCCAGTCGTTTCTTCTCTTCGCTACGTGGCGCCAATTGGATATTCCAAGCGAAGCCAGGTTCTTCTCCACTTGGTCCTTCCAACGGAGTGGAGGTCTTCCTCTTCCTCTGCTTACCGCGGCGGGTACTGCATCGAATACTTTCAGAGCTGGAGTGTTTTCATCCATCCGGACAACATGACCTAGCCAGCGTAGCCATTGTCTTTTAATTCGCTGAACTATGTCAATGTCGTCGTATATCTCGTACAGCTCATCGTTCCATCGAATGCGATATTCGCCGTGGCCAATGCGCAAAGGACTCGAAAACTCGTAACGTCGACTCATCGGCTGTTGTCATCGTCCAAGCCTCTGCAGGAGGAATTATGAGCGACTTATAGAGTTGGCTTTTGTTCGTCGAGAGAGGACTTTACTTTTTACTCAGTCCGAAGTAGCACCTGTTGGCAAGAGTAATCCTGCGTTGGATTTCCAGGCTGACATTGTTGGTGGTGTTAATGCTGGTTCCTAAATAGACGAAATTATCTATAACTTCAAAGTTATGACTGTCAACAGTGACGTGGGAGCCAAGTCGCGAGTGTTTGTTTCATAACAGGAGATATTTCGTCTTGCCCTCGTTCACTGCCAGACCCATTTGCATTGCTTCCTTGTTCAGACTGGAGAAAGCAGAACTAACGACGCGGGTGTTGTGGCCGATGATATCAATATCATCGGCATACGTCAGCAGCTGTATACTCTTGTAAAAGATTGTACATGCTCGATTAAGTTCTGCAGCTCGAATAATTTTCTCCAGCAGCAGATTGAAGAAGTCGCACGATAGGGTGTCGCCTTGTCTGAAACCTCGTTTGGTATCGAACGGCTCGGAGAGGTCCTTCCCGATCCTGACGGAGCTTTTGGTGCTGCTCAACGCCAGTTTACACAGCCGTATTAGTTTTGCGGGGATACCAAATTCAGACATCGCAGCATAAAGGCAGCTCCTTTTCGTGCTGTCGAAAGCAGCTTTGAAATCGACGAAGAGATGGTGTGTGTCGATTCTTCTTTCAAGGGTCTTTTCCAAGACTTGGCGCATGGTGAATATCTGGTCGGTTGTTGATTTACCAGGTCTAAAGCCACACTGATAAGATCCAATCAGTTTGTTGACGGTGGGCTTTAATCTTTCACACAATACGCTCGATAGGTCCTTATTGAGGAAGTTTATCCCACGGTAGTTGGCGCAGATTATGGGGTCTCCTTTTTTATGGATTGAGTATAGTACACTTAAATTCCCATCGTTGGGCTTGCTTTCGTCCGACCATACTTTACAAAGAAGCTGATGCATGCTCCTTACCGGCTCTTCGCCGCTGTGTTTGAAAAGCTCTGCTGGCAATCCATCGGCTCCCGCCACTTTGTTGTTCTTCTGGCGGCTAATTGCTATTCGAACTTCTTTCTGGTCGGGCAATGGAACGTCTGCTCCATCGTCATCGATTGGGGAATCGGGTTCGCCTTCTCCTGGCGTTGTACGTTCACTGCCATTCAGCAGGCTGGAGAAGTGTTCCCTCCATAATTTAAGTATGCTCTGGACATCGGTGACTAGATCACCTTTGGGGGTTCTACAAGAATATGCTCCGGTCTTGAAACGTTCTGTAAGCCGCCGCATTTTTTCGTAGAATTTTCGAACATTACCCTTTTCGGCCAGCTTATCACGCATTTCGGCCTCTTTTTTTTTCTTTATGCAAATGCGTCTCGCTTCCCTCTTCAACTCTCGCTATCTATCCCATCCCGCACGTGTTGTGGTCGATCGTAACTTTGCGAGGTAGGCAGCCTGTTTTCTCTCCTCTGCGACACGACAATCCTCGTCGTACCAGCTGTTCTTTTGCACTTTCCGAAAAACAATGGTTTCGGTTGCAGCTGTACGTAAGGAGTTTGAAATGCCGTCCCACAGTTCCCTTATACCGAGCTGTTGACGAGTGCTCTCAGAGAGCAGGAGTGCAAGCCGAGTAGAAAATTGTTCGGCTGTCTGTTGTGATTGCAGCTTCTCGACGTCGAACCTTCCTTGTGTTTGTTGGCGTGCGTTGTTTGCTGCACAGAGGCGGGTGCGAATTTTGGCTGCAACAATATAGTGGTCCGAGTCGATGTTAGGACCTCGAAGCGCACGCACATCTAAAACACTGGAGACGTGTCTTCCGTCTATCACAACATGATCGATCTGGTTGGTGGTTTTTCGATCCGGAGACAGCCAGGTAGCTTGATAAATCTTCTTATGCTGGAATCTAGTGCTACAAATAACCATATTTCGGGCCCTGGCGAAGTCGGTCAGCCTCAACCCATTTGGGGATGTTTCCTCGTGGAGGCTGAATTTACCGACCGTAGTGCCAAAGATGCCTTCTTTGCCCACCCTGGCGTTGAAGTCGCCAAGCACGATTTTGACATCGAGGCGGGGGCATCTCTCATAAGTGCGCTCCAAGCACTCATAAAAGGCATCTTTGGTCACATCGTCCTTCTCTTCCGTCGGGGCGTGGGCGCAAATCAGCGATATGTTGAAGAACCTCGCTTTGATGCGGATTGTGGCTAGACGTTCATTCTCCGGAGTGAATGATAGTACTCGGCGACGGAGTCTCTCTCCCACCACGAATCCAACACCAAACTTGCGCTCCTTTATATGGCCACTGTAGTAAATGTCACAAGGACCTACTCGTCTCTGTCCTTGTCCCGTCCATCGCATTTCTTGGACGGCGGTGATGTCAGCCTTTATTTTCACGAGGACATCAACCAGCTGGGCAGCGGCACCTTCCTAATTACGAGACCGGACATTCTAGGTGCATGCCCTCAATTCGTAGTCCTTATTTCGCTTGCCATGGTCGTCATCAAAAGGGGGGTCTCTCATCCGAGGCAGATTGTTGGTTTCCATAGGGGGTGTTTTTTACGTGGCGGGTCCCAAACCCAGCGCACAACCCTAAGTAGGGGATACTTCGCCTTCTCACTTTAGCTCGCCCTCAAACGGATGTTCTTAGGCTACCCAGAGGATACTTGGTCAAAGACCTGAAGTCGTGAGCTGCTTGAGTCATATGTAAAAGAATCGTTTCTGGCCACTCCCATGTGAATGGCGATCAGAGAACTTTCCTCACTTGCGTGAAGTTCTACACATGACTCTATCCTCCAGGAGGCCACGATAATATTACTCCAGAAATGCTAATTGAGTTACCGAACATTGCTACAACGGTGCCCTCTCTGTTCTTGAATGCAATTCTTAGTTTCGAATAATATCCCATTTTGTGTAAAAAGTCTCAGATAACCATCGAAAGACTTAACCAATAAGTCTCTTACCCTGTATTTCTAATATATTTGAAAAAATGTTACAAACAAACATCATTCGTGTAGAGCAATTAAATAGAATTAGGAAAACATTCGAGCTCAGAAAGTACTGTTCAGCTATTTTTCTAGATGTAGATCAGGCGTACGACGTGGTCTGGCATGAAGGTCTTTTATAGAAAATCAAAAACGTTTTACCTTACGTAGTGCGTAAGCTTTGTAGTCATATTTAAGGGGGCATTTTAGTCTAGAAATCAAATTTTGGGCAGTTTTTTGAATTTTATTTAAAAAAAACCAAAAAATATTTTTACTACAAATTTTTTTATGGTGTTTTTATTGATATCTTAAGCATACAGGAAAAAAATTTTACAAAAAAATATTAAAAATTAAAATAATTAGAGGGGGGTGACATTGATCCTGACTCTCCTGGTGGTCTGAAAAAAAAGAATCAAAAGGAATTCATAATCAGTAAGGATGCTGTTATAGTCCGGGAACACGAAAATTTTTTTTTTTTTTTGAAAAATGGCGACTGCCTGAAAATAAAAATAACTTTTTACGCCTTTTTTTGAAATTCCTGATTTTTTTTTAAATAATAAAAACAAAAATTTTGACACGATGCTGATAGGAACGATAAAGGATTATATAAAAAAGGTTCACACAAAATTTCAAGTAAATCGGTTGTATAGAACTTGAGATAATGCCGGTACCGTGTGGAAAAAAGTAGTTTCGAGAAAAACGCGAAAAATTCGATACCGAACCGTTCTAGGTACTGCGTCACTAAAGTAACTGTAGCTCTTAAAATAATTTTAATTTTTAAAAAACCTTTTTTTCAAAATTTTATTCAGGGTAGCGTGCTAGGCCCAACTCTGTAGCTACAGGGTTTGTCCGGAAAGTATTAGGACTGAAATTATTGAACCAATCGTTGCAATTCTTTAAAATCTTTAAAAATAGGCTCTTTCTTTCCAAGCATAGAAAACGTCACAGAAGGCATTCTCCGGGATAGCCTGAGAGCCGAGGTGCATGCTACTTGGATCGCCTCTGCCAGCGTGTGCCTCTTGCAAGATTACCCCTCGTCACCTGTGATTACGTTATTAAAAATTGGGGGTCACTTTCACATATGTCCAAATTTTCTTGGCACACTTTCACTCGCCGCTATTCCTGGTCGTCAGTGAGCACTTTTGAAACCATCTTCGTGCATACCTTGCACATGTTCGAATACTTAGTCGTCGGTCTGAGTTTAAAGCTTTGCGTACACGACTCACATTGTCAGTGTTTGTCGAAGTCGTAGGTCTCCCAGCACGGTCTTTGTCAGTGACCCCTCCCCGGCCCTTCAAAAAGGTTTGGTGGCACCGAAACACTCCACTTCTTGTGAAAGCTTCATCTGGGTAAGCCTGTTTGATCATATCAAACGTTTCTGTCGCAGATTTACCGACTTTCACACAAAATTTCTCTAACGAACGCTGCATTTTCGGCTTGCACCACTCACAGAAACAGCGCGAAAATGTTTGTCCTAACTTTCCAAGTGATCGGAGACAACTCACTCGTTCGTTAGTTAGGAGCGTCCTCTACTAAATGCAGTAGGCACGGGTACGCTCCGAAGTACAGTCGCGGCGGGGGAAAATCAGTCCTATTACTTTCCGGAAAAACACTGCAATATATACGGCAGACATTGAAACAGCTATTAACGTATTGACATCCACTTTCGCGGATGACACAGCTCTAGTAAGCCGTAACAAATACCCTATCAGAGCATCAAGAGTATTAGAGCAGCACTTAACTTTTGTCGAAGAATGGCTAGTCAACTGGCGTATAAATATTAATGAAGAAAAATGCAAGGATGTTACATTCTGGCTGAAACCAGAAACGTGTCGGGCAGTTAAAATAAACAATGTCCTTGTACCCCAAAGCGAATGAAAAAAATTATGTCGAAGGCTCACCTGACGAAAACAAATAGCGGGTAAATAACTTGCATGAAGTTAAGAGCAGCAAATTTAAATTGGCTTTTAAAGAAAAATTCTAACTTAGCCTAGACAACAAAGTCCTGTTATACAACGCAATCATAAAACCGATTTGGATGTATGGCATTCAAATGAGGTGTACGATCTGTGAAACCAACATTGATATAATTTAAAAGTTCCAATCTAAAATGCTTGGAACAATCACGGGTGCACATGGTTGTACAGAAAAATACCGTACTGTGAGAGTTCACGTTTGACTCTCTGTTTGATTTGTACGATCAAACTCTAAACTTAAATTTGATTCTGTAAATCCTTACCACTGGTGGGGGGAAAATAAAGACTTATTTAAGCTGAGAACTATTTCGTTCTGATTTTATTGTTAAAATTGTGAACCTTATATACTATTTTAGAGTTCTTACTTATCTAATTAAGCATATGTATATTTGCGGCACATCACAAGGGGTTGTTTTCAACTGTACAATACATTACATATGTGTGTTGCCATATACATATTGTTGTATGGCTTGGGCTGTTTTCAAGTGCACAAGTGCTTTTGTAATCAATTGCTCAAACCTAAGCAAATATGTTTATATTACATTTCTCGAGTGCATGCGTATTGCATATAAATGCATACGTGCCTCAAATATGTATGTGTGTTTATGCGTTTGTTTATGTATGTATTTGCCTTGTACTGCCTCAGCGTTGGCGAAGATAAGCTTGTTCAATATATTTGAACAATGGTACATGCGTAATGAAAACATTTTTAAAGATCTTGATATTTCTATGGTAAAGAAAGAGATAGAGGACAGCAGAATAAGATATATTTCTAAACTTCACGAACATCCAAACCTATTGGCTAATGCCTTGGTAAATTCCTGCAAAGAAAAAATTGAAAATGAAGTGATCTACCAGCCTACTTGAGAGCAACGTTCTACCAAAAAAGCTTAATCACATTATTGAGCTTGTTTAGATTCAAATAAAATTAAGATTTGAATACTTTTCGAAAGACTTTACCAAGTAGATCCAATAAATAAAGAAATATTGAAAAAAAACTTTGGCGTAAACTATGCCCTATACCTAGCCATTCACTTCAATAACTGGCTGAAGACACCAAGTCAGAATTTCCTCTGGCAACACAATTGTTAAAAATGCCCTCAACACCGCAGGGGCTTCAAAAAGATCGCAGCTAATCACCCAAATGTCTTAAAAAATATAACAAACGACAATTTGTTGTACGCTCATTTCTTTACGTACAACAAAAATACTAGGCATCCAATGGAACGCGATATCGGATCATAAACGCTTCCATATCCGCATTATCCGCCATAACAAAGAGACAAATTTTATCCTCGGTGGCAAAACTTTTCGACCCTACAGGATGGCTTTCGCCAATTACGATACAAGCGAAAGTCCTGATTCAAAAATTATGGTTAGTCGGAACCGACTGGGACGAACAAGAGAAGCCTCCTCGCTTAGTAAAATGGTCCCAGTTCGCTAATAATATTACGATCCACGATAGGTAAGCTATTTCCCCGAATACAGTGGAAATGCACGGCTTCTGCGACGCCTATGAAAAGGCATGTTGTGCTACTATCTACATAAGTGCGCACACAAAGCAATACCGCAAAAACAATCCACCTACTGGTGACAAAGGCAAAAGTTGCGCCTCTAAAAATGCTAAGTCTACCACGACTTGAACTTTATGGCGCTCAGCTACTAGCAAAACTAGTTTTCATGGTGCAGACCCACTTAAACAAGGCGAAATACAAATTATATCTACGGTCCGATTCCAAAATAGTTCTAGCCCGTATACTATACATAGGTACATTTCTAATCGAACGTCACAAACCTAGTGCGATCAGCCACATGGCAACATGTAGCAAGTGATGACAATCCTGCCGATTTAGGTACAAGAGGGTGCATCTTGCCAGCACCATGCTCTGATGGAATGGCCCTTGTTATAACTCGATACAGATTTTGTGAAACCTTTCCTCTGGTGGGGGGAAATAAAAAGTCTTTCCTTGAGTGCGAAATCTTTCAATCTAATTTTTATTTAGTATTTTCAAGACTTATATATTATTTTAGAAAACTATCTTAAACAACTAAATATGTATATATGAGTGTATATATGAGTGTATGTACAGCGGCAAATTGTTTATGCTGCTTGATATGGGGTTCCCTGCCAACCACGAGCGGTTAAAAAACCAGTGAAACAGTAGCTAGAACAGTGGTCAGATTCCCATAGGCTGCGTGAAGACTTTAACCACTTTTCCCCTCACACGTACGTATACATGTGATCATACATCTCTGTTGCGCTCGTTCAGCAGTGTCATATAAAAAAGCTCTGATATCCCCAATCGACGGCTGATGCAGGGTTACATTTTTTTATTCCTACTTTTAAAATTTCAAACAAAACTTTTTAATTTTTACAATTTTTATTTTATTTTATTTTTCACATATTCACATAAAATTCACTATAATTTATATAAATAAAAATATATTTAATTAAAAAAAAAATTAATATCTGAAAACAGATTTATTAAAAAGAAACATTATTGATACCTGAAAATAAAAGACAAATATCTGAAAAAAGATTGAAGCAAAATAAATAACATACCTGAAAATAAATAATAATTACATTGAATTTGTAATATCTAAAAGAAAAAGAAAGATTAATTTTATAAAATGATAACAATATCTGAAAGAAAAGATTAATATTATCTGAAAAAATAAAATATATTAAATACAAATAGAATTTACTCCGCAAGCAAATTAAACATAGTGATAAAATCTGAAAAGAAAGAATAATTAAATAAAAATAATAATAACATCTGAAAGAAAAGATATGTAAATATTATATTGGATTGTGCAGGCCGCCTTAAACGCATAAAATACATACATATGTATGTACATATTTATTTGTGCGTATTATATTGGACTGCGCAGTCCAATTTTAAACAACACACAATTTTTTCACATACTTACTTAACAATTGATATTTGCTACTTCTGATGATATTGCTACTGCTGCTATTTCCAATTCATTCTGATTTCCAATGCTATAAAAACAAATGAAATAATTATTTGCAAATTAAAAAAAAATGCGTCTTTCAATCGTTTTTTTATTACCCTTTTTTGGGATTTTCTTTCGGCACTATTGACAATTATGTTCTCTCCTTCGCACTCATTCAAATAAATGAAGAAATGAAAGAAGCTTTTTTTCATCGCATTTACGTAAACAAAAAATAACCCGAAAATGTGCGTTGGTGTTAGTGTATAGAGAAAAAATGTCTAGTTATATTGGAATATTTGAGAAAAATGATTAGCAGTGATTGGCAGGGTTGTGTGTACAATTTTATACATGTGTGTGTGTGTTTAATCCCTGCCAACCACGGCTACCCGTTTGTGACAAATATTCCAATACAACTACACATTTTTTCTCTATACACTAACACCAACGCACATTTTCGGGTTACTTTTTGTTTACATAAATGCGATGAAAAAAAGTTTGTTTCATGTCTTGATTTATTTGAATGAGTGCGAAGAAGAAAACATAATTGTCAATAGTGACAATAGAAAATCCCAAAAAGGGTAATAAAAAAACTATTGAAAGACGCATGTCGTTCGTGATCGTACCATCGTAAAGGAGGCTCGTACAACAAGAAGGTAAGTAAATAAATTTTATGTAATTTTTTAACAATATTTTGAAATTAATTACTTCATTTATTTTTATAGCATTGGAAATCAGAACTGAATTGGAAGTAGCAGCAGCAGCTATATCATCAGAAGTGACAAATATCAATTGTTAAGTAAGTATGTGAAAAAGTGTGTGTACTTTGAAATTGGACTGCGCAGTCCAAGATAATACGCAAAAATAAATACATACATATATTTGTTTTATATTTAAAATGATCAAATAATATTTATTTTTTCTTTCAGAGGTGATTACACTGTCCAACAGCATTTTTGGAACAGAATAGCGACCCTATAATTCTGAAAGGGTATGTTGAGTAGATCATTTTTGTAGAACAAACTTATGGTCCAGCACGTCTGAGTTTTTTTTTACAGTGGGTCAAAGTTTTCATTTTTTGGTCGAAGGGAGCATTATACTATATGAAAAATATGTTGTAAGTCAATGTCTGAGAGAATTCTTATGGTCAGAGTTGTATTGTGGAATTGTATGAGGATTATTTTTGTGGAAGATCTTAACCCTCTAACTGGTTTCTTTATGGGTCAATTTGACCCTTTTTTCGAGAAAATCAAAAAATATCCTTTAAAAAAGGACATTTAAGGATTAAAATATTCTACGAAAATGTTTGGCGGAAAATTTCAGGGGGGGTCACCAAAGACACCATTGTTGTAAATAAAGCTCTTTACGATTGATCAAAAAATTATAATTTTGTTTTTTATAGTATGTACATATTTATTTTTTTGCTTCAGCAGTAGTAGGACAATGGATTAAAGATTAAACTTAATATGCTTTCCTGTATTTAGCTTGACGTGAATGTTCCGTTGTGTCAAGGTTTCTGTACAAGCCCCATACGTATTCAGCAAGCATTACACTTTGGGATTTCCCTTTGAATCTTTCTTCCAATACCTTTATATCCTGATGAAACCTTTCACCGTGTTCATCTGAAACCGCTCCAAGGTTTTCTTTAAAAAAATTGAGATGAGAGTGCAGAAAATGCAGCTTTAGTGACATCTTAACGCCAATATTGTTAAAACCGATTAGCATGCTTTCAATATTTTCTGCATAGTTTTGTGCTTTTGAGTTTCCAAGGAATTCTGATATAACCAGCTGCATAAAGTCAAATGCTGTCTTTTGCATATCCGACAGATGACCATAAAATTCTTCATCTTGTAATAATTTTCTTATATCGGATTCAACGAGCATTCCTAGAAAAGGTAGTTTATATTAAATGAAATAAATTGTTTCTTAAAACCGTATTTTACCTTCTTTTAATTTTGCTGCAGATAATCTGGGGAAAATTGTTTGAATGTGTTTGAAAGCATATCTTTGTGTATTTAAGCTTTTAATAAAATTTTTCACCACGCCCAACTTAATATGCAGCGGTGGAAGTATGACCTTATCTTTTGGGACAAGAGATTCATGGATTACATTTAAGTCACCAATAATATTTTCTTTACGTTCTTCGAAATATTTAATATGATAATGGCTGCTGGTAGCACGTGAATCCCATTTACAAAGACAGCACATATATTTTGTGTATCCTGTTTGAATTCCAGTCAATATTGCAATCATTTTGAAGTCTGCGCATACTTCCCATTTATATTTATAGTATTCAATTTTATTTAAGAGATTTGAAATATTTGCGTATGTTTCCTCCTTTTTTGTGGAATACGCAACCGGTATTGATGGATGCTGATTTCCATTGTGCAGTAAAACTGCTTTTAAGCTGTGTTTTGAACTATCTATAAATAGTCGCCAAGCGGAAGAGTCCATTGGAAGCTTTAGATATTTTAGAACCTCTTCAATACTGCAACAGTATACAAGTTCTTCTGATTTTTTAAAATAACTTTCCAAATCGGCGTGCCTTTTTCTTGGCGATGTAACTTTTACATCGGCTTTTATTAAATTCCTGTTTTTCAATCTGGAACATAATATTTCAGCTTTCTCTTTTGTTAGTCCTAAATCTCTTACAAGATCTTCAAAATAAGCTTGGTCTATCAAATTAGGACATATGTTTAAACCACCAGGAGGCAAGTAACTTATATCTGATATGTTTTGAACCGCCGCTGTTATTTCTGTATTGGCGTATGTCATATTGGCCGAAAATGTATGTGTAGGTGTTTGAGGCACCGGAACACCTTCACAGCACACTTCTGGTAAAATGACATTATTTGTTGCTTCGTATGTCATTATCGCGTAGTGCCTTTGGCTTCTACCAAATTTGTAATTTACGCAGAAATAGCATGTATCTGATTATTGATTTTCAAGTTCAATCCATGTAATAGGCGCAGAAAATGGCAGCGCCTTAGTACCGCCTTTGTACCAGGTCAAAAGACCACTTTCGCAAGTAGTACATACAGTTTTTGGTATCCAAGCTTCACATAAATATCGTATTCCAAAGAAAAGAAAATATGGTTCTTCAATTGTAGGGAATATCTTTCTTCTGCTTTGAAGGTGCGTAAAATGTCCACAAATAAAACAAAACCAATCTCTTAATTTGCAAACAGAATCCGCCATGCTTATTTAAGCTTTAATTGTTCTTTTTTTATATTAATTTTAGTAAAAATCTCACCTGCTGCTTAGTACTGCTTAGTAAGTCAATTATGCTTAATTTTATCACACCCGGTTTGTAAGTCACAGCTGACTAGACGCGAGAACTCAGTGTTTGGCCCGGCCGAACTTGACGACGTTTTCACCTACTTTGTATATGTTGGCGTGTAATTTTTTTTATCAATCGTAAAAAGCTTTATTTACAACAATGGTGTCTTTGGTGACCCCCCCTGAAATTTTCCGTCAAACATTTTCGTAGAATATTTTAATCCTTAAATGTCCTTTTTTAAAGGATATTTTTTGATTTTCTCGAAAAGAGGGTCAAATTGACCCATAAAGAAACCAGTTAGAGGGTTAAGATCTTCTACAAAAATAATAATCATACAATTCCACAATACAACTCTGACCATAAGAATTCTCTCAGACATTAACTTACAACATTTTTTTCATGTAGTATAATGATATTATCATTTTATAATATTAATCTTTGTTTTTCTTTTAGATAATTATTATTTATTTTCAGGTTTTATTACCTTTACTTTATTTTCAGGTATTTGTCTTTTACAATTTTTTCCACTCTTTTATTTTCAGATTTCAATAACCTTTATTTTATTTTCAGGTATTTGTCTTTTATAATATTTTTCCACTCTTTTATTTTCAGGTATTTGTCTTTTATAAAATTTTTTCACTCTTTTATTTTCAGGTTTTAATAACCTTTATTTTATTTTCAGGTATTTGGCTTCTATAATATTTTTCTACTCTTTTATTTTCAGGTATTTGTCTTTAATAATCTTTTTTCACTCTTTTATTTTCAGCTATTAATAATTATTTTCTTTAATTAATCTTTTTTCAGATGAAATTCATTTTGTAAATTAAATATTTTTTTATTTATGAGATGTTAGCAATATATTAATTATAATTTTATGTAAATATTTATTAAAATTAATAAAATTAATAAAAATTTTTCTTTGAAATTTTAATAAATTCTTAAAGTAGGAATTAAAAAATGCTACCCTGCATCAGCTGTTTAAAATACAACCCTGCGTCAGCTGTTTAAAATGCAACCCTGTATCAACCGTCGATTAGGGATATTAGAGCAGGACAGATATACTTTTTTATATGACACTGCTGAATGAGCGCAAGAGAAATGTACGATCACATGTATATGTACGTGTGAGGGGAAAATACGGTAAAATATTCGCTCGGCCTAAGACACACTCTATATGTTTACCCCCACGTTTACCACCATGTTACCCACTGATTATCAGGTTTTTTACCCGCTCATGGTTGGCAGGGTATATGACAACATACACACACGCACATGTATTGTATTGTACAGTTGAAAACAACCCCATGTGGTGTGCCATAACTATACATACATATTATATATAATTAGATAAGTAAGAACTCTAAAATAGTATATAAGGTTCACAATTTTAACACTACTACACTTATTTAGTTTTGCTTGGGACATCAAACAATATGGGTTAAGTCTAAAGTTGTATACTAAAAATTTGTTTCTTAGTTTTGCTTTTAATATTTTTCCATTATATTCATGTAAAATTGATATTAATTTGTATATTTCCGATGATTCACTTTGAACTGTTTATCCACAATTAATCCGCGTGTTTTTATCAAATTATATACATCTCTTAGTTGTGTATTGTTTTGTTGTCCAGATATTAACAACTTTGCTGGCAGTTTGTCTCTTATTAACATCAGTGTTGGGCTCAAAAGTGTTGGATTTATTCTTCCTTGATTTAAATCTATCAGCAAATCTATTACTTCATTTTGTATTTTTTCATATTCACTTTGTATATAATCAAATTATGATTATTGATAGTCCTGGTGTTAACGCATCTATTCCTTAATTGCATATAATGGACGCGAATTTAACGAAGCTTCTATTTGTGCTACAACTGTTGACATTTCTTCAAAAGTTAGCTTAGTGTCCCCAACTGCTTTTTTTTAATGGTACTTCATTCCCTTGACTTCTGCTTCCCACATTCCTCCAAAATGTGGGCCTGCCGGGGGAGAAAAATTCCAACATATTTGTCCATTCGCCAAAATCGATGATACTTATTTGTTATTTTTTACTGCATCTTTGAACTCCTTATCAATACATCTGCTGGCTCAAACAAAATTTGATCCATTATCGGAGTACATGTGAAAACTCTCTCCTTTTCTGGCAAAAAATCGTCTTAACGCTGCTAGAAAAGCTTCAGTTGATAAATCGCTTACAGCTTCTAGATGTAACGTTTTTGATGACAGACATACAAAAACTGCTACATATCTTTTGAATGATTTTTGCCCACGGCCTTTAGAACATCTCATCTGAAACGGCCCAGCATAGTCAACTCCGGCGTAGGTAAAAGGACTTGATGGTGACACTCTGAATTCTGGTAAATTGCCAATCATTTGTTTTGCTGCGACCTGATTGTATCTTATGCATTTGCAACATTTTCGTGTACAACTTTTGATTGCATTTTTCAACCCTACAATCATGTATTGTCTCCTTATTATTGCTCCTGTTAATCTGTTTCCACCACGTAGAGTGAAATTGTGGGTACCTTTAATTATCAGCGAACTCAAATAGGATTTGAATAGAATTATAGGATGTTTTTTGCAATACGGTAATTCTGCGTTTGTTAGTCGTCCTTCAGCTCTCATAATGCCATTTTTATCTAAAAATGGATTGAGGTTGACGATTTGACTATATATTGCTTGTGTGTACTCATTAACTTATTTACTTCATTAACTTATTTACTTCATCTTTAAATAACTGTTTCTGAGTTTGGCGAACGATTACACTTCTAGCTGATTGGAGTTCTTCTGCAGATAAGTTTACGGTTTGATAATTTCTTTGCTTTTTCCCAAACCGTAGTATATATGCCATAACCCTTTGTAGTTTCAACCAACTATTAAATTATCCACAAATTCTGTCTGATCCTTTTATGTTAACAATATTCTTGCTGAGTTGTTTATTTTGACTTCTGGACAGTGACTAACATGTAATTGAAGCCCTGCATCTCTCTTGGTAGTTCTTGGATATGCTTTGTGTCATCTTCTTCTATATCTTCATCAGTTGACATTTCTTCACGTTTCTAAAATCGTAAAATCGTTCCAAATTAGTTACCGCTGTCATTATTTTGCCGGTAACTTTTTCTTTAACTATGCCAAATAATAATAATTTGGTCGCTTGGCCAAGAACACCGAGATCTTTTTTAATTCCGCTTTCAATTATACTGCTGAATACATCTCTTCCAATTGCCATATCAATTCTGTCTGATTTGTTGAATAATGGATCAGCAAGGGTATAATTTTCCCATATTTTAAAGTAGTTATATGAAAGATCCGGTTGTGCGCTGGTTAAAATTGGTAAAACTACGGCATTTACCTTTTCTTTGTAATTACTTAAAATGCTTGGTATAATTTCAATCTGAATTGTAGTTTTGATTCACCTACCACAGCGTCACTTAAACCACATAGTTTTGTTTTTGTTTTCATCCTCGGCAGTTTTAATATCTGTGCTGTTTCTTCGGACATTGTGGTTGTTTGTGATCCTTGATCTATAATTCCGCGTAGCAATATATATTCTCCACCAGCTGTATTTGCTCTTATTTGAGCTGTAGCTAGTATAACTGCTTTTGAGCCATTTGTTGTGGGCATAGCTTTTTTGCTCTCTTCGGATTCAACATGTAAGGTGTCATGATGATTTCGAAAACATTTAGTACACTTGATGTTGCTGTTGCAAATTTCTCCCCAATTACGATTTAGGGACCTTTAGCAGACTTTGATATTTTACATATTTTCGCCTATCATCAAGATTTTGAATCTTCTGCATTGCAGTAAAGTGTGACCTATAGTTTTACAATAGGAACACATCTGCTTGATTGGCTGTCTTGTATTATTCAAGCTATTATTGACCTTGAACATATGTTGTTTACGATTTCTACTAAGATGTTCTTTATCAGCCTTTGCTTTCAATGTTCGAAAGTGTTGATGCAAAAAATCTCTGATGTCCGATAATTGTTGAGTTTCTCTCGTCTTTGTTTGCTCATATAATTTCAGTCCTTCTTTGTCTAACTTCCGGACAATTACACGCGCAATAAATGGATCAGCTTGTTCAATGCTTATTCCCAGTGACTTTATTGCGTTAAGACACTCATTTGCTGTATCTAATAGTTGTATCACGCTTTCAGCAGACTTTAGCAGACTCCATGCGGATTCATAATTTTTTTTTGAAATTTGTAGGTACTGTATTAATCGCGGAGCTTCGCCTTTTAAGCAGAGACGAAGGCGCAATTATTTTTCTGTGCTCGGCAACTACTCGTTATTGTTTACCATATCTTGGAACACGTTATAAAAATTTGACCATTTTTTAATATCGCCCAGAATGTTAGAATTTTTAATTTTGCTAATTCCAAGTTAGGGCGATAAGACATTTTAGGCTCTTCTTTTTTAAATTGTGAAGCTCTTTGTAATATTTGTCATTAATTTTTTTCAAATATACATATCTTCAATTTCTTCATTGAAATCTAATTTGCTTTTTGGATTTTGTATATCAATGAATAAAAAGTTTAATCACTTTATTTGATCGTTGTCGATCACTTAGGTCTTCCATTTTTCTTCTGAGGTTTTCAATTTTCTTCATGAACATGGAAGTTTTTCGATCTGGACTATTGTATCGTATTTGAACTGCTTCAATTTGCTTATCTAATTCGATTAAAGGTTTGTCTTCTGCAATACTTATCTTTAATGCATTGATTGCAATTGCAATTTTAGTCATAGTGTTATTGTATACATATATTCCTCTTGAAGTAATCTTCTTCTCCAATGCCGTCTGGCATTAGCTTTTCTTGGTTGCCATCGAACTCTTTTTGGTACTTTCCACGAGTTTTAATGCTTTTACCTTTTGTCTTGTTTTCCTTAATGCCCTTCCTGAAATATTGTTGAACGTGTACAACACTTTATCGGCTAAATCTGCCTGGGCATCCAAAATTTTCTTCCTGTTTATACCCATTTTGAGAATTTTTTGTAACACTTCTTCTTTGTACTGGTTAACTGCATGTTATTATCCAAAGAAATCGTTGATTTTGTAGTTCTAAACCCATTTCTAGACACGAAAGGTCTGCTTTGTGTCAGTGATCGACTTGTTAATTCAAGCCTAACATACAACAAACGGCACCTCTCACCACCACAGGTGTCGGTTTTGTTGCGCCTTTTCAAATAAGCGCGTTCATGCTACGATCACCCACTCTCATGAAAGGCCATGTGCTTGGCTTAGTATGTTTCACGACAAAGGCAGTACACCTTGACCTATTCACTAATCTGAGGACGGAGGCTTTTCTGGCGGCATTTGTTCACTTCGCCGCTCGACGTAACTTCCCATCAAGAGTCATGAGCAATAATGGCACAACATTCATTGAAGCTCAACGAGCTACAGAAAAACAGTTTGTAGATTTATTTAAACAAGTGTCATCTGACATCGTACAAAAGTATGCCTCCAAGGGATCAATTTATACCTTCAAGCGCTCCTCATATGGGTGGTTTTTGGGAATCAGCTGTAAAAATCGTCAAATCTCCGATTTCATAGCCCTAACTCCAGGTCAGTTTTTAAAAGCAGCACCCATAGTGGCCACACCTGAGCTAGGCGTGGAGTAGCTATCCTTATTAAATAGATAGTTTCCCATTGATCCATCATAATTTCAGTCTCCGATGGTAAGAAGACTATATACAGGACCTCCACAAGAGATGCCGATGGATTATCGGATCAATGTTTTTGAAAATTCTAACTACCAATAACCCCTTAAATTATGGAGGGAACACTTCTCCAGCCTACTGAATGGCAGTGAACGTCCAACGCCAGGAGAAGGCGAACCCCATTCCCCAATCGATGACGATGGAGCAGACGTTCCATTGCCCGACCATTAAGAAATTCGAATAGCAATTACCCGCCTGAAGAACAACAAAGCGGTGGGTGTCGATGGATGGCCGGCCGAGCTATTCAAACACGGCAGCGAAGAACTGATAATTAGCATGCATTAGATTCTTTGTAAAATATGGTCAGACGAAAGCATGCCCATTGAAATTGACTACAATCTACAAAAAGTTAGACTCCACAATCCGCTCCAACTACCGTGGGATAAGCCTCCTCAATATCGTCTATAAGGCTATATCGAGCATAATGTGTGAAAGATTAAGGCCCACCGTTAATTACTGATTGGATCTTATCAGTGTGGCTTTAGACCTGGCAAAGCAACAACCGACCAAATATTCACCATCCGCCAAATCTTGGAAAAGACGCGTGAAAGGAGAATCGACATTTTATTAATTTGGTATCCCCGCAAAACTAATACGGCTGTGTAAGCTGACGTTGAGCAACACCAAAAGCTCCGCCAGGATCGGGAAGAACCTCTCCGAGACGTTCGGTACCAAACGAGGTTTCGGACAAGGCGACTCTCTATCGTGCGGCTTCTTCAATCTACAGCTGGATAAGATAATTCGAGCTGCAGAACTTTATCGAGCAGGTACAATCTAGACAATAAGAGTGTACAACTGCTGGCGTATTCCGATGATATTGATACCATCGGCCTCAATACCAGCGCCGTTAGTTCTGCTTTCTCCAGACTGGACAAGTAAGCAAATCAAATGTGTCTGGGCAAAAAAAAATGGGTCGGCGCGACATAGCTCTCACGTCACTGTTGACTGTCATAACATTGAAGTCGTAGATAATTTCGTCTATCTTGAAACCAGCGTACACACTACCAGCAATGTCAACCTGGAAATCCAACGCAGGATAACTATTTCCAACAGGTGCTATTTCGGACTGCGTAGGCAATTAAGAAGCAGAGTCCTCTCTCGACAAACAAAAACCAAAATCTATAAGTCACACAAAATTCCCGTCCTGCTATATTGGGCAGTGGTTCATACAATGACAACAACTGATGAGTCGACGTTGCGAGTTTTCAAGAGAAAAGTTTCGCGAAAGATTTATGGTACTCTCCGGGTTGGCCACGGCGAATATCGCATTAGATGGAACGATGAGCTGTATGAGCTATATGATGACATTGACATAGTTCAGCGAATTAAAAGACAGCGGCTACGCTGGCTAGCTGTTGTCCGAATGGACGAAAACACCCCAACTGTGAAATTATTCGACGCAGTACCCGCTCGAGGAAGCAGAGGAAGATGAAGACCACCACTCCGTTGGAAGGACCAAGTGGAGAAGGACCTGGTTTCGCTTGGAATATCCAATAGTAGCGAAAAGAAGAAACCACTGGCGCGCTGTTGTTAACTCGGCTATAATCGCGTAAGCGGTGTCTACACCAGTAAAGAAGAAGATGAACATTTGTTATAAATGTATTTATGTAGTAATCTAATATCCCGTTTACAAATTTGAAAATTCAAACCAACCATTTCTCCAAGTCAGGCATTTTGAAAAAAAATTGAATATAAGCTGACTGTTTCCGCCCGCATTGCCAACACACTTTGTTTTTAAGCAATAATATGATATAAGCTAAGAGCGTTTTATTTGTCCATGATTTAGCTTTTGTGATGGTCAAATAAAACACGGCTTATAATTTTAATATTGATAACAGTAGCAAAGGCAGATATTGTGGACTTTACGAGAGAAAATTACGCATTAATACAGGACGGAAATGTAGGTTTATATAATGACTATGGGGAAGTGCTTCATATAACTCATTTAACATATTTTGGAGAGATAATAACTTCATATACAAATTATTATTATGGTAAAATGAGGTATAATAACTTAGAAGAAGTTAACAGTGATGTATTTGATATAATAAAATTAGAAGAGCAAACAGAAATAGAACTTATAGAGACTTTGTTAAGACAATTACAAAAAACCAATACTAGACACAAAAGAGGAATAAATGAGTTAGGTACATTATGAAAATGGTTAGCAGGTATGCCAGACCATGACGATCTAGTGTTAACAAATAATAAATTGAACGAACTAATTGAACAATTGACGACAATCTCAAAACTTTATAAAATCATTACTCAATTGATAGAAACGGTAGAAAGTATACAGGATAAGGCAGATGTTGAACTGATAATAAAACGAGGAAATAAATTTTTAATGGTGGAATTGCAAAACTTTTAATACAGTAACAATGGAGAAAACAGGAACTTTAAGTCCGTCAATTTTGCATTTGGACAAAACTGAAAATTTAGCCAAAAATTAGAATGGAATACTTATAACGACTGACATAGTGGATATTTCCACATTTAAAACTTTAAAAAATAAAGATTTAATTGTTATTTATCTAAAAAACCCAAAACTTATCTTGTGCTATGTTCGGACCGACATTGTAAACATTTTGAAAACACATTTGTATGTTGTGGAATGTAAGTCGTTCGGACCGACAATGTGTGTTTTCGATGAGTTTTCACTGACAACTATCAATACGGGGATTCTCTTGCTCTTTCAAGATGACACAAAATGCAAAAATCCTATACCGAAATATGCAAGGCCAAGAGAGCACCTATTGCCAATCCAGTGATATATGACGGCACGAAAATAAACATGGGTTTTGGTCTGACATACACCATTTACAGCCATTGCAAATAAATTTTTGCGTGTGTTTGTTGTGCCGTTGCACCGAGAAAAAAATCAGCAATTGGTGCACCGAGCAAGGGTTTTGCAAGAACAAGAGAATCCCCTTAACAGTGAGCAGCTGTATTTGTAAATGGAATGTAAACAAATATCAAGTGAAAATTTAGGGCCGGGAAAATATGTCTTCCAAAAAAATCGATTAAACTAGAGCAGTCACCGATTATAATGAGTGGAATTTAAGTTTTCAAGTAGTTTTCAGCGAAAACTGTTTTTTCGTTTGACAGATTTTACATGGACGAAAACACAAGTTTTCGTGCGAAAACCAGTTTTTCCCACGAAAACATGTTTTCGTTGTCGGTCCGAACATAGTATTGGATTGTAAATTTTATGAAATAAGAGCAATTGCTCAAATAGATGGTTAGTTAATCCTAGGTAAAGAGATTGCAAAATGTACTGAAAAATACTTTAATGTAAATAATTGTGAAAAGAATTGGTGAATTTTAATTGTAAAATTGAAAATACAAATACTTGTTAATCAGGAATTTTAGCTGGTAAAAAAGCCAAATTGAAAAATATTCGGGAAGAAAAAAAGAAATAGATGTAATTAAAGAAGGTGCTATAATAGTTTTAGGAAACCATACTATTGATGGTCAATCGGTAAATGGAGTTTACCTTGTTACATTTAGAAATCAAACAAATATTGATAACATATCTTATTAAATTACCGATTGAAAAATTTGGGAATATGTTAAAACTATAGATTTTAATAATTTTGAAATTATTAAATATAAATAATCTGAGGATTTTGATTTAAAATTTTATTAATTCAGTAGAAAATGGCATAAAATCACATCCTAGCCATTGGATTTTTATAATTATCACACTTATAATTATAATAGTAAACGTAGTTTTTAAACTGTTTAAATTAATTGTAAATTGGAAAGAAAATAGAAATTCAAGAATGCAAGAAGAAATGTTCAATAAATCTTTGAAATTGATAACTTGACACATCTAATGACAGAATCGGGGCGATTATATTAAAAAAGGGGGGTGTTGACAATGCCCTTAGCTCAATAGCATAATGGGTAATATAAACAAAACTGTAATAAGCAATCCGTAAAGCTTGAAATGAATTAATAAGAAATAAATAAAGTTGAGTCGGCCTCAACACCCGCGCCGTTAGTTCTGCTTTCTCCAGACTGAAAAAGGAAGCAAAATAAATGGGTCTGGCAGTGAACGAGGGCAAGACGAAATATCTCCTGTCATCAAACAAACAGTCGTCGCACTCGCCGCTTGGTTCTCATGTCACTGTTGACAGTCATAACTTTGTAGCCGTAGATAATTTCGTCTATCTTGAAACCTGCGTAAACACCACCAACAATGTCAGCTTGGAAATCCAACGCAGGATAACTCTTGCCAACAGGTGCTACTTCGGACTGAGTAGGCAATTAAAAAGTAAAGTCCTCTCTCGACGAACAAAAGCCAAACTCTATAAGTCGCTCATAATTCCCGTCATGCTATATGGCGCAGAGGCTTGGACGATGACAATAACTGATGAGTCGTCGTTGCGAGTTTTATGGTCCTTTGCGCGTTGGCCACGGCGAATATCGCATTCGATGGAACGATGAGCTGTACGAGATATACGACGACATTGACATAGTTCAGCGAATTAAAAGACAGCGGCTACGCTGGCGAGGTCATGTTGTCCGGATGGACGAAAACACTAAAGCTCTGAAAGTATTCGACGCAGTACCTTCCGGGGGAAGCAGAGGAGGAGGAAAACCTCCAATCCGTTGAAAGGACCAAGTGGAGAAGGACCTGGCTTCGCTTGGGATATCCAAATGGCGCCACGTAGCGAAAAGAAGAAACGACTGGCGCGCTGTTGTTAACTCGGCTATAATCCCGTAAGCGATGTCTTCGCCAGTAAAGAAGAAGATTTCAAATATTTTTAATATTGTCTATTTCATTTAAAACTACTTCATCTAATGATAAGGTCAGCTTAGTATTATTATAAATAAATGTGGGTAATTTAACGTTTTGTCGTAATTGGAAAAAATTACATTATTTATTTCAATTTTAGAATTACTAGAGATTACTAAATTGTATTTATTTAATGCTGCATTTCATTCATCACAATTATTTATTTATTTTTCATCTGTTATTTATCTTTTATTGGAGAATAACTCCAAGATCGAGTTCTTTTATTTCTTTTTTAATATGCTTTTATTAGCTTCACTTGTATGTATGTATGTATGTATGTTTGTAACTATTTAAGTGGTACTGAAACCTAGAATATTTGAGCGACACTGTAGAAGGGCGATAGTAAGTTTAAGCAGCTCACCAAAAATATGCGTTTAAAAGTATGCAGCATCTATATAAAACGAGTTTTGGTGACATTTGAAAAGCATATGTATATACTGAAATATATGTATGTACATCCCTAAAGAAAGTATACTTTATATAGATATATGTGTATATAACCGCGCACCAGAAAAAATAATATCAAATAATGCAAGACATTTGACTTTTAGGTAATAAAAAAATTAATACTTATAATAGAATCTTTGTAGTAAAAAAATTCAGATACTAGTTTTCAAAAGGCCTCCGAAAAGCAACTGCAATAGAAAACTCCTTCTTTTAAACTTTGGCTGTCACGTCAATGCGAGCTTTTCAAAAATTGTCAACGAATCTAATTGCGGAGAATATGATTTAAGCTATAGTCAATCGGTTAAATTTTACAATATTGGTAAATCTCACAAAAGATAAAATAGATCCTTTCAATATAAAATAAGAATTCGTAAATTTAAAATACACAAAGAAATATTCTACCTACCTAATATTTGAACCCCTCTACCTGAAAAAATGGAAAATGAGACCCACCCACCTGCCTAGTTAACCTACTTTCCGGGTCGAAAACTTGAATTATAGGTGCTAGTCAAGAACAATGGAAATGGATTAATCCAACTTTTTGCCGTTACTTTTTTAGTTCCCGTGGGACACCATAAATACCATTATCGTTTAGTTATCGATTTACTTAACCAATACTATATAGTCATACTAAGAAATTTAAAATAAATATAGTTTAAAAAAACTAAAAAACGCGCTTTTAAAGCATATCAAACTAAAAAGTGAAAAATAATTAAGATTGATTTTGCTTATGTTTGAGCACAAGGAAGGTTTAGTTTTTGAATAGTTTCAACTTTCATTGCATTAGGTTTAATTCTTTCTGGGGTCAAAGTGGGGCCAAGATATTGACTTTGTTTGCAAAAAAAAAAGTACATTTGTCTATTTGGTTTTTAAGGCTGGACTCCCTTAATTTGTTAAAAATTTGTTTTATGCTGTTTATTTGCTCTTCTATGGAAGCGCTAAAAATAAGTATATCATAGAGATATACAACGAATATCTTGTTGATATATTCCCTAAGTACCGAGTTACTCAAACGTTGAAAGGAGGAAGGAGAATTCTACAAACCAAATGGTATAGCGATGTATTCATAATGCTCGAAAGGGCGGTCTTCTTCCGATCGTTTTTGACCATTAGAACTTGATGAAATCCCTTAGCTTAATCTGTTGTTGAAAAATAGTAAGCTTTTACTAATTTGTCTAATATATTTTCTATATTAGGAATAGGAAATTTATCATCGACTGTGATTTCAGTCAGATTTCTATAATCTACAACTATACGCCATTTTTACCCCCTGAATTATTTGATTTTTTTGGGACTATCAAGATTGGAGAGTTATAGGGGGATCAATTTTCTTTGATAATCTTTTGCTGTAACATTTCATTCACTTGCTTTTCAATTTCCTCTTCGTGTACCTTTGGGTACCTTTATATTGTAGAATTTACAGTTTTATTTGTTTTTGTTTGGCTAAATGAGCTTCTGACCCCCTCCTAACATAACACCTCTACACCGCTTACATTATACCCACCACCTCTTCACCCCACACTACACGCACCAACTCAACTCATCGGCATCATACAAACCATCACCATCTATACCATACCTTTCACACCACACGCATGAGGACACCAAACATAGTTAACTAAAGGGACTGACGGACGGCGCCTGGCCTCTTTTGTTCTCTATCCGTGCGCATACACGTTTTAACATCGCGATCGCCGATCAAACATACATATATTTCTTTTTCCAAACCCTGTTTTGTGAATTCATCACCGAGTCAAAAAGATGATGGTATAAAATCACAAAAGTAAATTTGCGGTTCTGACCAAAATTCCGGTCGAAGTGTTTTCGGTATTCGGTTTATTTTCTGGTAAAAACCGAAAAACCAAACTGCTAACAAAGCAGTGTGGTACTGTATATAGCGGATTATTGATTGACACAAAACCTATCTCAAAAAACAATAATATATTCAAGTATTTACTTGTAGAAATTTCCAGCAATACCCCTTACACTTATTCAAATTGCTTAAAATAAGCTACGGCAATCGTAAGCAAAAATAAAAATAAAATCATATGTTAAGGTAACATCTTTTACATACATACATATATTGTCGCATATTACATATTTATAACATACAAAGAGCATAACTTGCTCATTTACTACCTTAATCAATTTAATACGCACGTTTTTAACCATTATAAAGTCTGTATATTTAACAAATGTCTATACATATGTACATACGTCTGAAATTAAAAGATCTTTCTTTCTTTTCGCGGCTTCTTGTCACTGCGAACATAGTATACACAAGTTAACGACAGCCTCCGCTTAACAACCTTATCGTAACTGTAAATAAAATTGAATCTTTGCACTTTGCAATTACACTGTCTCATTAATTAAAAATCTTAATTAACGTTTTGATTATTTAAGAATTCGATATGCTTTTTCCATTCTGAATCCAATAATCCATTCTTATTAAAACAATATCGCTCGCCCTCACAAGAAGGCATAACAATAACAATTGTAAAAAAACAGAACGCTTAACGTTCTGCTGGAATATACTGTAACAGCTAATATTGTAATTAATTCTTTGTTCTAGATTCAATTAAGCTGATGCTTATACTTCAGCTTTAGCTTTAAGATAATAAGCCCAGAATGTATAAATATTACTATTTGAGAAATAAAGATTTGATTTGTATCTGACAATCCACGGGAACCACACGTGTTCTTATTTCATTCGCGAGTTCGCGGATGTAAAATAAATCTTTATATTTTTTTACAATTCCCTCGTCAAGGGAATTAATTGGCGCCCAACGTGGGGCACGAGTTCAAAAAGTGCCTACTAAAGTAAAAAAAAAAAATAATAATAAAAAGTGAAAAATAGTTTAACACGAAGTCAAAAGTGCAAAATGAAGTAAAAATTGTCTTAGAAAGAAATAATTTGCACGAAGTAAAAAGTGCCTGCTAAAGTAAAAAGCAATAGTTTGGCACGAATTCAAAAAAGTGCCTAAAAACAAGAAAATTTTTTTAAATAATTTATTAGAAAAATAACAGTGACCAAAAAAGTGTAAGTGAAAAAGCTTTCACTAAAAAAATAACAAAAGTAACTGTGTGTTAATAACCAAGCAAAATCCGAAATAAAGTGAGTAAGAACAAGCGACGAAGTGACAATCGCAGGATAATAAAACCAAGAAATTTAAAAAAATTTTCGTTAAAATAATTGATTTAAAAACCAATAATTAAAACAATTCAAGAAATAAAAAATGTATAAATAATTGATTTAAAAATCAATAACTAAAATAATTAATTAAAACATAATTAATCAACAAAATACAGAATTACAAAAACAGAAAGAGTAACTTAAATCACAAAAATACAAATATTTTATAAAACAACATCATCACCAAAGGCAACTATTGCATCATCAGCAGAGGTGTCAACAGCGGCAGCAGTAATTATAAAGGACTAGCGGTAACAACAGCATCTTTAACGGGAATTATAACAGAGACAGCGATTTTAATTTAACTATATTTAGAATTTATATTAGAAATGGGAAATAGCCCAAGTATTAAATATTAAAAACTGTCATATAGCGTCTTTTGTAAGGGCGACCATGATACTAGGGATGTCCTAAACTCAAAAAACAATAAAACTAAAGACTATAACTAATGGTTTGTACAAAACATAAATTATATAATTAAAAGCTCTGATTCGCCATCCTCGGGGGGACCCTCCAGCTCATAACAATTTAAAATTATCTGCGATTCACCGCCCAAGGGAACAGAGAATTATAAAAACAACTAATCCAACCAATACATTTTTTTAATGAAGCAATAATTAAAGGCTCGACCAGCCATATAACAAAAATATATTGAAACCGAGATTCACCACCGCAAGGGGGACCCCCGGTTTATAATAAAGCTTAATTCTGCGATTCTGAACTCCAGACCCTCCAGAATAAAAAATCACCTCTTCCTAGAAGGGATAAAATAAAAATAATTAACAAAAAAGACCAGAAACTGCAAATTAGACAAAATGGCTAACGGTGACGCTTTGACCGTAGACCTAATAACTCGCCTCATTGCTGACAGCAATATAGCACTACGTGAGGAAGTAGAGCAATTACGCTCACAAATAGTAGTCAAAACCAATACTGCAACCGATTTTTTAATACAGATAATAGAGGATACTAAAGCCTGTCAAGAATCGTTAGACGTAGTTAAATCCGTACTTGAATTTACTGGCTATGAGCCTATACGTGGGGGACAGTAGAAAATACTTTGTTGCTCTCACAATGCTTAGAAATAAAATAACGCATGACGCAAACGATGCGTTAACTAACCATGGAACAGTCCTCAATTTCGATGCAATTCTATCCCGTTTAGACTTTGCATATGCGGAGAAACGTCCAATATACATAATTGAACAAGAACTAAACATCTTAAGGCAGGGTGCAATATCGGTTGTAGAGTATTACAACCTCGTCAATAAAAAATTGACGCTATTAATAAACAAAACAATCATGACAAACGGAAATAACGCAGACCTGACAAAAGAATTAAACAAAAAGAATAGGGAACATGCCTTAAGAATTTTTATAACAGGACTAAACACCCCACTAAGAGACATAATATCCTCTCTAACCCCACAAGATTTACCTGACGCTTTCGCAAAAGCTCAGGAACTCGAATCAAATAATCAAAGAGCCCGGTTTGCACAAAATGCATGTATGATAGAAACAAATCAAAGCCAATGTATACACAATAATTTAAGATTTCCTCAAAGGAACAACCCTCCCAATAACAATATACATTATAATTTTCTGAAACCAACTCCTATGGATATAGATCCATCTGTATCCAGACTTTATAATAGAGATTTTAATATGAGAGGACAACAAGGCCGTAGCAATTTCAATCAAAATATAAAACCTATACAGAATCCAATGTGGTTTACGTGAGTACCTGCCTGCGAAGGCTTAATCCCACGGTGTTTTCTAGAAACACGTAGATCAGTATAATGCGCCGATCAACGCCCCAAGGCATAAGTGCATGCTCAACACTATACCATGAGAGTACCAAAGCATGAGTGCCGCCCCGTCACTTATGCCTTGGTACCAATCGGTTCGGGTGAAAACCAAAGGAAACACCCTAGCCACCTTGGTCGGGTTCGAGGCCCATCTAAAACCTCTGCCGTACTTTGGGTCCGGCACCCGGCCGCAGTGCGACTCCACATTGGACAAAAGCCCTTCCTGCATTTAGGTTTCAACCACAGCCACCACGAATCTCCCCAAAGGGCCAAGACTCAATGAGCAGATTGGAGTTACCTCCAAGGGCAAACTGCTCCCCGTGGTACCATGTTTTAGTCTTTGGTGTGACCTGTAGATCACAAGTGTTACCTGTGACCTACTGCCAGTCGGGGACCCTAAGAACTCCTAGGAATTCCTAAGGACCCGGCTGTATGATGTGTTATGTGTCATATTATTTTTATTTTGTGTTTGTTATACAATTGCAAACCCATCTAAAGCATATGATATCACTTCAATATAGCACTTTTCCGACATATCTAACTATGCTGACATTCTAATTAACCAGACATACAAATGTTAGACATAGTGCATTTGGATTTTAGTCGCCTCTTACGACAGGCATACCTTACCGCGGGAATATTCTTATCCCCCTCCCCGCAGGGGGATAAAACCTATACAAACCGATGCAAACTTTCAGGCCAATAGGGGACAAAATCAGGATGCACATGGGGTAAAGCAGCATAGAGAAAGTAATTATAGCTTTCGCCCGCAAGAGAAAAGTCAAAGAATAAATAATATGTATGAGAGCCATTTTATAGGGGAAGAGGGGACGAACTCGCCTATCTCAAATTACATGATTTCAAATTAAATAAAAACTTAAAAACTCTAATCGATACGGGAGCAACTTCATGCTACATTAAGCCTGGGGTTTACAATAATAAAAACGAATTAGCCATTTACAAGCGCATAAAAACCGTGAATGGCTATTCCATTATTAATTTTTACCAAATAATAACCATATTTGGAGTCGAAGAAATCTTCTATGAAATTGAGGGATTAGAATCGGATCTCCTTTTGGGATACAATTTCCTTAAAAAGATTGATGCACTTATCGATGTGTCCAATGGGAAAATTAATTATAGGGTAAGGAATAAAATGAATAAAATGAAAAATGAAATCAGAAGTATGAACATTTATTTTGAAAACAAAACTAAGGAACAAGAAGCTTCCAAAAAACTAGCCGAGAAAAGTACCGGTAATAATAAAAATGAAAGAAATATTAAAACTGTGAAATATTATATTAAAAAAATTTATTTTTGGACAAAAATATCCTAAAACGCCAGCTGACGATTTATACCAGCATAATGAAAAAATAATTATAAAGAAATTATTGTGGAACGAAAAAGTTCTACAAAGCCAGCCGAATATTTTACCGGCAATATTTTATTTAAAAAAATTTTTTTGGGACAAAAGGGTCCTCAAATGCCAGCTGAAGATTTATACCAGCAGAATGAAAATAGTAATTATAAAGAAAATATTGTGGAACGGAAATGTTCTACAACGCCAGCCGATGAATTTGCCGGCAACATAAATGATAACTATTCGACATTGGGTGAAAGAGGCTCAGAAATTAATAACGATAATGATTATTGTTCGGAAAAGAATTCCGAAATGTTAAATACTGAAAATCAGGATGAAAAATTAACTGAACTTAAAACAAAAATTAAAGAAAAAATTTCTCAAGTACATTCAAATATCAATACAAACTTTCCCTTCATGACAAATGTAAAAGCGGAAATAAGAATGAAAAATGAGGATCCGACATGGAGCAGACAATATCCATATCCCTTATCTGTAAACTCATTTGTTAATGAAGAAATAAATAAAATGATTAACGATAATATAATAAGACCAAGTAAAAGTCAATATAACTTATGAATTTGGGTGGTACCAAAAAAGGGTACAAATGATAATGGAACACCAAAACTTAGAATGGTAATTGACTACAAAAAAAAAATAAATGAGCATACAATTTCTGACCGTTATCCGATTCCGGATACAAATGTAATACTATATAATCTAGGCAAAGCAAAATATTTTTCAACCATTGATCTAGAATCAGGATTTCATAAAATTTTAATGACAGAAAATGATATTGAGAAAACAGCTTTTTCCGTTAATAATGGAAATATGAATTTTTGAGGATGTCTTTTGGGTTAAAAAATGCCCCTAGAATTTTTCAGAGAGCAACGGATGATATATTGCGAGATCATATAGGAAAAATCTGTCACGTTTATATGGATGATATAATTATTTTTTCGAAAAATGTAACTCAACACTTAAAGGATTTGGAAACAATTAGAAAAATATTGAAAAATGCTAATATGAAAATTTCATTAGAAAAATCAAAATTTCTCGCGGAAGAAATAGAGTTTTTGGGTTATATAGTAGCTCAAAATGACATAAAAACAGACCCAAATAAAATAAAATTAATCTTAAAATATGCGAGCATTAAGAGGGTTCTTGGGACTTGCAGGATATTATCGTAAGTTTGTTAAAGACTATGCTGCGGCAGCCAAACCTTTGACAAAATACATATCAGGAGAAAACGGTAGGATTTCTAAAAATATAGTAAATCAAAAAAATTTTAAATAACTCTAGATGAGGAAGGAATATCGGTATTGAATAAACTAAAAAAACTATTGGCTTCAGAAATGGAATTGATACAGCCAGAATACTCAAAAACATTTGTATTAACTACCGATGCATCTAACGTTGCAATGGGTGCGGTACTATCGCAAGGGTGTAACCAATAACCTTCATTTCAAAAACTCTTAATAAAACAGAAAGAAATTATGCAACTAATCAAAAAAAGCTTTATGCCATTGTTTAGGCATTAAAAAATCTACGAAATTACCTCTATGGTGTAACCAGTTTGAAAATACATACTGATCACCAACCATTAACATTTGCTTTATCACGCTGCAATCCTAATCCAAAAATTAAAAGATGGCACGCAATTATAGAAGAATTTTCCCCAAAATTTGTATACCAACCCAGTAAATCCAATATTCACGCGTCTTGAATTATATAACATTTCCGATGATTCCCAGAGTCAGGAATCCCAACATTCAGCACAGAGTAGTGAAAGTGTTCAAATACAAAAACCCAAATAATATTGTGTAAGAACAGATTTACGGTCCATGAGTTAATTGAAACCGAAACAAAGGGCATTTAATAGAGTTTGATACGGTAGAAAATTTATTAACAATTTGAAAGAATATATTCAGCCAAAGCTAGTGACGGGGATTCATTGTACGGTTGAAGATTTGCATGAAGTCCAAGAAACTCTCAAACAAACTTTTCAGAACAAATTTGTATTTACAAAACTTTTTCCAATGGATATTATTAATAGAGAAGATCAGTCCGGATTAATCGAACAAACCCATAATAGAGCTCATCGAAGCTATAATGAAAATGTTAAACAAAAAGAAAAATTATATTACTGGCCAGAAATGAGAAAAAGAATGAAAGAATATGTTCGAAATTGTATGATATGCAATAAAAATAAATATGATCGCCATCCCAAGAAAATTCCAATAGGCAAAGCCCCAATCCCAGAAAAAGAAGGGGAACAACTTCATTTAGACATTTTCTATGCACAGAAACTAAAATTTATCACATGTGTATACGCTTATTCAAAATTTTTAATACTAAAACATATAGAAGATAAATCAAATATAGAAGAAAAGGTTTAAGAATTGCTTCAAAGTTTCACAGATGTAAAACAAATTACTTCAGACAATGAACCAAGCTTTACCACACCAACATTTAAGTCCTTAATGCATAGGTTAAATATTAAAATTTATTTTTGTAATCCACGTCACAGTATAACTAGCAAGTTGAAAGAGTCCATTCAACAGTAATTGAAATAGCCAGATGTGTAAAAGAAGAATACAATATTGTCAGTAATTTAGAAACAATACTTAGAGCAGCGCAAACATACAATACAACAATACAATCAGTAACGAATTTTAAACCAAATGAAGTACTTTATAATGAAATGAACCATGAAAATTTGCCAACAACTTTAAAGCAAGCACAGGAGAAAATTCTAACGTTTCATAATAAACATAGATCAGATAAGCAATATCATCCCGGCCAATTAATTTACGAGAAAATATACAACCTAGATATAAAAAACAGCAAGTTAAGGAAAATTTAGAGAATAAAATAATAATTAATAATAGAAATAGAGTTATTCATAAAGATAATATAAAATCTTAATTATTAAAGGTTTCCAATATGATCATTTAAATTTTAATTGCACTAATCAGCTCTGCAACCGCTGATGTTATAGACTATACTCGACAAGACTACGTACTTATCGAAAATGGAGATGTTTCCATTTATGAGGAATACGGGGACCTGTTTCACATTACTAATTTATCTTATTTTGAAAATATAATAGTAGACGAAAATAGAAATTTTTTCCAGTAATAACGAAAAAATCACGACAGCCTAGAAATTATTACACCGGAAACAGAATCTGAAATTTTGATAATTAAATCTTTATTAGAACAATTAAAACAAACCCATTTTAGGCAAAAAAGAGCAGACCATGACGACTTTGTAAAAATTAATGACAAATTAGACGAACTGGTAATAAATAACAATAAACAATTCACAATAAATTCAGAAATTTTGAAAGTAATAACAGAATTAACTGACACAGTAAATAATATTAAAGGTGAAAAGAAAACGAAATCAATATGTTTTACATGAACTGCAAAATTTAATAAATGCAATAACTTTTGGTAAAATTGGAATTTTAAATCCAACAATTTTACATTTTGATGAACTAAAAAATATAACCTATTACCAATACAGTATAATGACCATAACAGATTTAATGGACATTTCTAAATTTAAAATAGCCCAAAAAGGAGACATAATTATAATTTATATAAAATACTCTGAAATAGAACTAACATGTAAGTACTATGATGTAAGAGCCATAGCTCAATTAGATGGTAAGCATATTATTGACCAGAACATAATATATTGTAATAATAAATTTTTTAATGTTCACAATTATAAAACAGAAATTTCAAATATAAAATAAAAAAAAACTTACAAATTGAAGAAATTAAACCAGGAGCGATATCAGTTTCAGGAAAAAATATTGTAGACAATCAAACATTGAATGGAACATATTTAAAACATTTGAAAATTAAACTGTCATACATAATCAAACTTATGAAAATATTGAAATAAAAATTTGGAATTATTTTAAAAATAACCATATAAATAGTTTTGAAATTTTAGAATATATTGAAACACCTAATAAACTGTTAAAATTAGAAAATATAAATATTTTAGCAGAACGGAACAAGAACATCACAGTCCATTCATTTTTTTGGTACATAATTTTAATCTTGGGAATACTTTTTATAACTTACTTAATACTAAAATTAAAAAATCTCGCGAAATTCCCAAACCAATCGAAAATACGCAATTTCAAGAAATCACTTATAATGCTCTTTTGGATCAAATTATTATTAAATTTACCCAAAATAATAGTGAAGCGAGGACGATTCATTTTAGGAAGAGGGGAGTTAACGACAGCCTCCGCATAACAACCTTACCGTAACTGTAAATAAAACTGAATCTTACACTGAGCACTTTTGTAGAGTGACCATTTCTGAGAAATATGCGTCTAAAGTCAAAGCGATGCCTAAAATATCTCTGATCTGTAGAAATTTAAAGATAAAAACTCACGAATATAAAGTATTTTTTATGGAAAATGTTTACAGGTTTTGGTCCAGTTCTAAGTGTTAATATTAAGGGCTAAAAATTTCAGGGAATTTTTTTAAGGTATTTCCAAGGAAATTTCGTGACGGGACTAAAAATATAAATAGTTAAAAAAACACCCTAATATATTACATGCGTATATGTTCGTTCGAAAAACCACAAAAAGAGAATTAACCGAGCGCAAGTAAATTTTCGCAAATTCAGTAGTTTGTACGAGTATGTATGTATGTATATAATTTGTATAACTGCGCCGCATATACATGTGTACGTATATATGCTCGCAGTGACAAGAAGCCGCGATTTTTACACCATAGAGGTAATTTCGTAGATTTTTTAATGCCCAAACAATGGCATAAAGCTTTTTTTCATTAGTTGCATAATTTCTTTCTGTTTTATAAAGAGTTTTTGAAATGAAGGTTATTGGTTACCCCCTTGCGATAGTACCGCACCCATTGCAACGTTAGATGCATCGGTAGTTAATACAAATGTTTTTGAGTATTCTGGCTGTATCAATTCCATTTCTGAAGCCAATAGTTTTTTTTAGTTTATTCAATACCGATATTCCTTCCTCATCTAGAGTTATTTAAAATTTTTTTGATTTGCTATATTTTTAGAAATCCTACCGTTTTCTCCTGATATGTATTTTGTCAAAGGTTTGGCTGCCGCAGCATAGTCTTTAACAAACTTACGATAATATCCTGCAAGTCCCAAGAACCCTCTTAATGCTCGCATATTTTAAGATTAATTTTATTTTATTTGGGTCTGTCTTTATGTCATTTTGAGCTACTATATAACCCAAAAACTCTATTTCTTCCGCGAAAAATTTTTATTTTTCTAATGAAATTTTCATATTAGCATTTTTCAATATTTTTCTAATTGTTTCCAAATCCTTTAAGTGTTGAGTTACATTTTTCGAAAAAATAATTATATCATCCATATAAACGTGACAGATTTTTCCTATATGATCTCGCAATATATCATCCGTTGCTCTCTGAAAAATTCTAGGGGCATTTTTTAACCCAAAAGACATCCTCAAAAATTCATATTTCCATTATTAACGGAAAAAGCTGTTTTCTCAATATCATTTTCTGTCATTAAAATTTTATGAAATCCTGATTCTAGATCAATGGTTGAAAAATATTTTGCTTTGCCTAGATTATATAGTATTACATTTGTATCCGGAATCGGATAACGGTCAGAAATTGTATGCTCATTTATTTTTTTTGTAGTCAATTACCATTCTAAGTTTTGGTGTTCCATTATCATTTGTACCCTTTTTTGGTACCACCCAAATTCATAAGTTATATTGACTTTTACTTGGTCTTATTATATTATCGTTAATCATTTTATTTATTTCTTCATTAACAAATGAGTTTACAGATAAGGGATATGGATATTGTCTGCTCCATGTCGGATCCTCATTTTTCATTCTTATTTCCGCTTTTACATTTGTCATGAAGGGAAAGTTTGTATTGATATTTGAATGTACTTGAGAAATTTTTTCTTTAATTTTTGTTTTAAGTTCAGTTAATTTTTCATCCTGATTTTCAGTATTTAACATTTCGGAATTCTTTTCCGAACAATAATCATTATCGTTATTAATTTCTGAGCCTCTTTCACCCAATGTCGAATAGTTATCATTTATGTTGCCGGCAAATTCATCGGCTGGCGTTGTAGAACATTTCCGTTCCACAATATTTTCTTTATAATTACTATTTTCATTCTGCTGGTATAAATCTTCAGCTGGCATTTGAGGACCCTTTTGTCCCAAAAAAATTTTTTTAAATAAAATATTGCCGGTAAAATATTCGGCTGGCTTTGTAGAACTTTTTCGTTCCACAATAATTTCTTTATAATTATTTTTTCATTATGCTGGTATAAATCGTCAGCTGGCGTTTTAGGATATTTTTGTCCAAAAATAAATTTTTTTAATATAATATTTCACAGTTTTAATATTTCTTTCATTTTTATTATTACCGGTACTTTTCTCGGCTAGTTTTTTGGAAGCTTCTTGTTCCTTAGTTTTGTTTTCAAAATAAATGTTCATACTTCTGATTTCATTTTTCATTTTATTTCTTACCCTATAATTAATTTTCCCATTGGACACATCGATAAGTGTATCAATCTTTTTAAGGAAATTGTATCCCAAAAGGAGATCCGATTCTAATCCCTCAATTTCATAGAAGATTTCTTCGACTCCAAATATGGTTATTATTTGGTAAAAATTAATAATGGAATAGCCATTCACGGTTTTTATGCGCTTGTAAATGGCTAATTCGTTTTTATTATTGTAAACCCCAGGCTTAATGTAGCATGAAGTTGCTCCCGTATCGATTAGAGTTTTTAAGTTTTTATTTAATTTGAAATCATGTAATTTGAGATAGGCGAGTTCGTCCCCTCTTCCCCTATAAAATGGCTCTCATACATATTATTTATTCTTTGACTTTTCTCTTGCGGGCGAAAGCTATAATTACTTTCTCTATGCTGCTTTACCCCATGTGCATCCTGATTTTGTCCCCTATTGGCCTGAAAGTTTGCATCGGTTTGTATAGGTTTTATCCCCCTGCGGGGAGGGGGATAAGAATATTCCCGCGGTAAGGTATGCCTGTCGTAAGAGGCGACTAAAATCCAAATGCACTATGTCTAACATTTGTATGTCTGGTTAATTAGAATGTCAGCATAGTTAGATATGTCGGAAAAGTGCTATATTGAAGTGATATCATATGCTTTAGATGGGTTTGCAATTGTATAACAAACACAAAATAAAAATAATATGACACATAACACATCATACAGCCGGGTCCTTAGGAATTCCTAGGAGTTCTTAGGGTCCCCGACTGGCAGTAGGTCACAGGTAACACTTGTGATCTACAGGTCACACCAAAGACTAAAACATGGTACCACGGGGAGCAGTTTGCCCTTGGAGGTAACTCCAATCTGCTCATTGAGTCTTGGCCCTTTGGGGAGATTCGTGGTGGCTGTGGTTGAAACCTAAATGCAGGAAGGGCTTTTGTCCAATGTGGAGTCGCACTGCGGCCGGGTGCCGGACCCAAAGTACGGCAGAGGTTTTAGATGGGCCTCGAACCCGACCAAGGTGGCTAGGGTGTTTCCTTTGGTTTTCACCCGAACCGATTGGTACCAAGGCATAAGTGACGGGGCGGCACTCATGCTTTGGTACTCTCATGGTATAGTGTTGAGCATGCACTTATGCCTTGGGGCGTTGATCGGCGCATTATACTGATCTACGTGTTTCTAGAAAACACCGTGGGATTAAGCCTTCGCAGGCAGGTACTCACGTAAACCACATTGGATTCTGTATAGGTTTTATATTTTGATTGAAATTGCTACGGCCTTGTTGTCCTCTCATATTAAAATCTCTATTATAAAGTCTGGATACAGATGGATCTATATCCATAGGAGTTGGTTTCAGAAAATTATAATGTATATTGTTATTTGGAGGGTTGTTCCTTTGAGGAAATCTTAAATTATTGTGTATACATTGGCTTTGATTTGTTTCTATCATACATGCATTCTGTGCAAACCGGGCTCTTTGATTATTTGATTCGAGTTCCTGAGCTTTTGCGAAAGCGTCAGGTAAATCTTGTGGGGTTAGAGAGGATATTATGTCTCTTAGTGGGGTGTTTAGTCCTGTTATAAAAATTCTTAAGGCATGTTCCCTATTCTTTTTGTTTAATTCTTTTGTCAGGTCTGCGTTATTTCCGTTTGTCATGATTGTTTTGTTTATTAATAGCGTCAATTTTTTATTGACGAGGTTGTAATACTCTACAACCGATATTGCACCCTGCCTTAAGATGTTTAGTTCTTGTTCAATTATGTATATTGGACGTTTCTCCGCATATGCAAAGTCTAAACGGGATAGAATTGCATCGAAATTGAGGACTGTTCCATGGTTAGTTAACGCATCGTTTGCGTCATGCGTTATTTTATTTCTAAGCATTGTGAGAGCAACAAAGTATTTTCTACTGTCCCCCACGTATAGGCTCATAGCCAGTAAATTCAAGTACGGATTTAACTACGTCTAACGATTCTTGACAGGCTTTAGTATCCTCTATTATCTGTATTAAAAAATCGGTTGCAGTATTGGTTTTGACTACTATTTGTGAGCGTAATTGCTCTACTTCCTCACGTAGTGCTATATTGCTGTCAGCAATGAGGCGAGTTATTAGGTCTACGGTCAAAGCGTCACCGTTAGCCATTTTGTCTAATTTGCAGTTTCTGGTCTTTTTTGTTAATTATTTTTATTTTATCCCTTCTAGGAAGAGGTGATTTTTTATTCTGGAGGGTCTGGAGTTCAGAATCGCAGAATTAAGCTTTATTATAAACCGGAGGGTCCCCCTTGCGGTGGTGAATCTCGGTTTCAATATATTTTTGTTATATGGCTGGTCGAGCCTTTAATTATTGCTTCATTAAAAAAATGTATTGGTTGGATTAGTTGTTTTTATAATTCTCTGTTCCCTTGGGCGGTGAATCGCAGATAATTTTAAATTGTTATGAGCTGGAGGGTCCCCCCGAGGATGGCGAATCAGAGCTTTTAATTATATAATTTATGTTTTGTACAAACCATTAGTTATAGTCTTTAGTTTTATTGTTTTTTGAGTTTAGGACATCCCTAGTATCATGGTCGCCCTTACAAAAGACGCTATATGACAGTTTTTAATATTTAATACTTGGGCTATTTCCCATTTCTAATATAAATTCTAAATATAGTTAAATTAAAATCGCTGTCTCTGTTATAATTCCCGTTAAAGATGCTGTTGTTACCGCTAGTCCTTTATAATTACTGCTGCCGCTGTTGACACCTCTGCTGATGATGCAATAGTTGCCTTTGGTGATGATGTTGTTTTATAAAATATTTGTATTTTTGTGATTTAAGTTACTCTTTCTGTTTTTGTAATTCTGTATTTTGTTGATTAATTATGTTTTAATTAATTATTTTAGTTATTGATTTTTAAATCAATTATTTATACATTTTTTATTTCTTGAATTGTTTTAATTATTGGTTTTAAAATCAAATATTTTAACGAAAATTTTTTTAAATTTCTTGGTTTTATTATCCTGCGATTGTCACTTCGTCGCTTGTTCTTACTCACTTTATTTCGGATTTTGCTTGGTTATTAACACACAGTTACTTTTGTTATTTTTTTAGTGAAAGCTTTTTCACTTACACTTTTTTGGTCACTGTTATTTTTCTAATAAATTATTTAAAAAAATTTTCTTGTTTTTAGGCACTTTTTTGAATTCGTGCCAAACTATTGCTTTTTACTTTAGCAGGCACTTTTTACTTCGTGCAAATTATTTCTTTCTAAGACAATTTTTACTTCATTTTGCACTTTTGACTTCGTGTTAAACTATTTTTCACTTTTTATTATTATTTTTTTTTTTTACTTTAGTAGGCACTTTTTGAACTCGTGCCCCACGTTAGGCGCCAATTAATTCCCTTGACGAGGGAATTGTAAAAAAATATAAAGATTTATTTTACATCCGCGAACTCGCGAATGAAATAAGAACACGTGTGGTTCCCGTGGATTGTCAGATACAAATCAAATCTTTATTTCTCAAATAGTAATATTTATACATTCTGGGCTTATTATCTTAAAGCTAAAGCTGAAGTATAAGCATCAGCTTAATTGAATCTAGAACAAAGAATTAATTACAATATTAGCTGTTACAGTATATTCCAGCAGAACGTTAAGCGTTCTGTTTTTTTACAATTGTTATTGTTATGCCTTCTTGTGAGGGCGAGCGATATTGTTTTAATAAGAATGGATTATTGGATTCAGAATGGAAAAAGCATATCGAATTCTTAAATAATCAAAACGTTAATTAAGATTTTTAATTAATGAGACAGTGTAATTGCAAAGTGCAAAGATTCAATTTTATTTACAGTTACGATAAGGTTGTTAAGCGGAGGCTGTCGTTAACTTGTGTATACTATGTTCGCAGTGACAAGAAGCCGCGAAAAGAAAGAAAGATCTTTTAATTTCAGACGTATGTACATATGTATAGACATTTGTTAAATATACAGACTTTATAATGGTTAAAAACGTGCGTATTAAATTGATTAAGGTAGTAAATGAGCAAGTTATGCTCTTTGTATGTTATAAATATGTAATATGCGACAATATATGTATGTATGTAAAAGATGTTACCTTAACATATGATTTTATTTTTATTTTTGCTTACGATTGCCGTAGCTTATTTTAAGCAATTTGAATAAGTGTAAGGGGTATTGCTGGAAATTTCTACAAGTAAATACTTGAATATATTATTGTTTTTTGGGATAGGTTTTGTGGAATACCGAAAACACTTCGACCGGAATTTTGGTCAGAACCGCAAATTTACTTTTGTGATTTTATACCATCACCTTTTTGACTCGGTGATGAATTCACAAAACAGGGTTTGGAAAAAGAAATATATGTATGTTTGATCGGCGATCGCGATGTTAAAACGTGTATGCGCACGGATAGAGAACAAAAGAGGCCAGGCGCCGTCCGTCAGTCCCTTTTGTTAACTATGTTTGGTGTCCTCATGCGTGTGGTGTGAAAGGTATGGTATAGATGGTGATGGTTTGTATGATGCCGATGAGTTGAGTTGGTGCGTGTAGTGTGGGGTGAAGAGGTGGTGGGTATAATGTAAGCGGTGTAGAGGTGTTATGTTAGGAGGGGGTCAGAAGCTCATTTAGCCAAACAAAAACAAATAAAACTGTAAATTCTACAATATAAAGGTACCCAAAGGTACACGAAGAGGAAATTGAAAAGCAAGTGAATGAAATGTTACAGCAAAAGATTATCAAAGAAAATTGATCCCCCTATAACTCTCCAATCTTGATAGTCCCAAAAAAATCAAATAATTCAGGGGGTAAAAATGGCGTATAGTTGTAGATTATAGAAATCTGACTGAAATCACAGTCGATGATAAATTTCCTATTCCTAATATAGAAAATATATTAGACAAATTAGTAAAAGCTTACTATTTTTCAACAACAGATTAAGCTAAGGGATTTCATCAAGTTCTAATGGTCAAAAACGATCGGAAGAAGACCGCCCTTTCGAGCATTATGAATACATCGCTATACCATTTGGTTTGTAGAATTCTCCTTCCTCCTTTCAACGTTTGAGTAACTCGGTACTTAGGGAATATATCAACAAGATATTCGTTGTATATCTCTATGATATACTTATTTTTAGCGCTTCCATAGAAGAGCACATAAACAGCATAAAACAAATTTTTAACAAATTAAGGGAGTCCAGCCTTAAAAACCAAATAGACAAATGTACTTTTTTTTTTGCAAACAAAGTCAATATCTTGGCCCCACTTTGACCCCAGAAAGAATTAAACCTAATGCAATGAAAGTTGAAACTATTCCAAAACTAAACCTTCCTTGTGCTCAAACATAAGCAAAATCAATCTTAATTATTTTTCACTTTTTAGTTTGATATGCTTTAAAAGCGCGTTTTTTAGTTTTTTAAACTATATTTATTTTAAATTTCTTAGTATGACTATATAGTATTGGTTAAGTAAATCGATAACTAAACGATAATGGTATTTATGGTGTCCCACGGGAACTAAAAAAGTAACGGCAAAAAGTTGGATTAATCCATTTCCATTGTTCTTGACTAGCACCTATAATTCAAGTTTTCGACCCGGAAAGTAGGTTAACTAGGCAGGTGGGTGGGTCTCATTTTCCATTTTTTCAGGTAGAGGGGTTCAAATATTAGGTAGGTAGAATATTTCTTTGTGTATTTTAAATTTACGAATTCTTATTTTATATTGAAAGGATCTATTTTATCTTTTGTGAGATTTACCAATATTGTAAAATTTAACCGATTGACTATAGCTTAAATCATATTCTCCGCAATTAGATTCGCTGACAATTTTTGAAAAGCTCGCATTGACGTGACAGCCAAAGTTTAAAAGAAGGAGTTTTCTATTGCAGTTGCTTTTCGGAGGTCTTTTGAAAACTAGTATCTGAATTTTTTTACTACAAAGATTCTATTATAAGTATTAATTTTTTTTATTACCTAAAAGTCAAATGTCTTGCATTATTTGATATTATTTTTTCTGGTGCGCGGTTATATACACATATATCTATATAAAGTATACTTTCTTTAGGGATGTACATACATATATTTCAGTATATACATATGCTTTTCAAATGTCACCAAAACTAGTTTTATATAGATGCTGCATACTTTTAAACGCATATTTTTGGTGAGCTGCTTAAACTTACTATAATTGTGATGAATGAAATGCAGCATTAAATAAATACAATTTAATAATCTTTAGTAATTCTAAAATTGAAATAAATAATGTAATTTTTTCCAATTACGACAAAACGTTAAATTACCCACATTTATTTATAATAATACTAAGCTGACCTTATCATTAGATGAAGTAGTTTTAAATGAAATAGACAATATTAAAAATATTTGAAATCTTCTTCTTTACTGGCGAAGACATCGCTTACGGGATTATAGCCGAGTTAACAACAGCGCGCCAGTCGTTTCTTCTTTTCGCTACGTGGCGCTATTTGGATATTCCAAGCGAAGCCAGGGCCTTCTTCACTTGGTCCTTCCTCTGCTTCCTCGAGCGGGTACTGCGTCGAATACTTTCAGAGGTGGAGTCTTTTCGTCCATCCGGACAACATGACCTCGCCAGCGTAGCCGCTGTCTTTCAATTCGCTGAACTATGTCAATGAATTCGTAGTATATCTTGTACAGCTTATCGTTCCATCGAATGCGATAATCACCGTGGCCAACGCGCAAAGGACCATAAAACTCGCAACGTCGACTCATCAGTTATTGTCATCGTCCAAGCCTCTGCACCATATAGCATGACGGGAATTATGAGCGACTTATAGAGTTTGGCTTTTGTTCGTCGAGAGAGGACTTTACTTTTCAATTGCCTACTCAGTCCGAAGTAGCACCTGTTGGCAAGAGTTATACTGCGTTGGATTTGCAGGCTGACATTGTTGGTGGTGTTTACGCAGGTTCCAAGATAAACGAAATTATCTACGGCTTCAAAGTTATGACTGTCAACAGTGACGTGAGAGCCAAGTCGTGAGTGCGACGACTGTTTGTTTGATGACAGGAGATATTTCGTCTTGCCCTCGTTCACTGCCAGACCCATTTGTTTTGCTTCCTTGTCCAGTCTGGAGAAAGCAGAACTAACGGCGCGGATGTTGACGCCGATGGTATCAATATCATCGGAATACGCCAACGTCTGCACACTCTTATTGTCTAGATTGTACCTGCTCCATAAGGGGGGTATTCTACTCTAGAATTTTGAAAAATTCGATTTTTTTTTCATATATTTAACGTTTAGACTTTCAAAAATATGACCTTGAAAGGGTTTTTCAAAATTCGACTTATTTTCGGAGATACAGCCGATTTTGTGAGGTGGCGTCCGTGTTCACTAGAATTGTCTCCTAAACTTTAAACGCGTTTTTCTTGAAACTACTTTTTTCCACACGGTACCGGGATTATCTCAAGTTCTATGCAACCAATTTACTTGAAATTTTGTGTGAACCTTCTTCATATAATCCTGTATCGTTCCTACCAGCATCGTCAAAATTTTTGTTTTTAATATTTTAAAAAATTTCAGGAATTTCAAAAAATTATTTTTATTTCCCCGACTATAACAGAAGAGAATTTTCTTTTGATTTTTTTTTCAGACCACCAGGAGAGTCAGGATCAATGTCACCAGAATGCGAAATTTTTGTTTACACCTGTCTCTCCTAGTTTTTTTTTCTGTATTCTTAAGAAATCAATAAAAAACACCATACAAAAATTGATAGTAAAAATATATTTGGTTTTTTTTTAATAAAATTCAAAAAACTGCACAAAATTTGATTTCTAGAGTAGAATACCCCCTTAAGTTCTCGAATTATTTTCTACAGCTGCAGATTGAAGAAGCCGCACGATAGGCAGTTACCTTGTCTGAAACCTCGTTTGATATCGAACGTATCGGAGAGGTCCTTCCCGATCCAGATGGAGCTTTTGGTGTATTTGTTTTGCGGGGATACCAAATTCAGACATCGCGGCATAGAGGCAGCTCCTTTTCGTGCTGTCGAAAGCAGCTTTGAAATCGACGAAGAGGTGGTGTGTGTCGATTCTCCATTCACGCGTCTTTTCCAAGATTTGGTGGATGGTGAATATTTGGTCGGCTGTAGGTTTGCCAGGTCTAAAGCCTTACTGATAAGGTTCAATCAGTTTGTTAACGGTGGGCCTTAATCTTTCACACAATACGCTCGATATAACCTTATAGACGATATTGAGGAGGCTTATCCCACGGTAGTTTTCGCGGATTGTGGAGTCTCCCTTTCTGTAGATTGGGCAGAGCACACTTAAATTCCAATGGGCATGCTTTCGTCCGACCATATTTTACAAAGAATCTGATGCATGCTCCTTACCAGCTCTTCGCCGCTGTGTTTGAATAGCTCTGCTGGCAATCCATCGACCCCCACCGCTTTGTTGTTCTTCAGGCGGGTAATTGCTATTCGAATTTCTTCATGGTCGGGCAATGGAACGTCTGCTCCAACGTTATCGATTGGGGAATGGGGTTCGCCTTCTCCTGGCGTTGTACGTTCACTGCCATTCAGTAGGCTGGAGAAGTGTTCCCTCCATAACTTAAGGGGTTATTGGTAGTTAGAATATTCAAAAACGTTGATCCGATAACTAACTTTTGAGTTATTGGACAAATAACAAAGAGAGCTCTTGCACTTCAGATCAAAAATGCAAATTTTAAACCCGTTTTTTTCAAAACTATGTTTTTTAAACAGGTGACAACTGCACCTCGAAAACCGCTTAGTAGATTTTAATGAAATTTATAGAGCTTTTAGAATACATAATAGCTCGAAGGATTTTTTGTTTTTCAAAAATTTCGATTTTTGAGACCAATTAACTGTTGATTTCTTCCCAAAAATGTAGAAAAATTTCTTGAGGCCGCCAATTTGTTAATTTTTGAAAAAAAAATCCTTCGATCAGGCCCGAGTTTATCTATTTATAAAACTAATTTTTTTTGTCCGATTGATTTTAGATGAATCTCTAAGGACTTATAGTTGCCATCGCAAGTCCCTTTTTTGGAACTGGGTCAACACAAACAACTATAACTTTGGAAATTAATTTTTTTTTTATAATTTCGTGACTTCAGGGCAGCACATTATATATTAATGTCATATTACTATTTGTGTAAAATAACACGATTTAATAGCAAAAAAAATATTGAAAATTCTAATTTTTTCGTGCATCTGACTTCCCTTAAAAAAAGTACAATGTCTTGAGAATATACTGTGAAAATTTCAGACAGAAATTGAAAATATTTCGGGTGTTATAACGAGTTTCCTAGGACGCCTCGGAGTCCTCTCTCTCGGAGTTGTTGAACTTTAAACATTGTTTTCGTGGTCGGCCCGGATCCTACCTTTTTTCTACTAAACCGATAGCTTTCAAATTCTAACAGGCTGTCCTACACACTTATAGTTCCCGTCGGAACTAAATAGAATTTTTTTCATCCCCAACTTTCTATTTTACTTTTTTTTCAAAGTCCGCCATTTTGTTATTTACCCCTGAAATTTAACTTCAGTTACCAGACTACTACCTTAAGTATGCTCTGGGCATCGGTGACTAGATCACCTTTGGGGGTTTTACAAGAGTACGCTTCGGTCTTGAAACCTTCTCTAAGTCGCCGCATTTTTTCGTAGAATTTTCGAGCATTACCCCTGTCGGCCAGCTTATCAAGCTCTTCATACTCACTCATTTCAGCCTCTTTCTTTTCCTGTCTGCAAATGCGTCTGGCTTCCCTCTTCAACGCTCGGTATCTATCCCATCCCGCACGTGTTGTGGTCGATCGTAACGTTACGAGGTAGGCAGTCTGCTTTCTCTCCACTGCGACACGGCACTCCTCGTCGTACCAGCTGTTCTTTTGCACTTTCCGAAAACCTTGCTTTGATGCGGATTGTGGCTAGACGTTCATTCTCCGGAGTGAATGAAAGTACTCGGCGACGGAGTCTCTCTCCCACCACGAATCCAACACCAAACTTGCGCTCCTTTATATGGCCACTGGAGTAAATGCCACAAGGACCTACTCGTCTATGTCCTTTATTTTCACAAGGACATCCAGCTCGGCAGCGGCACCTTCCCAATTAAGGGACCGGACATTCCAGGTGCATGCCCTCAATCCGTAAACCTTATTTAGTTTGCCATGGTCATCATCAAAAGGGGGGTCACTCATCCTAGGCTTGTTGTTCCTTTTCATTGGTATGATTTTTTTTAACGTGGCGGGTCCCAAACCCAGCACTCAACCCTTCGGAGGGGATGTTTCGTCTTCTCGCTTTAGCTCGCCTTCAAACGGATATTCTTAGGCTACTCAGAGGATACTTGGTCAAAGACCGGAAGTCGTGAGCTGCTTGAGTCATATGTAAAAGAATCGTTTCTGCCCACTCAGAGAACTTTCCTCACTTGCGTGAACTTCTAGACATGACTTCATCCTCTTTACTTTATTATATACTTACCCTAATAATACATTTGTAATACTAAAATATTACTTGCCTTAATAGTTAACTTAATCTATTACAATATTTAACGGAATTTCGAAAAAATATTATACAGTAAAATCGCGGAAAACTTAACTCGCGAGAAAGTTAAACCTTCTGCTAAGTTGAGCAATTCTTCTTTTCCAAGCCTAACCGTTAGTTTAGCAAGAAAACAATTGCTATGTATTCCTTTTTATAAAAAATGGAAACCGGTTGGCGTTGGATTGTAATGTATTTAAGGCGGCCATCAAAAATAAAGAAAAAATATCATGAAATTTTGGAGGCAGTGACAAACACACATGGAGTGGCAACCAAGAAACCCTAGCATAAATCGGAATATCCCGTTGAGGCAAGGTTGTATAAACGGTTCTTAAGCCAAGGACAGCGTAATTATGCAATCAGTGGCCCAATTTTAAAGGCAAACAACTGGAAAACAATTTCATACAAGTGATGGATGACTGGCAAATTTCAAGCAACGATACTGTTTTGCCACTTATAAATTTGTAGGAAAATCCTCTCAAGCGACAAGGCATAAATAGCACCGTTCATTCATAATTTGCCGACAAAATTAATGCAATGGAAATTTCGGACATGCAGCTTATATGTATATGTAGCTGCCGCAGATGAATCTGGATTATTTTATCATTTTATGCCCGATAAAACATTTGCCGCGGAAAACGAAAAGAAGGCACCTGGTCGAAAAATAGCTAAGGATAGAATCACATTTATTTTGTGTGCGAACGCAGATGGTTGGCATAAGTTGATAGTTAACCATTGATAATTGGTAAATCCGCAGACCCCCGTTGCTTCAAGGGAAAACACATTTGAATATGCTAACTCGCAAAAGTTTTGGATAAATTCAGAGCTATTCTTTCGCTGATTCCATTATTCGTTTATTAAGCAGGTAAATTATATTTTATCGTTTTAAATTTTTAAGTGTAAATGGATCAAAATCCTTTCAGACTGTTCAAGTTAGAATACCGGGCGAAACTGTTATGGAACATTGTAGCGTAGAAAACGTTCAGGTTGAGAATATTTTGAGAGGACATTAAATTCGTGAAACCACCTTGCTTCTTAAATCAGCATGGTATGAATTGCACAGAGCTGTGCTTATAAAAGCTTGGAGAAATATAAAATATTGGAACGATGACCAATACGACAGTGAAGATGAAATTCCACTGCTTACACTGATTAGATCAAATAGTTCTCACGGTGATACACTTCGAGAGGTACAATTGTTATTGTCCAAGGTGTTGACGTCAGCAGTGAAGACATTGAAAATTAGAACGTCGACCAAAATGCGGAAGATGGTGAAGATTTCGATGTGTCTGACAATAAAGTTGAAGAACCAGTTATCGAGGAAGATATGCGACAACAGAAAGTGATTTTTTCGGAAGCAGTTGATTGCATCAATACCTGGATAAAGTGGTATGAAAACACGTATAGATATCCCGTATTATTAGCATGAACACAAAAATTGTCAGGAGCTATTACACAACAGAAAAGAAACAAACAAGTCTCGACCACTTCTTTAAGCCAGCCCTTACAAATTAACACGTATATAAGTAAGTATAATGTGGAAAGTACAAATTGAATCCAAGTTTCTGTTTTGTTATGAGTTATTTCCGTGTTTTTTTTTCCAAATTTGAAAACTCTTTGGAAAAGTTAATAATTCGGAAAAGTAAAACACCCTTGGGACACTTTGGTTAACTTTTTCGCGATTTTACTGTACTTGCCTCTTTGAAGTACATACTTGCATTACCACTAGCTTAAATGGTTAGTTTTAAGATTTAGGCTAGCAATTAGGTCAAATAGAATAAAGAGCTCTCTCTTATGTGAAACGTTGAACCGAACGCACGCTTTTTTTCATTATCGGTGTATATTTGGCTGCCCAATTTATTGGGAAACATCCACCACTTTATTCTTAGCTTAATAACCACTGATTTTTTAAGAAAAACACACTAGTTAATTGTAAGTCACGGTAAACGGTTAACTTTATTGAAATTTACACACATATACAAAGGATGATTTTGCTAAGCAACTGCTAGGTTAGGTTAGGTAAGATGGCTGATCAAAGATCCCACGTAGACTAACAATTAGTCCTTTGTGATGCCATTGAAAAGGAACTCCCGTGTTCGGACTTACAGATTGGCGAAGCGCTTTGTAGCCAATACATAGTTACACAGACGCTTAACTTCAACACCCACCAGTTCGGTGGCGTGTCCAAAGGTATGCGCCCCCAAGTGTCTGAGTCTTGACCTCCCAAAAGCGGGACAGTCAAGCAGGAAGTGCTGGCTTGTTTCTACCGCATCTTCCTCCAAACAGCTTCTGCAGTCGGCATCCGGTAAGATACCCATTCTTACCGCATGTAAGCCAATAGGACAGTGGCCCGTTAAAAGACCCACTAACAGTGAGAAGTTAGGCTAAAAGATCATTAGATCTCCTGTGGTCTATCTTGGGCCAGAAGGCTTTCGCAACCGCACAAGTGCCGATGCTGGCCCAGCGTTGGACGAACATCCGCGTGGCCCAGCTGTCTAGTAGTAGACCACAAGAAGAGACAGGAGCACCGACCCGTTCCCATTCTACCGATAATGATTCTAGGGTACGTTCCTTGCTAGCTCATCAGCTTTGCAATTCCGCTATGGCCCGGCACCCACACCAGCCTAATCACAAAAGCTCTAGCTGCCAGAGATAGTGACGTTAGACATTTTTCGACCAACCCTGAACGCACTGTGAATGAGTTTAAGGCTAATATAGCCCCTCTACTATCCGAGTGGATAGTCACTTCTCTGAAGGTGGATGCACTCTGTAGCAGCAAGTCAGCTGCAACCTTGATGGCTGCGACCTCAGCCTGGAAAACACTACAGTAGTCAGGAAGTCTGAAACAGGAGTCAGTAGACCCCTCCACCAACCTTTCCCCCAGGCTTTGACCCATCCGTGAAGAAGCTTGCTGTCCCCCTCCTCCAACGGCGTCTTCCCACCCACATCTCCCTCGTCGGTATATGGGCAGAGAAGGAGCCGCCAGAGTTCGGTATGGCGATTCCATGATCCAGATGATCCGGTATGCAGTCAAAGTTTGTGAGGATATCCGAATGACCAGATGCGCGTTCCTTTAAGAAACCAGATTCTCTGAGTCTAATAGCCACCTTCGCGGCTATGCACCTACCGGCAATGTCCACCGGCGTTATATTCAAAATTGCATTAAGTGCCATGGTCTTAATGCACCACATATGCTAACCGGCAATGTCCACCGGCGTTATATTCAAAATTGCATTAAGTGCCATGGTCGGAGTAGATCTTAATGCACCACATATGCTAATTAGCGCAGCCCGTTGAACGCTCTCGAGTTTTTTGGCCAGTGTGGTCTTCCCTAAAGCCCTCCACCACATGAAGACACCATAGAACAAGATGGGCTTTACTATGGTGTCAAAGAGCCAGAGGACCACTTTCGGTGGAAGACCCCACCTTTTGCCAATAGCTCCTTTGCAGCAGTATAAGGCAATAGATGCCTTTTTTGCTCTCTCCTCGATATTCGGCTTCCATGAAAGCTTCTTATCCAGGATGAGCCCTAAATACTTCACTGTATCCGCCGGTTGCAGGCGAATACCTCCCATCCGCGGCAACGGTGCCACCGGGATTTTATATTTCCGGCTGAATAAAACCATTTCTGTTTTGTTTGGATTTATGGCGAGTCCACTTCCTACCGCCCACTTTGTTACAACGCTGAGATATCCCTGCGTCAACTCGTACACTGTGTTAAGGAACTTTCCTTTGACCATAAGTGCTACATCGTCTGCGTAGGCAATCACCCGACAGCCGCGATCCTCTAGTTTTTTTCTAGTTGCTAGACCCCTTGACTCAAACTCTTGAAGCCTATGCGTCTGCGATAGGCAGTTTAGACAGTGCCCATGTGCCTGGGCCACTTGCTGTCGTTGTAACGATCGCATTCCTCTAAATATCGCACAGTGGTGCAGGCGATGTGGGCGCCGCCATAGGGGGCATCTTATACGATACTCGTCCGAGACCCGTGATGAACGATTGCCTGTTGCAGGTGCTGTTGCTGGTGCTGTTGCAACTACAGCTCGGGGGGTTGGGGTAGGCCCGGTGCTTTGCACGCTGGTAGCCGACCGAACAGTTGGCGTGGCTAACACTGGCGTATCTTGGTCCATGGTAATCTACTGTGTATAAAGGAGATTGTTAATTATAAATCTGTCATACAATTAGATATGAGCAATCGTGCTACGATATGTGGCATGAATGGGTCGTCGGATTGATCAACCATTTATATTAGTTTTCTTTGTGAATTGTTTACGGATTGTTATTTTTAACGCATAACTTCACGAGCGGTCTGGTTAGCGTTCCGTTTTGCGTATGGAGATCAACGACTCGTATGTGACCGTCGAAGCCGTAATGTAGCTTTCCTATGCGGCAGGGGGAAAACAATCATAATGAATGAGGAGACAGTCTCCAAGTTTAGGCGCTTGTTCAGGAGCCTTCCAACTGTATCTTTTGTGGAGATCCTTTATGTACTCATCCTTCCATCGGCGGCTGAAATCATGATGGAGAGTTTGATTTCTTTCCCATAGATTTAATAGGGATAGCGACTACACGCCTGGCTCAGGAATAGCCAGAATGGGTGCTGTATTTAGAAAATGAGCTGGGGTTAAGGCGGTGAAATCTGAGGGGTGTTGTGAAAGTACTGTGAGTGGCCGTGAATTGAGAACGGCTTCCATTCGATTTAATAACGTCATGAACTCTCCGTAATTGAATTTGCAATTTCCAGCTACCCGTTTGAAATGAGATTTGAAGCTTTTTACAGCTGATTCCCATAAACCGCCCACATGAGGAGCGCTTGAGGGTATAAATTGCCAATTGATACCTTGACGGGTGTACTTTTGTACGATGTCGGGTGACACTTGTTTTAGAAAATCCACAAATTGCTTTTCTGTGGCTCGCTGAGCTCCAATGGTTTTGCTATTATCGCTCATGATTTTTGATGGGTAGCCACGTCGAGCGACGAATCGAGACGCCTTTACCAGTGGCTGAGCCCACTAGGTCAAGTATTTGAGACGTCCGATTCGAAATATATGTCTTCCATGCATATGGTGGTTTTTCCAACCAGGCTAATACAATTTCAGAATCGTACCACATATATAACTTGCATTTTATCATGTTTAAATGCATTTGGCTACTAATTTACAAAGTAGTAGTGCGTAACATAGCTTATGTCGTGGTAGACTTAGCGTTTTTAAAGGAGTCACTTTTGCTTTTGCTACTAATAAGTGGCTTGTGGTCGTGGTGTCACTTTGCGTGCGCAAATAGATAGAAGCCTTTTCAGAGGCGTCACAGAAGCCATGTAATTCGACTTTGTGTTCGGGGGAGTAGTTTACCCATCGCGGAATTTGTATCTGAGAAATGTCATTCAGACTTTTTGCGAACTGGGACCATTTTTCTAAGCGAAGAGGTTTCACTTGTTCGTCCCAGTCGGTTCCATCTAGCTATAATTCTTGTATTAAGATTTTCGCTTGGATCATAATTGGCGAAAGCCATCCTGCGGGGTCGAAAAGTTTTGCCCCCGAGGATAAAATCTGTCTTTTTGTGATGGCTGATAATGCGGATATGGACTCAGTCGTGTATGAGAACTGGTCCGATATCGCATTCCATTGGATGCCTAGTGTTTTTGTCGTACTTTTCTTTTCGAATATAAGGAAGTTAGTGTCCAACAAATTTTCGTTTGGAATATTTTTGAGTATATTTGGGTGATCTGTTTTAATGGAAACCCTGCGGATTTGAGGGTTTTAAATACCTTTGATAAGGTCTCGTATGCTTTTGGAAGGGTGTGACTTCCAGACGGAATATCGTATACCTACGATTGAGTTTTCAACACTTCAGTTGCCAGAGGAAATTCTGACTTTGTGTTGTCTGCCAATTCATGGAGTGTTCGAATGGCTAGATATGGTGCACGGTTAACGCAAAGGTAAATGTTTTTAATTTGAAGTCGCGTTGACGATTGGTGGAGGATCTTCGGAACATAATACGTTGAAAATCTTGGTCGTTTTATGCACGACTATTAGCCGATACATTTTTTCAATATCCCCATTGAAAACGCATTTGAATATATGCCAATTTAATATCAAAAGCATTAAATCTGGTTGGAGTGTGGGTCCCGTAAATAGGATGTAATTTAGGGAATTCTCCGAACTAGTGGTTTTCAAAGCATTAAAGACAACTCTTACTTTTGTTGTTTTTTGTCTAGCTTTACTGCTGCGTGATGTGGCAGGTAAAATGAGTAGTATTTGCCGTTGACGATTTTCTTTCGTGGGTTTACTGCCTCCATGTGATCTAAATGGAGATATTCTTCTAACACACCATCATATTCAGATTTGAGTTCACCTTTTTTAAGTAGGTTTATTTCCATACTTCGAAACTGCTGCATTGTAAAGATGCGAGAGGGACTTAAGGCGAGTTTGTTAGGAAATTGTTGCTTCAGTGGTAGAGGTACGACGTAACGACCATTGTCTGATGTAGTAGTTGTGGTTTTATAAAAGTCCTCACAAAACTGATCTTCAAGGGTTGTGAGTGATATGAGGGGGAGTTCTTATAATTCCTAAAATTGTGAATTGAGGTACTCGTTTGAGACTTCCTCAACTTGAGTTGTCATTGTGGTGACTGGTTCCGCAACTAGTCCACTTAGGACCCATCCGACAACTTACACCAACGCACATTTTCGGGTTATTTTTTGTTTACCTAAATGTGATGAAAGAAAGTGGGAAGGAGAAAATATAATTGCCAATAGTGCCAAAAGAAAATCCTAAAAAGGGTAATAAAAAAACGATTGAAAGACGCATGTCATTCGTGCTCGTACCATCGTAAAGGAGGCTCGTACAACAAGAAGGTAGGTAAGCGAGTTTTATGTGATTTTTTTTAATAATTTGCAAATAATTACTTCATTTGTTTTTATAGTATTGGAAATCAGAATGAATTAGAAATAGCAGCAGCATAATCATCAGAAGCAGCAAATATCAATTGTTAAGTAAGTATGTATGTGAAAAAGTGTATGTTGTTGGAAATTGGACTGCGCAGTCCAATATAATACGCAAAAATAAATACATACATATGTACTAAGTCTGTCGCAAGAGAAACAGGACTGTTAAAAAAAAGCAACAAAAAATTAATATTTTTCAAAAGTTATATATTTTATTCAAAGTAGTTTCCTTGTGCTTCGATACAGCGTTTAGCCCAGTCAATTAGCATTTCAAATAAGTGTTTAAGGTAATTTTCGGAATGCTCTTGAGAATATCGGTTGTCGCCTTTTGGATAGCTGAAATGTCCTGAAACCAGTGTCCTTTCATGGGCAAATGAAGTTTCCCAAATAGGTAAAAATCACAGGGTGCCAGATCAGGTGAGTAGGGTGAGTGATTAATGGTTAATATGGAGTTTTTTGTCCAAAAATCAGTGACAATCACGACGAATGCATGACAAAAGACGCTTCATAGCACCAAGGTAAAACACAGCATTAATCGTTTGGCCAGGTGGGACAAACTCTCGGTGTACAATACCCTCGGAATCGTAAAAACAAATCAGCATTGTCTTTATATGCATTTATATGCATTTTACGACCGATGACCCAAAGCTGCTGTCACTTTTTGATCGATAACATCGATTGTAGTTTTCCAATTGTCTTAAAATTTTTACGAAATGTCAACAAGAGATCAAACTTGTTATTTCATATACCCACCAATAGGTGGCGCCACCAGAAACAGTTATATTTAAAAAGTTCTGTTTCTTTTGCGATAGATCTTGTACATTTGTATTTTATGCGTTTAAGGCGACCTGCACAATCCAATATAATGTGTGAAAACAAATGTTTGTTTTATATTTTAAATTATTAAATAATATTTATCTTTTCTTTCGAATGTTATTATTATTTTTATTTACTTAATCTTTGCTTTCAGAGTATATTACATTTGTATTTAATATATTTTATTTTTTCAGATAATATTAATCTTTTCTTTAAATATTATTATCATTTTATACAATTAATCTTTCTTTTGTAATTATTATTTATTTTCACGTTTTAATAACCTTTATTTTATATCAGGTATTTTTCTTTTATAATCTAGTTTCACTCTTTTTTTCAGGCATTTGTCTCCTATAATCTTTTTTCACTCTTTTATTTTCAGCTATTAATAATTCTTTTTTTTAATAAATCTTTTTTATGACATTATTTTTTTTGTATTTAAATATATTGTATAAATAACAATGTTAGCTTTAATTTATTTAAATATAATACAATGTATGTAAATATGTATACAAAATAATAAAATTAATAATTTAAAAATAGAAAAGTTTTGTTTGAAATTTTAAGAAATTTGTATAGTAATTATAATACCCAACGATTACCCCCCTCCTGCCCAACCGACGCGAGGGGCGCAATCCGCGAACGAGCGGAATTAGCCGAGTCATAAAAGGCAAGAGAGTTTTAAGCTTTGCGATCTTAAGCTGCTCGGCTACAGAAACAAAAATTTCAACAGCTAAAATTAAGAATTAAAAGTTTATAATTTTTAAATGTTACTTGTTAAGAGTAGATAAAATAATTTGTTTAATGGTAAAGAGTGGGTCTGTTAGATCAAATGTGCTGGAATGAGAATTGAAATCATGACATATACGGCGGAATGGTTCGTTTAACTCAAAATTTGTTCTACCTGCCTGGTAGAGCGAGCGGGAATGTTAAAATTAATATCAGATAAGAGAGATGAGCTACAGGCTGACCCATTCATGAGTTTTACAAGAAATATTATACCAAGCATCTCCCTATGACAAGCGAGTGTCGGGAGATTTATAAGTTTTAAGCGGTTAGTGTAAGAGGGAAGACTTAAACTGGAATCCCAATGCAAATGATTTAAGGCAAAAAGTAAAAATTGTTTTTGAACGGACTCTAACTTATCTGAATGGACTTGGTAACTAGGGTTCCAAACCACAGAAGCATACTCTAATATAGGCCTCACCAGAGATGTAAAAAGAATTTTTGTAGCAAGCGGATCTCTAAATTCTTTAGACCAACGTTTAACAAAACTAAGGGCGCCTTTAGCTTTAAAAACCGTGGAAGACGCGTGAAGATTAAAATTGAGTTTGGGGTCCATAGTTTCACCCAGATCAACAAAACTGCATACTTGTTCCAACCCAAAGTTTTGTATTGCGTATGAAGTAGGGTCTACAGATCTACGTGAAAAGCACATCGTTTTACATTTTTTAAGGTTCAAGGGCTTGTCATTTCTATCACACCGAGAAACTAGGTTATTTAAGTCTGTTTGCAACTGACATCTTTCGCTGTTTGAAGTATATGTTTTAAAAAGT